>WNGS01163631.1:173106-191842 GCA_020271785.1 Procambarus virginalis
TAGCATAGATGAACAGTGTTAGCGGCTTCCAGGGTGGTGTTTTCCATAGATATTTTCAAGAATATCTGAATCTCTTCCTGACTGACGGACACTCTTTGAGGCTAACTGAATCTCTTCCTGTGTGGGTCCTTACAAAACGGTCTTTTCAAGACGACCTTACAAATTGAGTTTTTCCTATAATCGTTTCAATACTACCTTTGCTTTACAAGCTTGGCTACATACCACCTACAAGTACTAAAGCCAAGGGTGCACGCGAGTGCGTTATTTGCAAGCACACAGAACGATGAAAAAGGAAGCGAAAATCTATCTGTAGCTGGTGCAACGAGAGCAAAAGTCGTGCTGTGTACCATGGACTACATCGTTGATATTACGCACCTCCAAAGTACTGAGTGTGTAATACAATGTGTTCTTGTGTAAATAGTATGTGAAACTGTACATATTGTAATTTTAGTGAACTTTTACCACTTAATATAGTGACAATAAACATTTATTGTGGACACATTACTGACACATGTACAGTATCACAGTTCCATGGAAAATTATGAACATTCTACTGTATACATATTGTAAAGGTAAAAAATATGCATCATATACGGTATAAGAAACCAATAAAACCGCATTGGAATTACATAGAAAAAATATTTGAAAATATACTTGTGGCAACACGCTGTGCTTGAATGGCCTGCGCGACCGTGTCTGGGAGCTTCACACACGGGGGACCAGCCCCTGATGACGTCACAGCGCAACTTGTCCACGTCCTCAGAGCCAAAGTAAGTGGAATTTGGTAATTATTTTTTACATAGACATGTTCAGGGAAGGTAATTTATCATTTTACAAAGAAAAATGATTTTTTGGGAACATTTGATGTCATGCACACTGGGAGAATTTCACAATAAACACAGTACATCACAGTGGTTACATGGGGACACTTGTTTTGTATGACGTCCATTTCACATGACGAACATGGAACGGATTAAATTCATTACTCGAGGCACCACTGTATTGTGTGCATAATGTTGATTCAATTATTATGTTCATCAAGCAGTGAACAAATACTTTATCGGTTATTACACTATATACACAGGTTATATATAAGTATCTGCATGTTTTGTTCACCATAATGAACTACTAACTTGCTATTATGAGTCAAAAAGCAACGAGGAGTGACATGCACACACCAGCCAGCCACTCGCTGCCACTCACTCCCTCAAAACCTCACTTGCCCACATTCTCCTCCCACCATACTGTTTTTGCTTTTATTCACTATATACAGATGTTATATATAAGTATCTACATTTATGTTCACCATAACGAACCACTAAGTTGGCATGCTGATTGGCAGTGGCAGTGGCAGCCAGTGGCAGCCCACCACGGGCTGCTACTTCCTCCCTCCCTCCCTCAACTCACCTGACTCACCCAAATTCTCCTCCCACAATACTGTTTTTGCTTTTATTCATTATATACAGACGTTATATATAAGTATCTACATGTTGTGTTTACCACAGCTTTACAACTAAGTTGATATAGTTAGTTCAGGCACTAAGAGACGTCGCTACACACAGTCAGGTGGCGGCTGCTTCCCTCACACATTCAAGGTCAGACGCACTAAAATTTCACCCCCAACAATACTGTTTGTAGTGTTATTACCCTATATATAGACATTATATATAAGTATCTACATGTTTTTTTCACCATAACTGTTTAACTAAGCCTGTATAAGGCACAAAGAGCATAGCAGCTACCCCTACGAACATGACAAATCATGCAGATGTTGCCATACCCATCACCAAATTGGCTTCTCCCCACACTCTTTTTGCTGTTATTACACTGTATATACACGTTATATATAAGTATCTACATTCGTGTTCACCATAACGAAACACTAAGTTGGTATACTGAGTTGCAATGGCAGTTGCAGTAGCAGCCAGTGGCAGCCTGCCACTGGCTCCCTCCCTCCTCACCTCACCTGACTCCCTCACTCCCTCACCTCACCTGACTTGCCACCATTCTCCTCCCACCATCCTGTTTTTGCTTTAATATTCAGACACTATATATAAGTATCTGCATGTTTTGTTTACCATAGCGAACACCTAAGCTGGTATAGTGAGACCAGACAGTAAAAGGTGGTAACACAGAGTCACCAGACAATGTTACCTCCCTCCCCACCAAGATTACTCCTCCCACTACAACGCTAATTATCACAACAATCCTGCTATTATCAGAATCCTGGTAATTTTTATCACAGGGGCCTTCTGTAATAATATCATCGCTAAATATTAGCATGAACATGTATATTGCGTAATAGTGGCTTTAGGCATTGTATATACTAAGCTCTATCTATAAATCGATCCATTTATGTAAAATCACTTTATGTATGTACCTTACCTGAATAAACATATTTATTATATTATTTATTTATTTATATTATGGCATTTTTAGGCGATGCTGTGGTCACAACCTGAACAGCAGTGCTGTGAGCTCATGCTGCGTGTGTCAGGCTTGTGTGTCAGGCTTGGTAGCTCACTCAATACTGAGGCACCTCACACCCGGGAATTTGCCCCACAATTTAAAAAAAAAATGGCGTCTGTTTACAAGAGCCCTGTGAAGGTGTGTTGAACCCCGTGTATCCGCGGGCCGTTTAAATCTCGCATAGTACTCCAATACATCATATGATGTTGAGCACAAGTTACTGCAAGTCACTGAACACATCGTATGATGTGTTGCGCACTTGAAGGGTTAACCACTTATCTGTGCCAACCGAGTATTCTCGGTCGGCGGGAAACTGCGCCAACCGAGAAAACTCTATTTGAATTTTCAGTACCAATTCTAAATGTGTACGAGGTTGGTTGTGTACAAAATGGACTCTTAGGACATCCAGAGAAGCAGCCATCTTGGAAAATATTCCCAGAATGCCATAGGGGCTGCTGGCTGAGTTAGTACTGATTGAGCAATAATGGGTGGTGCACGCACCTCTGGCTCCCAAACACCTGTCGGACGCGGTGTTGAAAGATAACGCTCTGTTGGTGAACTTCAAACCTTGTTGTTTGAAGAACATAAGGATCATAATATTGGTGAAGCAAGGCGCAATAAGGACCTAACACAAAGGTCAGATGCAAGTGAAACAGCACCTATGAGGACAATACAGCGAGCGTATCCAGTTGTAGCTCTAAGTGTCACCCTTGGAATCGTATGCTATCTACAATATATTTAGATGATACATAGATGAATCATTTTCTGCGTTCAGTGATGATGCATCTGATGCAAATAGCATAGATGAACAGTGTTAGCAGCTTCCATGGTGGTGTTTTCCTTAGATATTTTCAAGAATAACTGAATCTCTTCCTAACTGACGGACACTCTTTGAGGCTAAATGATAAATGAATCTCTTTCTGACTGACGGACACTCTTTGAGGTAAGCTGAATCTCTTCCTGTGTGGGACCATACAAAGTGATCTTTTCAAGACTACCTAACAAATTGATCTTTTCCTTTAATCTTTTCAATGCTACTTTATGCTTTTCAAGCTTAGCTACATACACCCTAAAAGTACTAAAGCCAAGGGTTTACGTGAATGCGTTATTTGCAAGCACACAGAATGAAGAAACAGGAAGCGAAAATTTATCTGTACCTGGTGCACTGAGAGAGAAGTCGCGCTGGGCTACTTCGTTGATTATTACTCACTTCCGAAGTACTGAGTAATTACCTAAGTGTAATTACCTAAGTGTAGTTACAGGATGAGAGCTACGCTCGTGGTGTCCCGTCTTCCCAGCACTCTTTGTCATATAACGCTTTGAAACTACTGACGGTCTTGGCCTCCACCACCTTCTCACTTAACTTGTTCCAACAGTCTTCCACTCTGTTTACAAAACTGAATTTTCGTATATTTCTCCGGCAGCTTTGTTTCGTTAGTTTAAATCTATGACCTCTTGTTCTTGAAGTTCCGGGTCTCAGGAATTCTTCCCTATCAATTTTATCGATTCCTGTTACTATTTTGAATGTAGTGATCATATCACCTCTTTTTCTTCTATCTTCTAGTTTTTGCATGTTTAATGCCTTTAATCTCTCCTCATAGCTCTTGTCCTTCAGTTCTGGGAGCCACTTAGTGGCATGTCGTTGTACCTTTTCCAGTTTGTTGATGTGCTTCTTAAGATATGGGCACCATACAACGCTGCATATTCCAGCTTTGGTCTAATAAAAGTCGTGAACAATTTCTTTAGTATTTCTCCATCCATGTATTTAAAAGCAATTCTGAAGTTAGAAAGTGTAGCATAGGCTCCTCGCACAATGTTCTTAATGTGGTCCTCAGGTGACAGTTTTCTATCTAAAACCACCCCTAGATCCTTTTCTTTATCAGAATTCTTTAAAGATTTCTCACATAATTTATAGGTTGTGTGGGGTCTATGTTCTCCAATCCACATTCCATAACATGGCATTTATTCACATTAAATTCCATTTGCCAAGTGTTGCTCCAAATACTTATTTTGTCCAGGTCTTCTTGAAGGGCATGACAATCATCTAGGTTTCTTATCTTCCCTATTATCTTAGCATCATCAGCAAACATGTTCATGTAATTCTGTATTCCCACTGGTAGATCGTTTATGTAGACAATGAACATTACCGGTGCAAGAACTGAACCCTGAGGTACTCCACTCGTGACATTCCTCCAATCCGATACCTTGCCTCTGATCGTGGCCCTCATTTTTCTGTCAGTTAGGAAATTTTTCATCCATGTTAGTAGCTTACCTGTCACTCCTCCAATATGTTCCAGTTTCCAGAACAACCTCTTATGGGGAACTCTGTCGAAAGCCTTTTTTAGGTCCAGATAGATGCAGTCAACCCAACCATCTCTTTCTTGTAAAATCTCTGTGGCTCGATCATAAAAACTGAGCAAGTTCGTTACACAGGATCTTCCAGATCGAAAACCATACTGTCTGTCTGATATTATATCGTTTTCCTCCAGGTGTTCTACCCATTTAGTTTTAATTATTTTTTCCAATATTTTGACTATTACACTTGTCAATGATACAGGTCTATAATTAAGGGGGTCTTCCCTGTTTCCACTTTTGTAGATTGGAACTATGTTAGCCTTTTTCCACACATCAGCTACAGCTCCTGTACACAGGGATGCCTGAAAAATCAGTTGAAGTGGAATGCTGAGCTCAGGTGCACATTCTCTCAGAACCCATGGTGAAACTCCATCGGACCAACTGCTTTGTTCTTACCTAGCTCCTTTAGCATTTTTTCCACTTCGTCTCTAGACACCTCTATGTTGTTCTCTGGAATTCTTATTGTGTCTGGTTCCCTAAAGATTTCATTTTGTACAAACACACTTTGGAACTTTTCGTTTAGTGTTTCACACATTTCCTTTTCATCTTCCGTGAATCTATTTCCCATTTTCAACCTCTGAATATTATCCTTTACCTGCAATTTGTTGTTTATGAATTTATAGAATAGACCTGGTTCTGTTTTACATTTGTCTGCAATCCCTTTTTCAAAATTTCTTTCTGCCTCTCTCCTCACTGCCGTGTAGTTGTTTCTCGCATCTTTGTATCGCTGGTATGTTTGGGGGTTCGGCATCTTCCTGTATTGGTTCCAATTTTGTGTCTTTTGGTCTCTAGCCCTCTCGCAATTTCTATTGAACCAATCCTGTTTTCTAGTTCTGCATCTCTGTTTTGGTATAAATTTTTTTGTGCCTTTATCATATATTTCACAAAACTTGACATACATCTCATTCACTTCCTTGCCTAGCATCAAGTCTGTCCAATTATACTCACTAAAAAAATTTCTAAGGTGGCCATAATGTCCTCTCCTGAAGTCTGGTTTCTCAACTGCTTCAACCTCTTTATTTTCTTCCAGCTTATAACGCATTGCATACAGAGAAAAGCTGCTTGTAGATTAGTTTTTCAAATATTTTTGACAAGTTAGGCAGGATTGATATAGGTCTGTAGTTGTTAACATCTGTGAGATAACCACATTTGTGGACAGGGGTTACTCTCGCTTTCTTTAGAATATCTGGAAAGGTTTGGAGTTCAAGTGACTTGTTGAAGAGCAATGCAATAGCAGGGGCTAAAGATCTGGAGGGTTTTTTGTAAATTAAAGTTGGTATCTCATCAAGGGCACTAGACTTGGTTTTAAGGGAAAGGATTATCTCATTGACGTCAGTGGAATTAGTAGGCTTTAGGTACAGAGACTGTGGATAGTTACCTGTAAGATAGTCCTTAACATCAGTACTGGAAGATGGAATATCATTTGCAGGGGATGACCCAATGGAAGAGAAGAACCTATTGAACTCAATAGCAGAATCAGAGGCTGAAAGCTGACCATCATTATTGGACAGGAGTGTTGGTTTGTTATTTAAAATCTTCTTTGATCCCAATATTTGTGAGATTGTGCTCCAAGTTTTTTTAATGTTGCTCTTTATTTGGGTAAATTTATCTTCGTAGTATTTAGTTTTGGCTCGTCTAATTATTTTAGATAGCAATAACGAGTAATTCTTTGAAAATTCTTTGGAGACGGTTCCTAACCTATACTTCTTCTCAAGGTCATGTTTTTTTATTAATGAATTTAAGTATTCCCTTTGTAAGCCAAGGATTGTTAAGCCTTTTGGTTGTGACTTGTTTTGTAATCCTAGGACAGTGGGTGTTGTAGCGAGTATATTATCCCAATAATATACTCGCTCCTAATGCATTGTTAATATTCCTGTCAACCTTTGGAGATGAATGAGGTGAGGTGTTGCCCCGAGCAACCCGGTGAGGTGTTGCCCAAGCATATAAGCGGCAGAAATAGCAAATAGTAACCAGTCTACTTTCAAGTGTGGTCTAGAGCAGACACTTGCGAGATACTGTACCGACGCTCAGTACGCTGTCCCACATAGAGCTCCACGACTCCGGCCTCACTCAGTTCTCTGCTCTGCTCCAGGTTTCGTCTCAACGTCTACGACACTGCTGTATCCAGGACTACTAAATATATATGAAACACTAAACACTGTGTATTTAATCAACCCAACAACGTAACATAAACGTACGTTACATTGGTGACCCAGTGAGTGAAAAGAACACCTAGTCACAAACTAGATCTTCGTCATGGATTTATCTACCAGGTTTCCAGCATACAACGCAGATGAACCAGAATTTTGGTTCATACAGATGGAGGCTATTTTCGACCACCACGAAATTACGACTGAGAAAGCCCGATATGCCTGTACCCTGCCAACACTTCCCTCGGAGGCTATGCACACTGCCTCGGCTATCATCACCGCACCATCACCAGACGCCAGGACGTACACCGCATTGAAGGCCGCTCTTCTACAGGCAGCGATGAAACGCCGAATTCAACAAAGGGATCAACTCCTCACTGACAAAAATTAGCAGACAAAACACCAGCCCAGCTTCTGCGGCATATTCAGTATGTGATGCATACTGCAACTGGCCCAGCCCCCAGCGAGATTGTGAGATCACTCTGGATACAACTCTGTCCAAAACACATTCAACCGGCCCTATTCAGTATGGCTGACGACACGCCATTAGCCCAGCTGGCTACACTGGCAGACCGGCTTCATACAACGTCTAATAATGCTACGCTGTCCCACCTCAGTGATACACAGCAGACTACAGACACCCACCAACTCGACGTCCGCCAGAACCGGCGTTTCTTCCGCCCAGGGAGGACGTACCAAGCGAATCCAGTATCAGGATCTAGGCGACAGCGAGAACACCGAGGAGAGCTTTGTATTTATCACCAGAGGTTCGGACACCAAGCCCACAACTGTAGGGCTCCGTGTTCCTGGTCGGGAAACTACTTCGGCGGGGACTGTTAACGGCCAGTAACCCCGCCATTTCAAACACTACACTGCTCTACATATCTGACATCATAACCAAACGCCGTTTCCTCGTTGACACAGGTGCAGCAGCTAGTGTGGTGCCTCCCCCACTGGTCAAACCGAGCCGCACTCCTGGTTTGGACTTGCGGGCTGCCAATGGTACGTCCGTCCGTACGTATGGGACCTGCACCCTGGTTCTCGATTTCGCCTCTCTGGGTCGCTTTACGTGGACTTTCCTCATAGCGGATGTGGAACAACCCATTCTTGGATGGGATTTCCTGCAACACCATCGACTTATTGTGGATCCCGCAGGTGCAGTACTTCGAGCCTCCCCTAGTACCTCTACACAGGTTAACACCGTCACCCCAGTCGCATCTACGGAACTTCAAGCACTCCTGGATGAATTCAAAGATGTGACCCAACCCGCCAGCCCTCGTCCAGAAGTGCAACATACGATTACGCATCACATTACTACAACGGGAGCACCTACCTTCGCCAGACCACGCCGCCTGGCACCGGAACGATTGGCGGTAGCACGTGCTGAATTCAACAAGCTACAGGAGGCAGGAATAATCCGCCCTTCGAACAGTCCATGGGCTTCACCTCTCCATATGGTCCCGAAAACAGCCCCAGGGGAATGGCGCCCTTGCGGGGACTACAGGGCTCTCAATGTTCGTACTCTGCCGGATCGCTACCCAATACCACACATCCAGGATTTCTCACAGGGATTGAGCAACGCAACCGTTTTTTCGAAAATTGACCTTGTGCGGGCATTTCACCAGATCCCTGTGGAACCGGCAGACATTCCGAAAACAGCGATCACAACACCTTTTGGACTGTTTGAATTCGTCCGGATGCCTTTTGGTCTACGGAATGCAGCCCAGACATTCCAACGCTTCATCGACCAAGTAGTTAAGGACCTGCCTTTTTGCTACGCCTACATTGACGATCTGCTGGTGGCCAGTACATCACCGACAGAACATCTGCTACACCTCCGACTCCTTCTCACCCGTCTGCGCAACTTCGGCTTGCAGCTCAACTCCGAGAAGTGTATTTTCCATGTTCCAGAGCTGGATTTCTTGGGGCACCGTGTGTCAGCAGCAGGGGTCCAACCACTAGAGAAGAAAATCGAGGCAATCAAGGAATTCCCGCGCCCATCCACTCCAAAGAAGTTGCAAGAATTTCTTGGCGTGGTGAATTTTTATCATCGATTCATCCCACATTGTTCGGACATCTTGCGACACTTGTACGACCTCTTACGTGGTCGGAAACTCACGTCCCGTCTTCCGTTGGAGTGGACTCCCCAGGCAGAGACAGCTTTCACCGACATAAAACACAAACTGGCGGAATTCACCTTACTCGCACACCCAGTGTCTGACGCTCCCACCAATCTCTCTACCGACGCTTCAAACACAGCAATTGGTGCTGTACTACAACAGCTCATTGAAGGAGAATGGCGCCCAATTGCATTCTTTTCAGCGCGCCTGTCACCCACTGAAGAGAAGTACAGCACTTTTGATAGGGAACTGCTCGCCATCTACTCAGCTATACAAGTTATTACAGGAAAGAGATGGTTGGGTTGACTGCATCTATCTGGACCTAAAAAAGGCTTTCGACAGAGTTCCACATAAGAGGTTGTTCTGGAAACTGGAAAATATTGGAGGGGTGACAGGTAAGCAAGCACATCAACAAACTGGAAAAGGTGCAAAAACATGCTACTAAGTGGCTCCCAGAACTGAAGGGCAAGAGCTACGAGGAGAGGTTAGAGGCATTAAATATGCCAAAACTAGAAGACAAGAAAAAGAGGTGATATGATCACTACATACAAAATAGTAACAGGAATTGATAAAATGGATAGGGAAGATTTCCTGAGACCTGGAACTTTAAGAACAAGAGGTCATAGATAAACTAGCTAAACACAGATGCCAAAGAAATATAAGAAAATTCACTTTCGCAAACAGAGTGGTAGACGGTTGGAACAAGTTAGGTGAGAAGGTGGTGGCGGCCAAGACCGTCAGTAGTTTCAAAGCGTTATATGACAAAGAGTGCTGGGAAGACGGGACACCACGAGCGTAGCTCTCATCCTGTAACTACACTTAGGTAATTAAATTAATTACAACATTTCCGGCACTTTCTCGAGGGGCGGAGCTTCCACATCCTCACAGACCACAAACCTCTCACTTATGCATTGGCGGCCAAGGGTGATGCTCACTCTCCTCGAGTAGCCAACCACCTGGGATTTATCTCCCAATTTACCTCGGATATCCGCCATGTCAAAGGAACTAATAATGTCATAGCCGATGCACTGTCTCGACCCACCATAAACCACGTCGTGACAAACCCAGCTCAGGTGGACTATTGTGTAATCAGTAAGGCCCAACGGAAAGACCCTGATCTGCAGCAATTACGAACATCTGACACAGCTCTCCGGTTCATCGAGATTCCCATGGAAGGTGGCGGAAGTATAATCTGTGACACCTCACGGACGGGAGCACTTAGGCCCTACATTCCTGCTCAGTTTCGCTGGAAAACGTTCTCTGTATTTCACTCCTTAGCACACCCAGGAGTACGTGCTTCCCAGAAACTACTAACGGAGTGTGTCGTATGGCCAGGAATCAATGCTGATGTTTGACGATGGACTCGCTCATGTCTCCAGTGCCAGTGAGCGAAAACACATCGTCACACAAGGAAGTGAATGAGATGTATGTCAAGTTTTGTGAAATATATGATAAAGGAACAAAAAAATTTATACCAAAACAGAGAAGCAGAACTAGGAAACAGGATTGGTTCAACAGAAAGTGCGAGAGGGCCAGAGACCAAAAGTCACAAAAATGGAATCAATACAGGAAGAGGCCAAACCCCCAAACATACCAGCGATACAAAGATGCGAGAAACAACTACACGGCAGTGAGGAGAGAGGCAGAAAGAAATTTTGAAAAAGGGATTGCAGACAAATGTAAAACAGAACCAGGTCTATTCTATAAATTCATAAACAACAAATTGCAGGTAAAGGATAATATTCAGAGGTTGAAAATGGGAAATAGATTCACGGAAAATTAAAAGGAAATGTGTGAAACATTAAACGAAAAGTTCCAAAGTGTGTTTGTACAAAATGAAATCTTCAGGGAACCAGATACAATAAGAATTCCAGAGAACAACATAGAGCACATAGAGGTGTCTAGAGACGAAGTGGAAAAAATGCTCAAGGAGCTAAATAAGAACAAAGCAGTTGGTCCAGATGGAGTTTCGCCATGGGTTCTGAGAGAATGTGCACCTGAGCTCAGCATTCCTCTTTAACTGATTTTTCAGGCATCCCTGTTTACAGGAGTTGTAGCTGATGTGTGGAAAAAGGCTAACATAGTTCCAATCTACAAAAGTGGAAGCAGGGAAGACCCCCTTAACTATAGACCGGTATCATTGACAAGTGTAATAGTCAAAATATTGGAAAAAATAATTAAAACTAAATGGGTAGAACACCTGGAGAGAAATGATATAATATCAGACAGACAGTATGGTTTTCGATCTGGAAGATCCTGTGTATCGAATTTACTCAGTTTCTATGACCGAGCAACAGAGATATTACAGGAAAGAGATGGTTGGGTTGACTGCATCTATCTGGACCTAAAAAAGGCTTTCGACAGAGTTCCACATAAGAGGTTGTTCTGGAAACTGGAAAATATTGGAGGGGTGACAGGTAAGCTTCTAACATGGATGAAAAATTTTCTGACTGATAGAAAAATGAGGGCAGTGATCAGAGGCAATGTATCGGACTGGAGAAATGTCACAAGCGGAGTACCACAGGGTTCAGTTCTTGCACCAGTGATGTTTATTGTCTACATAAATGATCTACCAGTTGGTATACAGAATTATATGAACATGTTTGCTGATGATGCTAAGATAATAGGAAGGATAAGAAACTTTGATGATTGTCATGCCCTTCAAGATGACCTGGACAAAATAAGTACATGGAGCGCCACTTGGCAAATGGAATTTAATGTTAATAAATGCCATGTTATGGAATGTGGAATAGGAGAACATAGACCCCACACAACCTATATATTATGTGAGAAATCTTTAAAGAATTCTGATAAAGAAAGAGATCTAGGGGTGGTTCTAGATAGAAAACTATCACCTGAGGACCACATAAAGAATATTGTGCGAGGAGTGAGGACAGGAAGTATCAGGAAGTGAGGACTTCTCTGGGCTGCACTCTCTGGCACGTTTTGCCTGCATACCACTAGGACCTGCTTCTGGCTCACTGCATGATTTTTTCATTGTTTTTCTTGAAGATTGTTTTTCCCTTGTTTTTAATACATGTCTGTAGTGAGACATCACATTGTCATCAATAAGATCAATGCAACGGCCTGCTAAAGCTTTATCTGGGTGATTCTTTTCAGCAAAACTTTGCAGTTCTTCCCATACTGCACACATTTCTTAATTAAATTAATGAGGAAGGGACATCATCTACTGCCTCCTCCTCCCCAGAATATTTGTTGTACTGCCTAGCTAGTTCAATAACATGTGTACCATTTTCATGTTTGCGAATGATGTCTTGTTTCTCCTCTATGGTCATGCTCACATGTTACTTCTTGCCTTGAACCTTACCACTGGCTTTCTTGGGACCCATGGCGAGATATATAATAACTTTTATGCTCAAATAACCAAAAATCTGAAAAAAAATGTAAATTCTTGTGAAGAATTCAGGCGGGATAGTCACTGGGCGTGAGGCACTGGTAAACTGAGGCGCGATCGCCGTGCCACCACACGCTAGGTTGGCCGTACGCATATCAACAAACTCGTATACCGAGATAAAGTTTGTAATCTGATTCAAATTTTCCGAATAAATTGGGCTCATAACCCGAAAAGTTCATAAACAGGGGTGTTCGTAAACCGAGGTACCCTGTATTTCATACCTATTCAAAACGGGTGAGCGGTAGGTTGTGTATGAAATGGACTCTTAGGACCTCCAGTGAGAGGCAGTTATCTTTGAAAAAATGTCCACAATCTCCTAGGGCTGCTGGCTGGGTTAGTATTGAGTGAGCAACCAAGGGGGGTGCACGTGCCTCTGGCACCCAAACACCTGTCTGATGTGGTTTTGAAAGATTGCTCTCAGTCGATGAAATTCAGACCTTATTGTTTGAAGTACATAAAGGTCATGATATTAATGAAGCTAGGCGCAATAAGGACCTAACACAAAGGTCGGATGCAAGTGATACTACACCGATGACGACAATATAGCAAGTGTATCCAGTTGTAGCTCTGAGCACCACTCTTTCCCACCCATGCAAACTCCAATATATTTAGATGATACTTAGATGAATCATCTTCTGTGTTCAGTGATGATATATCTGATACAAGTAGCATAGATAAACAGTGTTAGCGGCTTCCATGGTGGTGTTTTCCATAGATATTTTCAAGAATATCTTAACTGAATCTTTTCCAGAATGACTGAATCGCTTCCTGATTGACTAAATCTCTTCCCGAATGACTGAATCTCTTCCAGTGGGGGACCTTACAAAGCGATCTTCGTAAGACTACCTTATAAATTGATCTTTTCCTATAATCTTTTCAAGACTACCTTACGCTCTACAAGCTTGGCTTCATACCACCTACAGGTACTAAAGCTAAGGCTGTATGTGAGTGAGTTATTTGCAAGCACACGGAACGAAGAAACAGGAAGTGAAAATCTATCTGTACCTGGTGCAACGAGAGGAAAGTTTCATTGTGTACCATGGACTGCTTCATTGATTATTACTCATTTCCGAAGTACTGGGTAATTACCCAAGTGTAATTACCTAATTGTCGTTACAGGATGAGAGTTACGTTCGTGGTGTCCTGTCTACTGACGGTTTTGGTCTCCACCACCTTCTCACTTAACTTGTCCCAACCGTCTACCACTCTGTTTGTGAAAGTGAATTTTCTTATATTTCTTTTGAATCTTTGTTTAATTAGTTTAAATCTATGACCTCTTGTTCTTGAAGTTCCAGGTCTCGGGAAATCTTCCCTGTCGATTTTATCAATACCTGTTACTATATTGTACATAGTGGTCATATCACTTCATTTTCTTCTGTCTTCTAGTTTTGGCATATTTAATGCCTCTATCCTCTCCTCGTAGCTCTTGCCCTTCAGTTCTGGGAGCCACTTAGAAGCATGTCTTTGCACCTTTTCCAGTTTGTTGATGTGCTTCTTAAGATATGGGCACCACACAACTGCTGCATATTCTAGCTTTGGCCTAACAAAAGTCGTGAACAATTTCTTTGGTATTTTGCCATCCGTGTATTTAAAAGCAATTCTGAAGTTAGAAAGCATGGCATAGGCTCCTCGCACAATGTTCTTTATGTGGTCCTTAGGAGATAATTTTCTATCTAGAAGCACTCCTAGATCACATTCTTTATCAGAGTTTCTTAAGGATTTCTCACATAATTTGTAGGTTGTGTGGGGTCTATGTTTTTCTATTCCACATTCCATAACATGGCATTTATTCACATTAAATTCCATTTGCCAAGTGGTGCACCATATACTTATTTTGTCCAGGTATTCTTGAAGGGCATGACAATCATCTAAGTTTCTTATCCTTCCTATTATCTTAGCATCATCAGCAAACATGTTCATATAATTCTGTATTCCAACTGGTAGATCATTTATGTAAACAATGAACATCACCGGTGCAAGAACTGAACCCTGTGGTACTCCACTTGTGACATTTCTCCAGTCCGATACATTGCCTCTGATTACTGCCCTCATTTTTCTATCGGTCAGAAAATTTTTCATCCATGTTAGAAGCTTACCTGTCACTCCTCCAATATTTTCCAGTTTCCAGAACAACCTCTTATGTGGAACTCTGTCGAAAGCCTTTTTTAGGTCCAGATAGATGCAGTCAACCCAACCATCTCTTTCCTGTAAAATCTCTGTGGCTCTATCATAGAAACTGAGTAAATTCGATACACTGGATTTTCCAGATCAAAAACCATACTGTCTGTCTGATATTATATTATTTTTCTCCAGGTGTTCTACCTACAGAGCACCACTTGGTTTCCGAACCCCTTGGGGACGAGACCCGTCGGTTAACATGTAAGTTCGTGAACGAGAAATAAAGGGCAAAAATAAACTAGAAATGTAAAAAAAAAAAAAAAATTATGAAAAATTTATGAAAAAACCATAGGGGAAAAATCTACAGGTTCATAGCGTAAATGCGACCGTATTTGTTTGTACTCGCCAATAAGTGAAGTCCTGATCCGCTTTATAAAAGTCCTTAATTGTTCCTAGCTGATTATTAAGACGTCTGGCAAATATCCTCTGGATGTTTCCTGCCAGCCTGCAGGAACATCCTACCAGCCTGCCACTCTGCAGGAACATCCTGCCAGCCTGCCAGCCTGCAGGAACATCCTGCCAGCCTGCCTGCCAGCCTAGGGAATAACTGGAAAAGTAGGACGCTGGATACTCAATTTCCTGTCGAACAGAACACAAAGAGTAACAGTCAATCAGATAAAATCGAGTCCAAGCGATGTTAAAAGCTCTGTACCTCAAGGTACAGTCCTTGCACCGCTACTGTTCCTTATTCTCATATCTGATATAGACAAAAATACACGTCAGAGCTTCGTGTCATCCTTTGCAGACGACACAAAAATCAGCATGAAAATTACCTCTGCTGAAGACATTGAAAAACTACAAACAGATGTCAACAAAGTTTTCGATTGGGCAGCAGAAAACAATATGATGTTTAACAGTGATAAATTTCAGGTACTCAGGTACGGCAAAAATGAGGATCTGAAACATAATACAGGGTACAAAACACAATCAAATCTTCCCATAGTAGAAAAACAGCATGTCAAGGATTTGGGAATAATGATGTCTGACGATCTAACGTTTAGGGAGCATAACCAAGCAAATATCGCATCAGCCAGAAAAATGATCGGATGGATTACGAGAACTTTCAAATCCAGGGATCCCATCACAATGGTTGTACTCTTCAAGTCACTTGTGTTGTCCCGTCTCGAATACTGCTCAGTACTCACTTCCCCCTTCAGAGCAGGAGAGATTGCTGAAATAGAGGGAATACAGAGAACATATACGGCACGCATAGACGAGATGAAACACCTAAATTATTGGGATCGTCTCAAAGCTCTCCAAATGTACTCTCTAGAAAGGAGACGAGAGAGATACCAAATAATATACACGTGGAAAATACTGGAGGGCCAGGTCCCAAATCTACACAGTAAAATAACAACGTACTGGAGTGAACGATATGGAAGAAAATGCAAGATTGAACCAGTGAAGAGCAGAGGTGCCATAGGCACAATCAGAGAACACTGTATAAACATCAGAGGTCCGCGGTTGTTCAACGTCCTCCCAGCGACTATAAGAAATATTGCCGGAACAACCGTGGACATCTTCAAGAGAAAACTGGACTGTTTCCTAAGAGAAGTCCCGGATCAGCCGGGCTGTGGTGGTTATGTGGCTCTGCGGGCCGCTCCAAGCAACAGCCTGGTGAATCAAACTCTCACAAGTCGAGCCTGGCCTCGGGCCGGGCTTGGGGACTAGAAGAACTCCCAGAACCCCATCAACCAGGTATCAACCAGGTATCAACCAGCCTACCTGCCAGCCTACCTGCCAGCCTACCTGCCAGCCTGCCTGCCAGCCTGCATGCCAGCCAGTCTGCCAGCCAGTCTGCCAGCCAGCCTCACTCTCTGCCTGCCTCCTTCCCTGCCATCCTACTAATGGGTCGAGTGTGTTAGGCTTAAAATTCGGGAGTGAGCTGGTCTCTCCCCCACCACCGACAAACCCACCCCACCTACATCCCATACTCTCTCTTCAAGATCATGCGGTTCAACTACATGACTATCCCTGCCTCCCTCTCTGCCTGCTATCCAGCCTGCCTCCCTCTCTGCCTGCCATCCAGCCTGCCTCCCTCTCTGCCTGTCATCCAGCCTGCCTGTTATCCAGCCTGCCCGCCATCCAGCCTGCCTCCCTCTGCCTGCCATCAAGCCTGCCTCCCTCTGCCTGCCATCCAGCCTGCCTCCCTCTCTGCCTGCCTCCCTCTGCCTGCCATCCAGCCTGCCTCCCTCTCTGCCTGCCTCCCTCTGCCTGCCATCCTCTGCCTGCCATCCAGCCTGCCTCCCTCTGCCTGCCATCCAGCCTGCCTCTCTCTCTCTGCCTGCCTGCCGTCCAGCCTGCCTGACATCCAGCCTGCTCCCTCTGCCTGCCATCCAGCCTGCCTGACATCCAGCCTGCCTCCCTCTGCCTGCCATCCAGCCTGCCTCCCTCTCTGCCTGCCATCCAGCCTGCCTCCCTCTCTGCCTGCCATCCAGCCTGCCTCCCTCTCTGCCTGCCATATCCAGTCTGCCTCCCTCTCTGCCTGCCATCCAGCCTGCCTCCCTCTCTGCCTGCCATCCAGCCTGCCTGCCTGCCTGCCTGCCAGCCTGCCAGCCAGCCTGCCAGCCTGCCTGCCAGCCTGCCAAAAATATACGATGATGTACATTTAAGAAACAAATCTGGGTCACAGGTTTGTCGAGTATGGTTAGGCTTATGAAGACAGCTGGTCCCTCCCCCACCACCGACACCCCCTCCAACCCATACACACACACTCTCAAAGGTCACGTGGTTCACCTCGCTGGCAGGCCATCCAGCCTGCCTACATGCCTTTCCCTCCCTCCCTAATTCTCACTATTTCCCTCCCTTCCTGCCTACCTCCTCCTGCATCTCTCCCTACCTCCCTCTCCCTCCCTTTCTGACTAATTCTCCCCCTCTCTCACTGATTCTCCCCCTCTCTCACTGATTCTCCCCCTCTCTCATACTGCCTCCCACCTAAGCTCTCCCATCCATCCATACACCAGTCAGCCATCACTGACACAATGCGTGCATTTGGAGCCAACATGGTGCACAGATGTTTCTTGATTGTGCAGATATGTAAAACAAAAGAACAGAATGAACATTCCAGCCTTATGACAATTCAGAATACAGAGCACCACTTGGTTTCCAAATCCCTTGGGGACGAGACCCGTCGGTTAACATGTAAGTTCGTATACGAGAAATAGAGGGGGAAAAAATAAACTAGAAATGTAAAAAGAAATTGTTCCGAAAAATGTACAAAAAACTCTAGGGGAAAATATAGACAAGTTCATAGCGTAAATGCGACCGTATTTTAAATAAATAAATATGTTTATTCAGGTAAGGTATATACATACAAGTGAGGTTACATTAATGGATCGAATTATAGATAGAGCTAGTACATACAATGCCTAAAGCCACTATTACGCAATGCATTTCGGGCAGGAAGAACATTAATATCTAGAACTTAATACTAATTGAGCATAAAGAATAAAATGTGTTGAGAACAAATACAAATAAAGATAAGAAAAAGGGGGAACATGACTGAAAAAGCAGCACAAATACAAAATGTTGACAAACAGCATTGATTAAAAAAAAAAAAATAACAGACATGGGTTGACAATAGAGGGGTAAGGTAGGTTACAGGGAATTTATTAGGTAGTGTTTAGTTTTAATCTTAAACTGGTTGAGAGAGGTACAGTCTTTAACATGGTTGGGGAGGTCATTCCACATTCTGGGTCCCTTGATTTGTAGAGCATTTCTAGTTTGATTAAGCCGTACTCTTGGAATATCAAAACTGTATTTATTTCTGGTGTGGTGCTCATGGGTTCTGTTACAACCTGCAATGAAGCTTTTGAGTTCAGGATTGGCATTACAGTTCAGCGTTTATATATGTATGATACACATGAGAGAATGTGCAGTGACTTAATATCTAACATATTCAGAGATTTGAGTGGGTACCGAGTGATGTCTGGGCCAGAGTTGGATATTGTCCTAATTTTGGACATTTTATTTATTTTTTATATTTTATTTTTTATTTTAAAAAATATACCAAAAATTAATTGAATATAAAAATAAATATAATATTATAT
>WNGS01163632.1:22773-34182 GCA_020271785.1 Procambarus virginalis
TGTTACTGACGCAGATGTTGTATGTCGTCATGTGTTACTGACGCAGGTGTTGTATGTCGTCAGGTGTTACTGACGCAGGTGTTGTATACCGTCAGGTGTTACTGACGCAGGTGTTGTCTGTCGTCATGTGTTACTGACGCAGGTGTTGTATTCCGTCATGTGTTACTGACGCGGGTGTTGTATACCGTCAGGTGTTACTGACGCAGGTGTTGTATGTCGTCAGGTGTTACTGACGCAGGTGTTGTATGTCGTCAGGTGTTACTGACGCAGGTGTTGTATGTCGTCAGGTGTTACTGACGCGGGTGTTGTATACCGTCAGGTGTTACTGACGCAGGTGTTGTATACCGTCAGGTGTTACTGTTGCAGGTGTTGTATACCGTCAGGTGTTACTGACGCAGGTGTTGTATGTCGTCAGGTGTTACTGACGCGGGTGTTGTATGTTATAAGGTGTTACTGACGCAGGTGTTGTATACCGTCAGGTGTTACTGACGCAGGTGTTGTATGTCGTCAGGTGTTACTGACGCAGGTGTTGTATGTCGTCAGGTGTTACTGACGCAGGTGTTGTATGTCGTCAGGTGTTACTGACGCGGGTGTTGTATACCGTCAGGTGTTACTGACACAGGTGTTGTATACCGTCAGGTGTTACTGTCGCGGGTGTTGTATACCGTCAGGTGTTACTGACGCGGGTGTTGTATACCGTCAGGTGTTACTGACGCGGGTGTTGTATGTCGTCATGTGTTACTGACGCAGGTGTTGTATACCGTCAGGTGTTACTGACACAGGTGTTGTATACCGTCATGTGTTACTGACGCAGGTGTTGTATACCGTCATGTGTTACTGACGCGGGTGTTGTATGCCGTCAGGTGTTACTGACGCGGGTGTTGTATGTCGTCATGTGTTACTGACGCAGGTGTTGTATGTCGTCAGGTGTTACTGACGCAGGTGTTGTATGTCGTCAGGTGTTACTGACGCAGGTGTTGTATGTCGTCATGTGTTACTGACGCAGGTGTTGTCTGTCGTCATGTGTTACTGACGCAGGTGTTGTCTGTCGTCGTGTGTTACTGACGCAGGTGTTGTATACCGTCAGGTGTTACTGACGCAGGTGTTGTATGTCGTCATGTGTTACTGACGCAGGTGTTGTATGTCGTCAGGTGTTACTGACGCAGGTGTTGTATACCGTCAGGTGTTACTGACGCAGGTGTTGTCTGTCGTCATGTGTTACTGACGCAGGTGTTGTATTCCGTCATGTGTTACTGACGCAGGTGTTGTATACCGTCAGGTGTTACTGACGCAGGTGTTGTATGTCGTCAGGTGTTACTGACGCAGGTGTTGTATACCGTCAGGTGTTACTGACGCAGGTGTTGTATGTCGTCAAGTGTTACTGACGCAGGTGTTGTATGTCGTCATGTGTTGGGTATCTGGGGCTTGAACTCAGAAATTAAATTATTTAATTATTGTATTGAAATAACTCGAAGGACCACCCACTTTTGACAAAAGAGGGAAAACAAATAAAAGTGATCATTTGAATGACACTAGTGAACCAGTGTCTATGGAAACTCATTTAATGAATAATCACTTGAAATAAATGAAGACTGTAATTATTAATTAAAGCCAAAGCCTCAAATATCAACATTGGGGGGTTATTTCTAGAAGTTCATATATATCTAGGAACCAGTGTGGTTCGTCACTAGTTCATTGTGGCATTAATAACATGGTAAATCTAACTACAATATATTCAAATATATGGTAATCAAATTATAATCATTATGATCATTAATCATCATTAATCACTGAGCATAAATATTGAGCACAGTTAGAGCATAACATTAATTACCAAATCTGGCAATAATTATTCAATAGAAAATTGTATGAATTATATAGAATCAATAATCAAATTGAATAAAATTGTTCGAAAAATGTGTCTTAGCTGTAAGACGATTTCTAACGCCAGTTCATCATTCGTCCTCGTGGTGACGGAATCCCCATAGAGAAAGAACCCGAGGTAAATAACACGATTGATGAGAATCTTGCTGGCACCTCAAATACACGCTGTAATCAAAGGAATATAAAGTAGCAATTGACTAGGCTACAAATTATGTTCAGATATTCATGAAACTGAGATGAGTGATAAACATTACTAACATGTTATTTTTGATGTTCATTCTTCCTGACGACAAACTACTCACAAATGTACTACCTACTTTGATGCACCAAAACTAGGAAAATACTTATGTGAGCGTAACAGAGTACTGAGGTCTGCCGAAATTCGCGTCTGCCAGTCTCAATGTTCACTGCTGTGCACACTTAATTACAAGTCCTGGTTCTAATTGTTGACGCGTTATTAACTGACGAGGCACTAGAGAACACATAGGCAAGTAAATTTCACTTGTTAACTGGGTATCAACGTAATTCTTGTCGATAAGAATTCCCAGCAATTGCCATGTGCCTCACGCACGCTGCCTCGTGACCAAGCCTTGTTGAGTAATGGCGTCGCCGCCTCCCTCCTGCCCGCTCTCGCATTCACCACGGAAATTATTAAACACGAATTATTCTTTTCCGCGCAATTATGGATGAAATGCGATAATATGAACTGGGTTGGAATTATAGGGATTTAATAATTATAATATTCTCGATAAATGATCTCTAGCGAGAAATGGAGATGTTATTTATACTTCTCCAGAGCATTCGATCGTAACAGAATAAAAACTGTTACTAAATAATTTCAATTAATAACTCTCGATTTACATTATCATGAGTCATATTATCAGCAATATGCTCAGATTAAATTATATTAACACTACTGTTAGTGGTGTTAAGAACTACTGCAATTAGTAAGGTAATGGTAATTTATTATAATATAATAATGAATGATAAGTGTTGGAAATTTCCAACATCATGTGTTACTGATGCAGGTGTTGTAGGCCGTCAGGTGTTACTGACGCAGGTGTTGTATGTCGTCATGTGTTACTGACGCAGGTGTTGTAGGCCGTCATGTGTTGTATACCGTCAGGTGTTGCTGACGCAGGTGTTGTATGTCGTCATGTGTTACTGACGCAGGTGTTGTAGGCCGTCATGTGTTGTATACCGTCAGGTGTTACTGACGCAGGTGTTGTATGTCGTCATGTGTTACTGACGCAGGTGTTGTATACCATCAGGTGTTACTGAGGCGGGTGTTGTAGGCCGTCAGGTGTTACTGACGCAGGTGTTGTAGGCCGTC
This sequence comes from Procambarus virginalis, assembly GCA_020271785.1. Lineage (NCBI taxonomy): Eukaryota > Metazoa > Arthropoda > Malacostraca > Decapoda > Cambaridae > Procambarus > Procambarus virginalis. The sequence continues at coordinate 25,991 of WNGS01163632.1, forward strand.
AGGTGTTACTGACGCAGGTGTTGTAGGCCGTCATGTGTTACTGACGCAGGTGTTGTATACCATCAGGTGTTACTGAAGTGGGTGTTGTAGGCCGTCAGGTGTTACTGACGCAGGTGTTGTAGGCCGTCATGTGTTACTGATGCAGGTGTTGTATACCATCAGGTGTTACTGAGGTGGGTGTTGTAGGCCGTCAGGTGTTACTGACGCAGGTGTTGTAGGCCGTCATGTGTTACTGACGCAGGTGTTGTATACCATCAGGTGTTACTGAGGCGGGTGTTGTAGGCCGTCAGGTGTTACTGACGCAGGTGTTGTAGGCCGTCATGTGTTGTATACCGTCAGGTGTTACTGACGCAGGTGTTGTAGGCCGTCATGTGTTGTATACCGTCAGGTGTTACTGACGCAGGTGTTGTAGGCCGTCATGTGTTGTATACCGTCAGGTGTTACTGACGCAGGTGTTGTAGGCCGTCATGTGTTGTATACCGTCAGGTGTTACTGACGCAGGTGTTGTAGGCCGTCATGTGTTGTATACCGTCAGGTGTTACTGACGCAGGTGTTGTAGGCCGTCATGTGTTGTATACCGTCAGGTGTTACTGACGCAGGTGTTGTAGGCCGTCATGTGTTGTATACCGTCAGGTGTTACTGACGCAGGTGTTGTAGGCCGTCATGTCCTGCTCAGCGGTTACTCCAGTTCTCTATCGTCGCATCTCTGTTATCTTGCTTTTCCTTTTCAATAAATTTCCATATTTGCATTCAAGGTCTGATAAAGCCAGGATTTGAGTTGCTTTTTTGCAGGAGTTATTATTAGTATAGCAAAAATGACGTACTTAGCATATATAAGGTCTCTGATAGACTATCATGCACCAGCTTTAGTCCTGCAAAATGGCAAAAGTATTAATAGATTGGAAAAAATGCAAAATGAAGCACTCAGAGTTATACTTGGCTCTCCAATAACTACCAAAGTTTTCAATATGCGGAAAGAATTAAATGTACTTAGCATTCAAGATAAAATATTTGAAATCAATGTTATGATAGGACTAAAGCTTCTGCGGGGTAAGAAAATCAAGATTGTGCCAATTGAACGGTTAGAACACATACGTAAATGAACCAGCGAGTCTAAATGGATTCAAAGAACAGCCACTCATATTAAAATGATGGGAGTGCACGATGTATATACAGATGAAAGAGTACAGAACTTCCTTCCACCCTGGCAGATAGTACCTTTTGACATCCTGACCCCTGCATACCCCACTAAGAAGCTAATCACAAACAACCCTCATGCTCAGCTTGCTGCTAAATTAAGCACCATAGAACACATTCCCAATATACAAGCTGAAAACAACACTGCACAGACCATATACACTGACGGATCACTCAATACAGCTACAGGGAGGGCAGGAAGTGCTGTTATTGCTCATCAGCCCGATGGCAGCACAATTCAAAGGAATATAAGAATTAGCGACTGGATATCCACAAGCAAGCTGAGTTGGTAGCACTCGAAATTATTGACAACACGGAAGTTGAGAGCTTAATTATTTCTGACTCCATTTCCTCACTACTAGCAATAAACAGTTTGTAATCAAGCAATAACGTGCTTGTCTCAGAAGCCAGACATAGATATATAAGCATACTTAGCAAGAGGGTAAATATAAAAATGTTGTGGATTCCTTCTCACATTTGCCTGCAGGAACATGATAAAGTTGAAGCCCTTGCTAAGGCTGCAGTAAATAAAGACAGATTTGAACGGAATCTTGAGTTATCAAATAGGTCCCTTAAAAGTGTCATTAGACGAAAACTCCTGGATGAATTTGAAGAAAGTAGAACAGTGCTAACTGTAACTAGAAGGTCCATTGTTTATCACAGTGAAATGTGTCAGGTAAAACATGTGTGGGGCAAGTAACAAAGTCAGCAGATTAACAGACGTTGTTACAGCTCGAATAAGTAAGTAATTATCAAAAGAAGGCACCAAACCGGGAAGGCTATGTAGCACCATCAAATGTGCGGAATAATCAGAGGGCGCTAAATATCACCAAGGATGCCAATACGAGAACAAAAACGCATAAGGCGATCGATATCAAAAGTATCTGAGTCACCAAGAATTCTATTGAGGGACAAGTGACCGCGAGGGGCGGTCGGAAAGCAAGACACACGCTCGTCCCGGAAGTCAGGACATTCAAGAAGGACATGCACGACCGTAAGAGGGACAATGCAATTAGGACAAAAAGGAGCAGGGCGGCGCTCCATCAAGTGACCATGGGTTAATTAAGCGAGTATGGCCAATATGCAACCTCGCCAGAGCAGTTTCCCAACGCCGGTTATAGTGGTAGGAGGACGGCCATGAGGAAACACAACATTTAAGAGTACGGAGTTTGTTACCAGTAACAGACGACCAAGAAGCCTGCCAACGGGTAAGGATGGAGGAATGGATAACCGGGTAAAAGTCGGAATAAGGAATACCTTTACGAGAGATGGGACAAGAGCGGACAGCTTCCTTGGCGGCAGCATCCGCACGCTCATTTAAAGACACACCAATATGGCTGGGAACCCAACAAAACTCAACCGACTTAAATTTACTGTGAACAAGAAACAGCCAATGCTGGATCTCGACAACTACTGGATGAACCGGATTAAAGGACCCGAGAGCCATGAGGGCACTACGAGAGTCAACAACAACCACAAAAGAAGACTGACAACGAGAAAGCAGGAGACGAAGAGCATAGAGAATAGCATAAAGCTCCGCTGTAAAGATGCTAGTCTCCGGAGGTAAGCGACACATATAAGTGCGATCAGGAAAAACAACAGAGTAGCCAACACCGTCCGCAGACTTAGACCCATCGGTGAAGACAGAAACGGAGCGGGAGTGAGAAGAAAAGTGCTCAAGGAAAAGGCGTTTTAGAACCGTAGGAGGGGTAAAAGCTTTAGTGACGCGGGTCAAGGATGTACAAAACTGCGGAAGGGGGACTCTCCACGGGGGCAAAGAAGGAACAACACGAGGAGAAACATTAGAAACTCGAACGGAAAGAGAATCCTGTAAGCGAGATAACCGGACAGAAAGAGGGAGGTGGTGAAGAGGAACAGGAACCGCAGGAGGGGTAAAAGTTAAAGCACGACAGAGGCGAGAGGAAGGATGTTGCAAGGACCGCGCAAGATAGCGAAGACAGTAGCGATCACGGCGGTCCTGGAGAGATAGGAAGCCAGTGTCAACATACAAGCTAAGGACGGGAGTCGAACGAAAGGCACCAGAACTGAGGCGCAGCCCAGTATGGTGCAAAGCATCAAGACGGCGAAGAGCAGAAGGAGAAGCAGAAGAGTAAGCAGGGCAACCATAATCGAGCTTAGACAGGACGAGAGAGGAATGCAAAGCAAGGAGAGTGCGCCTATCCGCTCCCCAAGAAGTATGGGACAACACTCGAAGGAGGGTAAGGGCCTTAGAGCACTCAACACGGAGGTAAGAGATATGGGGAGACCAAGACAAACGAGTGTCAAGGAATAACCCCAAAAGCTTCGCGGAATCTTTGTACTCAATGGGATGACCATAAAGTGACAAAGAGGGACGAAGAACGACCCGTTTCCGAGTAAAAGACATGGCACAAGTCTTAGAAGTAGAGAACTTGAAGCCATGATCGGTGGCCCAAGACGACACGGCATCAATCGCAAGTTGAAGCCGGCGCTGAAGGAAAGGCGAATCATCACCCTGACAGCAAAGGGTAAGATCATCGACATAGAGAGCGGAGAAGACACCTGAAGGAAGAGAGGAAAGAAGACCATTGAGGGCAACCAGAAAAAGAGTAGTGCTCAGAACACTACCCTGGGGCACACCTTCGTATTGCTGAAAAGAGGCAGAGAGAGCGGTACCAAGGCGCACCCGAAAGGAACGACGAGAGAGGAAGCTGCGGAGAAAGAGAGGGAGATGACCACGAAGGCCAAAAGAATGAAGCTGGGATAGAATATGATAACGCCAAGTGGTGTCGTAAGCCTTTTCCAGGTCAAAAAGGACGGCAACAACGGAGGTCTTCGCAGCAAAAGCAGTACGAATATAGACCTCCAAGTTCACCAGGACATCTGTCGTGCTGCGGCACTTGCGGAAACCAAATTGAGAAGGGGAGAGGAGGTGATGGTGTTCCAGGAACCACATCAGACGAACGTTAACCATACGTTCAAAGAGTTTGCAGACACAACTGGTGAGGGCAATAGGGCGAAAGTCCTTAGGGGAAGTACCCAGAGACCCTGGTTTGCGAACAGGGAGGACAACGGCATCGAGCCAGTCCTCAGGGACTGACGACGACTCCCAGATCCGATTATACAGACTCAGTAAATACTGAGACGTGCACGGAGGGAGATGGCGAAGCATCTCATAATGAATACCATCGGAGCCCGCCGCCGTAGAACCGCAGAGGGCCAGGGCAGAACGAAGTTCAGAGAGAGAGAAGGGATCATTATAGGAAAGTCGAAGACGAGTGCAGAAATCTAAAGGACGAGACTCAAGGACAGGTTTACGAAGAAGGAAAGATTGGGAAAGATGAAGACCAGAGCTAACAGAAGAAAAGTGAGAACCCAGTTCAGTAGCAACCTGCAACGGGTCCGCCACAAGAGTACCACGGAGGTGAAGGACCGGGGAAACATCGGGAACGAACTTACCCGCTATCTTGCGGATACGCTTCCAGATCTGTGGCAGGGGAGTTTCGGACGTAATTGTGGAGACATAAGAAGTCAAACAGTCACGTTTAGCCGTACGGATGGCCCTACGGGCCACCGCACTCGCTTTCCGAAAGAAAAGAAAAGAATCGGTCGTCTGCCGACGGCGGTGCCTCTTCCAGGCTGCACGCTTACAGCGGACAGCCCGAGCACAGTCCGCATTCCACCAGGGAACACTTCCGTGGACCCCGAGAGGAAGAGCGAGGAATAGAGCGGAGGGCAGCGTCGAAGACAGTGTCATGAAAAAGGAGGAGAGCGCGAGGGAGAGGCAGAAGGGAGAGGTCAGAGAGAGCAGCACTGAGGGTAAATAGGTTTCAGTCTGCTTTAGCAAACTGCCACCTAGGAAAAGAGAGGGAAGGGAAAAAGAGAAAAAGGAAACAAGGATAGGGAAATGATCACTACCATGGAGGTCATCAAGAACCTGCCACGTGAAATCTAGGTAAAGAGAAAAAGAGCAGAGAGAAAGATCAAGACAGGAAAGGGTGCGAGTCCGAGAGTCCAAATGAGTGGGCTCACCAGAATTCAGAAGAGACAGGGAAGAAGAGAGGAGAAACGGCTCAAGAAGGCGACCCCGGTATTCGTCAGAACGTCACCCCAAAGAGAATGACGACAATTGAAGTCACCCAGCAGGAGCACAGGCTCCGGCAAGGAGTCCAAGAGGTGTTTCAAATCAGGAAGAGAAAGCGGGACACTTGTGGGGAGATAAATGGAACAAACTGTGTACCATTTCCCCACAAAGATACGAGCAGCAGAACAATGGAGAGGCAAAGGAAAAAGTAAAGGAACAAAGGGAACATCAGCGCGAATCAAGAGAGCAGAAGAATTAGGAGCCCCAGCAATGGCTGGGGGGGGGAAGAGAAAGGAATAGCCACGAAAACGACCAGGACGAGCACCAAGCATCGGCTCCTGGAGACAGACACAAAGGGGCGAAAACCGCGAAATCAGAAGTTGGAGTTCGAGGAAATTGGCGTAATAACCTCGAACGTTCCATTGAAGAATAGACATCGACGAGAAGAGAAAGGACAACAACAGAGAACAAGGAAGAAACAAAGGCGAAAGAGCAACACAGCACGTTAAAGAATATCAGGGTCGGGATCAGGGTCAGCAAAGTCAGGGTTAGGGGGCATGGGTAAACTGAGCAAAGACGGAGGGAAGGAAGCGGGAGAACAGACCAGAGGTGGGCGGGCGGGGTCCGGAGGAGGAAGAGGAGGAGACAACGGAGAGGAGCAGTCAAGGACAGCAGCAGGAAGAGGAGGAGTAGAAAGAGGGGAGCGCACCTCAGCAAGAGCAGCAACCGAAAGGGAAGCAGGGGCCAAAGAAACCTCCATAGCAGGAACAGGGGGCGTAATCACTGAAATGGGAGGGGAAGGAGCAACAGAGCCAGAAGGAGGGGCTGAGGAAGAAAGCGAAGCCTTCTTACCCGCCGGGGAGGAGGAAGGAGAGGGGCCAGGCTTACGCTTCTGACTTAAAGAGACCGGTGTCCCAGCAACTACGTACCGGGCAACGGATTCCAGTGTCTCAACAGGAGAAGCTGAACGAGAGCACACACGACGGCCGTTAGGAGAGCGATGGACATCCGCCTGCACTGACAGGCGGCGGGGAGAGTCAATAGATGGAGGAAAAGAAAGGGAAGGAGGATCGGAGGGAGACGAGGAAGAAGACACAGGAGACACGACAGACCGGGTAGAAAGAAGGGGAACCCCAGACAGAAGACCAGGAGGGGGACCTTCGGGACAGAACTCAAAGGAACAGAGGAGGGGGGCGTATCAGGGTCCAAGGCCCGGAAACGGTTGTGAGTCTGAGGAAGAAGGGAAGGACGAGGAGAGGAAGAGCGCAACACGCGAGCATAAGAGACGTTAGCATAAGGCGGGAGCCGGCGAACCTGGCGCCTCGCCTCAGGAAAAGATAAACGCTCCCGGTGCTTCAAGTTGAGGACGGCTGCCTCAAGCTTGTAATGGATACAGGCACGGGAGAAGGTAGGATGGGCCTCACCACAGTTGAGGCAGCGAGCTTGGGGAGAAGTGCACTCCGACTTAGAGTGACCTTCACCCCCACACAAAGGACAGAGAGAGACAGTCCCAGAGCAGCGGATGGCACCATGCCCAAACCTCCAGCATTTGTTACAAAGCCGAGGAGAAGGAATATACTCCTGGACAGAGCACCTGGCACCAGCAAGAATGACAGAGGATGGAAGGGTCCTACCATCAAAGGTGATCTTCACAACACGAAGGGGTTGACGGCGACGACCACGAGGGGGACGAGTAAACGAGTCAACCTGGAGGACAGAATGGCCTTGGGCATCAAGGATATGCCGAATATCATCGTGGCAATCCTGCAGATTCCGAACACCGGTTGCAACATGGGGCGGGAGGAGAATAGTGCCAACACTGGCATTCATCCGAACGTTCTTGGAGACCCGAACAGGGATCTCGCCAAGGCAAGATAAGGCAGCCAAGCGGGAAGCTGCATCCTGAGAAGGAGCAGCAACAACTGTACCGAGACGAGTGGGGTTGAAGGTAACGGACGCATCCACGGAATCAACAAGATGCCGATGGAGGGAGAAATCGTCAGGAGGCGCAGAATCAAGAGGGAGGAGATCAAAGTATTTGGCCCATGAAGCGGGACCAAACAAGGCCTGATACGCATCAGTACGGAAGGAATCGAGCGAGTGCGGCCGGGGCGCGAACGGCGTTGAGAACCCCAGAGAGAGAGGGGACAAAAGGCGCAGTAGTCACAACGAGAGACTTAGCCGCACCAGGGGACGAAGTGGTCACCACTGGGGGCTGGAGGCTCGACCCAACCACAGAGGAGGGAGGGGAGCTGGGGAAGAAGTCAGGATGGTCAAAGGAGGAGCAAGGTCGGGGCCCAACGCAGCGGGAGCTACAGAGCCGGTCTTCCAATACAGGCCGACTCGGGGCTTGGTCGCCCACCCCACGAGCCTGAGAGGGTACAACAGAAACATTCACGACATATATACGAGGAAAAAAATTCATCCACGAATGTGCCCCATACCCACCATGGAGCCACAATTAGAGGCAGGACACCCAACAGGAAGCTATCGCCGATCATGCCGGGGCCCCTAGGGGTGCGTCGTGAGTATACGCCCCACAAACGCCACCTTAAGAACCGTCAGTCCGTCGAGATCGGGTTCAGCGACGAAAGGGGGATTGACAATAAAAGGTTCCCCTCGCTCTCGACGTTGGGTACTACAGTTCTACGGGTGCAAGAGTATGCCTCCTCAAGCACCCGGGCGTCAAAATAGAAGAAGTCCAAAGAAAGATCCAAAACAAGCAAAAGGTCGGCAGGAAACGACAAGCAGATAGGAGAAGAGGGGAGAAAAACGAAACAGAAGGAAAAGGAAAAGGTGCTCGGCATAATTGGAGAGGACGGCAGGAGCACAAGGCTAGAAAAGGACAGAGGACTGTCCCAAGGAGCATCACACTCCGGCAGCCGCCCACTAAGCCCCCCTCACGGCATCAACGAGCCGAGCGGGGAGGGGG
>WNGS01163632.1:96416-112837 GCA_020271785.1 Procambarus virginalis
TGAACTCTTGACCTCCGGCCCGGAGTCGAACCCATGCCGTCCAGGATCACGCCTAAACGTACACAGTACCGTGATGGTGCGGTGGTCACGGTTCTGTGTACGTTTAGGGTGATCCTGGACGGCATGGGTTCGAATCCTGGCCGGGTCAAAGAGTATCGAAGTGGATTATGGCTTGCGCGTTCATGCAGCTTTCTCACATATATATATATATATATATATATATATATATATATATATATATATATTATATTTATTATATATATATATATATATATTGAAGGAAATCCTACCTGAGCACCTAGTTCAACAGGCAGGGGTACATGATCCAGCTTCACAGACTGCACAACCAATGGGTCTCTCTCGCGGACCAGCACCCCAACCACCGCCTTCTGAAGCCCATAAGCAATCCAGCTGGGATCTCCCCATTGCCGACCAAGAAGCTGCGACAACACCACATGACCGCCGACTTAGGGCTGTAGCAGCTCCCCATGCAGGTGATTCCTATTAGCAACCCCAATGTCAGGAACCGGCACCCGTCTCACACCGCAGGCCCTCCGAATTGCCGTGGCTCTCCGCCCGCTGCCCCAATCCACACCGAATACAGGTGTATTTGCGGCGAGGCAGAGGCCAGAGCTACGGACGGCATGGCCTTCTCTGCCAAAGGACAGGAGGATGGCATGCAAGACACGGCGAGGTCAATGACATTATTAAGAGAAGCCTTACCACAGCCGGTTGTCCAGAGAGAGAGAGCCCCGCTACCTAATGTCCTGCAACTCTGATGAGCCTGTCGGTCACCCAGATGAATCACGGTGAACCCCTGGAAGAATGGTAGACAGTTGGTGTGGGACTACACTTGTGTTTCAACTTTAGCCAATACGTATGTTGACTTCAGTGCTACTCAAGCAGGAGGAGGAGCTGCCAATCACCGGGAAGCGGCCAAGTCACGTAAATAAGAGACCTTGAGCACCACTACAATTTTGTCCCCATTGCCTCAGAGACACATTGGTGCCTGGGGTAAAAGTGTGCTAGCTTTTTGAAGGAGTTGGGGTCTAAGCTAATCGAAACAATTAGAGACCCTAGAGCAGCCAGTTTTCTTTTCAGCGCTTAGTGTGGCAATCCAGAGAGGAAATGCTCACTGCATCATGGTTCCTGCCGCCATCTGAGGAGGGAGAGCTTTTCAACTTGTGACAAGCAGCCTTGTACCCTGAATGTAATCAATATTGTAACTTTTTTGTGTAATGACATTTTCAAATAAAGTTAGATAAATATACACACATACAAAAAGAATAGGGGTGGTAGGAGAAGAAAATATCAAAGTGTTCAGTGAGGATCCACAAGGTCTTCTCTGAGTACTCTTTATTTTCTTCTTCGAGCTATGGGTCCCTACACTTGCACCAGAGGTGGTACCCCTTCTAGGTATATATATATATATATATATATATATATATATATATATATATATATTATATATATATATTTATATATATATATATATATATATATATATATATATATATATATATATATACATATATATATTATATATATATATTAAATATGACCTAAAAAATTTAAATTTATCGAATTTTATCGATTTTCCTTATGTTTCTTTTTACTGGTGACGTAAATGAAAATCAATTCTCCAAAATTCATTTTTATTTCTAGTCTGACGCGACACTTGAGGCGTTTCGTAAAACTTATTACATTTTCAAAGACTTTAGTTTATCCACACAACTTATGTGAACACTAACATTGGCTCTTATACCTGCATTTGGGTGAGGTGATGTAATACAATAGTGGGGTGAAAATGGTATAGATTTGCAGAAGTTGGGTACAAATAAAACTGCAGAAGGCCTATTGGCCCATATTTCTTGATGTTTCTCTATTGGAGCGGAGTCTTGAAGTGGTAGAATATAGTTGTGCATTAATTGGCTGTTGACTGCTGGTGTTGACTTCTTGATGTGTAGTGCCTCGCAGATGTCAAGGCCGCCTGCTGTCGCTGTATCTATCAATGATTTCTGTGTTGTTTGCTAAGATTTCTCTGGTGATGGTTTGGTTGTGGGAAGAGAATATATGTTCCTTAATGGAGCCCTGTTGCTTATGCATCGTTAAACGCCTGGAAAGAAATGTTGTTGTCTTGCCTATATACTGAGTTTTTTGAGGATGTCTTCACGAAACCATTGGAGAAGCCGTTGTTGACTAAGACCTGCCTTATCCTACAGAGTTCGTCATCGACTTGCTTCCATCCTGAGCTGTGGCTGAGAGCACGGTCGACATAAGCGTTAACAACACTCCTCTTGTACCTGTCTGGGCAGTCACTGTTGGCATTGAGGCACATCCTATGTTTGTTTCCTTAGTGTAGATTGCAGTGTGGAACACTCCGCTCCTTTCCATAATTGTTACATCTAGAAAGGGTAGTTTTCCATCCTTCTCCATCTCGTAAGTGAAACGCAACACGGAATCTGCTCAAATGCTTCCTTCAGCACTTGCAGATGTCTGACATCAGGTACCTGTGTAAAAATGTCGTCAACTACCTGCAGTATATGGCCGGTTTCAAGTTCATATCGACTAAGACCTTTTGTTCGATGGTACCCATGTAGAAGTTCGCAAACAGGACACCTAGGGGAGAACCCATGGCGACCCCATCTACTTGCTTATACATGTGTCCATCCGGGCTCAAGAAGGGCGCCTCTTTAGTACAAGCTTGGATAGTTTCCTTATTAGTGGAGTAGTAGAAGGAAACTACTGGAAAGTAGAAGGAAATTGAATTGCCATACTTCCTCCACATTATATGGAGGATGGACCTATGGCAATTCCACGACAGAGACGGCTTCCTGAACCTTGCAGGAATCAACCTCACTGAGGACCAAGTCACTCTCCTAAATCTGGGTATAACTGTTCCACGTTATGTCCAGACCAAGTGAGATGGCCCGGAAAGTGGAGTTGGAGATCCTGTTGGACGACATATTCGACCTCGAGACACAAAAGAAGGTCACCACCAAAGACACCCTACAAGCAGAACTTATTGCGGAAGGAGGAAGAATCGAGGCAATTACAGAAGCACCATACTGTCCCCTGATCTCAAAGCGGCAGCTAAGAGCCTTCGTGAGAACAAGAAGACAGTCGTCAGAAGAGGTGACAAGTCGCCAATATACTCATTCTTAAAAAGACAATATCTGGCGAAAATGAACCTCATTCTCTCCGACCAAACTAATTCCAAAGGTTAACGAAGGACACTACAGCCGAATTGAAGGCAAAGATCAACAAATTGATCGAAACTGTGAACGCCAAGAAATCCGGACTCCACCTGCCAAAGATTATTGGGGAATATAAGCCTGGATATGCGTATGGAAATGTCAAGACACATAAGCCTGGAAACCCACTTCTGCCAATCATTAGCCAGATACCCACACCCACGTACAGACTGGCGAAGCGACTCAACGGCCTGCTGACTCCTTATGTCCCGTGCACCTTCAGCCTGAAGTCTCCAAAGGAATTTGTTGACTTACTGAGGGGAACACAGGCCACAGGGACAAGAGCCTCGTTGGACGTAGAATCACTGTTTACCAACGTACCTGTGGATGAAACAATCGGGATGATAGCAGACAGAGTGTAACGTGATCCGGCCTGTACTGTAGTCTTGAAGTGGGTAGAATATAGTTGTGCTATATTCTACCCACTTCAAGACTCCGCTCCAATATAGATGCATCAAGAAATATGGGCCAATAGGCCCTCTGCAGTTACTTCCATTCTTACCTTCAATACCCATTGTTTCGCGTTCTATCCTGTGTTGAAAGTTTTGTTCACCTCATCCAAAACTGTTGTAACATATCACCTCACCTAAAATGCTGGTAAAAAATAAAAAGAAAGCTGTTTAAATCATAGCATAAGTAAGAACTCTGTTTAGTGTTTGCAGGTTATAGTTGTGTGTGTGTGTAAACTAAAAGTCTTTAAAAATGTAATAAGTTATTACGAAACGCATTCAAGTGTCGCGTCAGACTAGAAATAAAAATGAATTTTGGAGAATTGATTTTTCAATTACCATCAAAAGTGAAAAGAAACATAAGAAATATTGAGAAAATTCGTGTTAGAATTATTAATCTTACTTTTTCGATCATATTTAATAATATATGTCTACAGAAAAGACTGCTACAAAGATATACTAATATATATATTGTGACGGTGAAGTAGTGGAGTATGGTGTTCGGCAGTCTTCCACTGGCAGATGTCAATGCCTGGTCACACATATGTATAAAAAAGAATGACTGCTTGTCTGATAGTCTGTGGTAAGGTAAGGTAAGATACACAAAACACAAGATAAACAATGAAATTTAATTACTCTAAAAAACAAATTGAAATAAAGACAATTCCTTGGCATTGAAATAGTGCAAAAGAAATAACAAGTGAAAATATATAACAAGATGAATACGAGACTGGTTACGTAAACAGGAATACAAAGATAAAGTGGTGCTGGGAATATATGAGCAAGCTAACAACCGCTATTTGATCACACGAGGTGAATCAACTAGATGTTCTCAGCTATAGAGCACAAGATATTTTGAGGTGGTACAGCTCGCTGACTCCAACGTTGACTTGACGACTTGCGTGAGTGGTGGAGGACTGGAGTGGCGAGATCACGAACAGCCAATGAGAATGCAGGCAGTCCCACAGCTGGTAGTTTGCTAGTTGAAGTGCAGTCGGTGAGGAGTGTGAGGGGGGAGGGGGTGCAGGTGCGTGTGGCTGTCTTGATATACGTTTTAGCTACTGTAGAACGTATCTTTAATGTAGCTTTGAACATGACGATAGCAGGAAAGAGCAGGCTAAATCTCTTGGAAGAGATTATCGTCACAACTCTCCCCCGAAGCCTGCGGTTCCAGTAGAAGTCACGTTCTCGGGAGGTAGAGTGGTAGGTGGAGCTGCCTCTACCTCATGAACTCTGGAGAGGGCGTCGGCGATGATGTTATCAGGCCCCTTGATGTAACAGATTTTCAGATTGAAGCCTTGAAGATATAAAGCCCATCGCAGCAGACGTTGGTTATTGAATTGGGCTTGATGTAGGAAACGTAGAGGATTGTGGTCCGAGTAGATGGTAGTGGACCGAGCACCTTGCAGGTATGGTGCAAAGTGTTGCAAGCTCAGGACGATGGAGAGGAGTTCCTTCTCTATAGTGCTGTAGTTTTTCTGGTGAGGCTTCAACTTGTAGCTGTAGTAGCTGACAGGTAGAACCTCCTCGCCTCGTTGCTGCATTAAGACACTCCCGATGCCGGTACCACTGGCGTCGACATGGAGGATGAAAGGTTTCTTGGTATCTGGCGAGGCGAGAATAGGATTAGAACAGAGGAGGAATTTGAGTTGTTCGAAAGCAACGGTTTGCTCCCTGGTCCAATTATACCGTTGCTTGGGACTGGTTATGGTGATTAAGGGTGTTGCTACCGTGCTAAAGTTCCTCACAAACCTACGGTAATAAGAAGCAAGACCAAGGAAGCACAGGAGCTGCTTCCTGGTAGTAGGCTGTGGATACTCTTTGATGGCTCGAGTGTGGATATTTAACGGAGCCTGGCTGCCACTCCCTATAACATGACCCAGATACCGCACTTTACCTTTGGCAAAAGTGGACTTGCCCAGATTGATGGTGAGGCCGGCTTCCAGGAGCTTGGCGAACAATCGTTGTAGCTGGAGCAGGTGTTCGCTCCAGGTGTTGAATGCTACAACGATATCATCCAAATAGGCATAGGTGTTGTCCAAGCCTATTGGACAAGCCTATTGGTTGATGACGCGGTTGACAGCTCTCTGGAAGGTGGCCGGGGCATTGCAGAGTCCAAAGGGAAGGCGGTTATATCTGAAAAGTCCGAAAGAGGTGATAAAGGCAGACAGTTCTTTAGCTCGCTCCGTTAAGCACACCTGGTAATAGCCCTTGAGTAAGTCCACCTGGGACAGGTAGCGGGCATTACCAATGGCGTCAAGGATGTCGTCAATCCTAGGTAATGGGTATGCGTCTTTAACGGTTATGTTGTTAAGTTTCCTATAATCGGTGCACAGCCGGATCTTACCGCGAGGTTTGGGTACCAAGATACACGGTGAGGCCCAGGGGGACTCACAGGGGGTAGCCAGTCCATGGTCCAGGAGGTACTGTACCTCAGCCCGCATGACTTCCTTCTTGCTAGGGCTGATTCGGTAGAATGGTTGGCGAATCGGCTGGTTTTGTCAGGTAGCAGTTGGATGTCGTGCTGAGTCACAGTACACTCTTGGGGATCATCTCGAAACAACTCTTGATGTTCTCTGATGAGTTTAATGAGTGAAGCACTATTATCGTCCTGAAAGTAATTATGGAGGTCAGTAAGGATTTCCGAATTAGAAAGCGCTGTCTCAGTGTCAGTGCTCTCAGAAGGAGAAGCAGGGAAGGTCTCACTGTGGCTGTATGGATCTGTAAAGGTGGAGTAGTTGGTTAGCACAGTGGGAGGAACACCATGATAAAGCTTCAATAAGTTGATGTGGCACAGCTGGGTCTTCCGCCGCCTATCGGGGGTCTCGAGAACGTAGTTGAAGTTATTCCTGCACTCCTTAACACGGTAGGGTCCTGAAAACCTGTTCTGTAAAGGAGAACCTGGGATAGGGAAATAGGCGAGTACTAAGTCTCCCGGTTTAAACTTCCTTACTTGGCAGTGCTGGTCGTAACGAGTCTTCATCCTCTCTTGGGCTTTCAGTAGGTTGTTTCTGGCAAAGGAATGGACCCTCTCTAGAATGTGTCGGAGGTTTTGAAGAAACTGGGGCACATACTCCTAGTGCCCCAGTTTCCCCCTAACAATGCCCTGGAGATACTCCTAGTGACTCGTTGGGAAGACTTCTGAAAATACACATGATGAGATCAAGTTGCCTATCCCAATCCTTTGAGGTCTCATTACAAAACTTTTTTAAGAGTGCCTTGATAGTCTGATGACTACGTTCAAGAGAACCCTGTGAAGCAGGATGATAGGGGCTGGACAGTACCTGTTTGATGTTGAACTCCTCCAGAGTCCGTTTGAAGAGATCACTGGTGAAGTTGGTGCCACAGTCGCTCTGAACCTCCCTCGGAAATCCATACTGGGTGAAGATCTTTAATAAATTCTTCACCACTGTAGCAGCCGTAATGTTTTTCACTGGAACTGCTATGGGGAATCTGGTGGTAGGACACAGGATGGTTAAGATATAGGCGTTGCCGGAACTGGTCCGAGGCAAGGGACCAACACAGTCAATAATAAGTCTGTGGAAAGGTTCCTCAGGCACCTGGATGGGTGTCAGTGGTGCTCTGGGAATCGAGACGTTCGGTTTACCGGCCATCTGACACACGTGGCATTGCTTTACATGTTGCTTTACATCATTAACCATACCTGGCCAGTAGTAGTCTTGGCGAATCCCATGGTATGTCTTGTTAAACCCGTAGTGTGATAGTGCTCCGTGGGCCAGGTGTAGAATCGTGGGCCGCAGGCTGGTAGGAATCACTAGTTGTTCATCGTCTGCCCAATCATCCTCCTCCTTCAGTTTACTGGGTCTATACCTGCGATAGAGTAACTCGTTCTCCAAGAAGAACCCAGGAATACTGTCGGATTGAATCTCAGCCTGAAAGAATAATGGTGTCAAGGTAAGATCCTCCCTCTGTAACTTACGGAACTCCAAAGCAGTCAGATTTGGGGGTAGTTTCGAAGGGTCTTGAGGGACAGCGGTAACAGTAGAGTCAGCTGGCTGTGGTCGTGCAGCTTGAGCACGGGTGGTCACCATAACAGGAGGAGAACCTTCATCACTCTCTTGAACCTTTGCTGGAACATGCTTAAAAATCGGATTATCCAACACAGAGTTACCCACCTGGGGTTTGTCCTTGACGATCAGGTTGGTCGGTTGTTGGTCTTCTGCCAAGTCGTTGCCCAGGAGAAGTTGCACTCCAGGCATGGGAAAAGGCTTTTCCCTGACAGCGACTAGGACTTCACCGCTCACGAAGGGACAATCCAGGTGGACTCTGGCGAGAGGATAAGGAGTAGTAGCAGTGAGGTCAGTGATGAAGACAGTCTCTCCTGTGTAGGCGACGTTGGGCACAGCTGATTTCAAGACGATCGATTGAAGAGCCGCTGTGTCCCTCAAGATCTTAAGTCCAAAACGTCCCTCAGAATCTGAACCGTTGGTGGCCTTCAGATGTAAACACTGACGAATTTGTAGCCAAACTTAATGACCAAGTAACCTCTATAAAATTTACTATGGAGACTGAAATTGATAAATGTTTGCCATTCTTAGATGTTCTTATTCATAGGGAAGATTCTTCACTAAAGTTTAGTGTCTACAGAAAACCTACGAATAATTTATCTTATGTTCATTATTTTTCAGGGCATAGATACAATGTGAAAAAGTCGATTTTTTCTTCAATGTATCTAAGAGCTCTTCGAGTTGTGAGTCCAGAATTCTCAGACGAAGAGTTTAAGAATATTGATTTGATTGGTCTCAAGCTTTGTTACCCACTGAGTTTTTTGGAAGTTTGCCGTAACAAACCACGTCGTACATATTATAATAATATATGCAGTGAAAGAATTCGCCCAAAGAATGTGTTATGTTTACTATATTTCTCTGGGTTTGAGAATATTGTCAAGGCCTTGAAACTTTTTAATATACATGTTATGTTTAGCTACGAAAACACTGTTGGTAAGCTATTAGTTAGGAACAGCCCTCGTAGTGATAATTGTGTCATTTATGAAATACCTTGTAAAGACTGTAATAAGTTCTATGTTGGGCAAACATCTAAAGATTTGAAATGTAGAATATCACAACATAAATACTCTGTAAGACATGGCCAATTGTCTAATGCGTTGTTTGTTCATCTGTCAGAAAATGCTCACCAGATTGATTGCGAGATGGCTTCTTCAATAACAAATTGTAAAAGCACCTATAACAGAAACATAATTGAATCTGCTCTGATACAGATCACAAAAAAAGTAATTTGAACATTAGCAGTGGTCTATATAATTTAGATCCATTTTTAATAGATCAATTAAAGGGCGATTTAAGTAGGATCATTGGAACACATTTGTCTCACTAATTCATTGAATATATTTACCATTTTATGCTATAATTACCTAGTTGTTGGCCTGTGTGTGGTTGTTGCATCAGATGGGCCAATAGGCCGTCTGCAGTGTCCACGTATTGTATCTCACCTCACTCCACCATTCTCTCTTGCCTATTTATGTCCAGTTCTCGATCTGTTAAATCACTCCTTCTGAAGATGTATTATTATACGAAAGTACTTAAGGAAATTCCTGTTTCATTTTTCCTCCTTGGTCTGACATTGTCACATTTTTAATCACGTGTTTAATTTCGTGATATACACACACATATACATATATATATATATATATATATATATATATATATATATATATATATATATATATATATATATATATATATATATATATATATATATATATATATATATATATATATATATATATATATTGTGACGGTAACGAGTTGGAAATGGTGGTCGGCAGTCTTCCAACTAGCAGGTGTCAGTGCTGGGCCACATAATAAATATTAAAAAAAAGAAAAGAAAAAAAAAAGAATGACTGCGTGGTTGGTAATCTGTGGTAAGGTAAGAAACATAAAACACAATAATAAACAATGTATTTTAATAACAATAAAAAAAACAAATTGAAATAAATGCAAAATCTTGGCGTAATGGTAAAAAATGTCAAGTGGAAAAAATAAATAAACATGAAAATAGATTACGTTAATGGGGAGGAGAATTGACATACAAAGGTAAATAAAATATGAATGCTGGAATATATGCACTATCTATAAACCTCTATTTGACCACACAAGGTGAGTCACTTAGGTGTTCATAGTATGAGAGCACAAGATATTCTGGCTGGCAGAAACGCAAGGGACTCCAACAATAACTGGCGATGACTTGTGATTGGCGAGGAACCGGAGTGGTGTGTTGGTTGGCGGCCAATGAGAAAGCTGGATGGCCGCAAGTCGCTAGTTAGGCAGTTGAAGGGTTCGGCGTGTCGACCAGGTGTGCAGCAGGTGTTGGAGAGGGGGGAGGAGGGAGTTGAGGTGTGTGTGGCTGTCTTGATATATACGTTTAGCCACTACAAAACGTATCTTGCATATTGTTGAGGACGTGATGAAATACGAAAATAGCAGGCTAAATCTCTGATAAGAGATTATCGTCACAACTCTCCCCGAAGCCTGCTGTTTCGGGTGAGTCATGTTCACTGGAGGTAGAGTGCGAGGTGGAGCTGCCTCTACCTCATGCACTCTGGAGAGGGCGTCAGCGATGATGTTATCAGGCCCCTTGATGTAGCAGATCTTTAAATTGAAGCCTTGAAGATATAAAGCCCATCGCAGCAGACGTTGGTTATTAAATTGGGCTTGATGTAAGAATCTCAGAGGGTTGTGGTCCGAATAGATGGTTGTGGACCTAGCACCGTGCAGATATGGTGCAAAGTGTTGTAAGCTCAGGACGATGGACAGGAGTTCCTTCTCTATAGTACTGTAGTTCTTCTGATGAGGCTTCAACTTGCAACTGTAGTAGCTGACAGGTAGAACCTCCTCGCCTCGCTGCTGCATTAAGACACTTCCGATGCCGGTACCACTGGCGTCGACATGGAGGATGAAAGGCTTCTTGATATCTGGTGAGGCGAGAATGGGATTAGAACAGAGGAGGAATTTGAGTTGTTCGAATGCAACGGTTTGCTCTCTGGTCCAATTATACCGTTGCTTGGGACTGGTTAAGGTGATTAATGGGGTTGCAACAGTGCTAAAATTCTTCACAAACCTACGGTAATAGGAAGCAAGACCAAGAAGCGCAGGAGCTGCTTCCTGGTAGTAGGCTGTGGATACTGTTGGATTGCTTGAATGTGAATGTTTAACGGAGCCAGGCTGCCACTCCCTATAACATGACCCAGGTACCGCACTTTACCTTTCGCGAAGGTGGACTTGCCCAGATTGATGGTGAGGCCGGCTTTCAGGAGCTTGTAGAACAATCGTTGTAGCTGGAGCAGGTGTTCGCTCCAGGTGTTGGATGCTACCACGATGTCGTCCAAATAGGCGTAGGTGTTGTCCAAGCCCTGGATGACGCGGTTGACAGCTCTCTGAAAGGTGGCTGGGGCATTGCAGAGTCCAAAGGGAAGGCGATTGTACCTGTAGAGACCAAACGGGGTTATAAAGGCGGACAGTACCTTAGCTCGCTCCGTTAAACTCACCTGGTAGTAGCCCTTTAGTAAGTCTACCTGAGACAGGTAGCGGGCATTACCAATGGCATCCAAAATGTCGTCTATCCTGGGTATTGGGTAGGCGTCCTTCACTGTGACCTGGTTCAACTTCCTATAATCCGTACACAGACGGATTTTGCCGTGAGGTTTGGGTACCAGGATGCATGGTGAGGCCCAGGGGGACTCACAGGGGGTAGCCAGTCCATGGTCCAAGAGATACTGTACCTCAGCCCGCATGACTTCCGTTTTGCTCGGGCTGATTCGGTAGAACGGTTGGCGAATCGGCTGGGTGTCAGGTAGCAGTTGAATGTCGTGCTGAGTCACAGTACACTCTTGGGGGTCATCTCGAAACAACTCTTGATGTTCTCTGACGAGTTTGATTAGTGGAGCACTATTATCGTCCTGAAAATGATGTTGAAGGTTAGTAAGGATTTCTGAGTTAGAGAGCGCTGTCTCAGTGTCAGTGCTCTCGGAAGGAGAAGCAGGGAAGGTCTCACTGTGGCTGTATGGACCTGTAAATGAGGTGAAATTGGTTAACACAGTGGGAGGAACCCCATGGTAGGGCTTGAGTAAATTAATGTGGCACAGCTGGGTCTTCCGCCGCCTATCGGGGGTCTCGAGAACGTAGTTGAAGTTGTTCCGGCACTCCTTAACACGGTAGGGTCCTGAGAACCTGTTCTGTAAAGGAGAACCTGGGATAGGGAAATAGGCAAGCACTAAGTCTCCTGGTGTAAACTTCCTTACTTTACAGTGCTGGTCGTAACGAGTCTTCATCCTCTCCTGGGCTTTCTGTAGGTTGTTGCTGGCAAAGGAATGGACCCTCTCTAGAATGTGTCGGAGATTTTGAAGATACTGGGGCACATTCTGATGCTCACTGAAGGTGTCATCACGTAGAGAATCCTTGAAAGCCTTGAGAGGTGTACGGCACTTACGTCCGTAGAGCATCTCATAAGGAGATACTCCTAGTGACTCGTTGGGAAGACTTCTGAAAATACACATGATGAGATCAATTTGCCTATCCCAATCCTTTGAGGTCTCATTACAGAACTTTTTTAAGAGTGCCTTGATGGTTTGATGACTACGCTCGAGAGAACCCTGTGAAGCAGGATGATAGGGGCTGGACAGTACCTGTTTGATGTTGAAC
The DNA here is from genome assembly GCA_020271785.1 of Procambarus virginalis. Lineage (NCBI taxonomy): Eukaryota > Metazoa > Arthropoda > Malacostraca > Decapoda > Cambaridae > Procambarus > Procambarus virginalis. Next base: position 108,798 of record WNGS01163632.1, read on the forward strand.
TCCTCCAGAGTCCGTTTGAAGAGATCACTGGTGAAGTTGGTGCCACAGTCGCTCTGAATCTCCCTCGGAAATCCATACTGGGTGAAGATTTTCAGTAGATTCTTCACCACTGTAGCAGCTGTAATATTTTTCACTGGAACTGCTATCGGAAATCTGGTGGTAGGACACAGGATGGTTAAGATATATGCATTGCCTGCACTGGTCCGAGGCAAAGGACCAACGCAGTCGATAATGAGCTTGTGGAACGGTTCCTCAGGCACCTGGATGGGTATCAGTGGTGCTCTGGGAATGGAAACGTTCGGTTTCCCGGCTAACTGACACACGTGGCATAATTGACATGATTTTGACGTCGTTTACCATACCTGGCCAGTAGTAGTCTTGTCGAATTCCATGGTAAGTCTTGTTGAACCCATAGTGTGACAAAGCGCCGTGGGCCAGGTGTAGAATCGTGGGCCGCAGGCTGGTGGGAATCACTAGTTGTTCAACGTCTGCCCAATCGTCCTCGTCCTTCAGTTTACTGGGTCTATACCTGCGATAGAGTATTTCGTTCTCCATAAAGAACCCAGGAACACTGTCGGATTGGGTTTCAGCCTGAAAGAATAATGGTGTCAAGGTAAGATCATCTCTCTGTAACTTACGGAACTCCACCGCGGTCAGGTTAGGGGGTAGTTTCGAAGGGTCCTGAGGGACAGCGGTAGCAGTAGAGTCGGCTGGCTGTGGACGTGCAGCTTGAGCACGGGTGGTCACCATAACAGGAGGAGACCTTCATCACTCTCTTGAACCTTTACTGGAAATGTTCAAAAATCGGGTTATCCACCACAGAGTTGCTTACCTCGGATATGTCCTTGACGATCAGGTTGTTTGGTTGTTGGTCTTCTGCCAAGTCGTTGCCCAGGAGAAGTTGCACTCCAGGCATGGGAAAAGGCTTTTCCCTGACGGCGACTTGGACTTCACCGGTCACGAAGGGACAATCCAGGTAAACTCTGGCAAGGGGATAAGGAGTTGTAGCAGTAAGGTCAGTGATGAACACAGTCTCTCCTGTGTAGGCGACGTTGGGCACAGCCGATTTCAAGACGATCGATTGTAGAGCCGCTGTGTCCCGTAGGATCTTAAGTCCGAAACGTCCCTCTGAATCTGAACCGTGGGTAGAGATAGTTCCTGGATATAGATGCTTGGTAAAGAGAGAGAGATCATTAGCATGACACCAACATTCATTACAGGCTTACCGGACTTAGGGTGAGTAGGTTTAGACTTAGGGGTTCGACGTTACCTTTAGATTGGGACTTACCACATTTGTCAATGGTGTGTCCATATAATCGACAATACCTGCAGTACAGTTGAGAGGTACCTTGATCTGGGCTCGCTTTCTCGTAACTGTACCAAGACTTCTTGCTGGTAGGATCTGGAGTCAGCCGGTGGATGAGGCTGTAAGTGTCAGCTGACTTCGCACACTTCACTAACTCCGTCTCTTCCTTGTCTGCTAAGTATAGGCGGACAGGAGGAGGTACACGTCTCAAAAATTCTTCAACGTATGAGTTGACAAGTTCTGAAAAGTAGAGACATGTGCTGCCTCCAGCCATTTCATGAAATATCTTCGTTTGGTGTTAGCAAATTCTAAGAAGGTGGTGGTACTTGCCTTGACGTAGTCACGAAACTTTCGTCGATAGCTTTCGGTGGAGAGAAGGTAGGCGTCCAACACAGCTTGTTTCAGGGTGGTGTAGTCGTTTTCCGAAGCCAAAGTGCTGAGTGTGACTGCTGCTCTACCTGTTAAATGTACTCGAGAAGGGTAGCCCATTGGTCGTCAGGCCAATTAAGTTGAACAGCAAGGGTCTCAAAAGTGGTAAAGAACACATCAACCTCCGTTTCGAGGAACGGGGGCATTACTTACTTGCATGGGAGATATTGAAACTGGGAGGAAGACTAGCTGCCGCTTGTTGGAGTTGAGCTTGGTGTGCAGTCCCTCTCGCGTTCTCGGTCACGACATTTTAGAGCATGCTTCTGCCTGTCGTTTGTCGTGGTCACGCTGCATCTCGAGTCGCTGTTGGTATAAGGCCAACTCACGTTCACTTTCTTCTTTCTTCAGTGCGGCCTCCCTTTCCTTGAGGCGGATTTCTCTTTCTTGTTCTTCCTTTTTTGAGCATTGCAGCTTTCACGCTCTCTGATTGCAGCTCTGCTTCTTTTGATTGCTCCTTCTTGTTGCTCTCTCTCGATCTTAGCAAGTTTAACTTGAGTTTGATTGCTGTCAAGTCATGTTTATCTGAATAGTGTATTGGTCATGAGTATCAGAATCTATTCCCTTCATCCAAAAGATGATCTACAATTAGATTATTTACGGTATATTTGTTGGCACCAGGGGAACTTCCAATTGATACTCGTGTGCAAGAGTTATCAATTCGACCCTTCTTGCATGACGTAAGTTCCCTATTTCACCTTCTGGATTTGCTTGAAAGCTTGTAAGCGGAACATGGTGAAAATATAGCAAAACAAGGAGACACGAATATATTGTGGAATATGGTGAATGTCAGAAACAGGAAACGTGGCAACTGATACCTATCCTGTGGGGAATTATTAATAATTAAAGTAATTCAAGATGGTAAATGAATAAGGTCGCAGGAAATCTTGTACCTGGTACTCACTATGGGAGGATAAAGGCAAGAAAATCCTACTAATTAGTGAAACTGAGTTTAAAAGACAAGTGAACCACTAAATGGCTTCAAAATAAATGAGGTAGTCCAAAAAATGTAGTCATACCTTGCCAAGTCACTATAGAACATAAGCAATGGTACCCACTGAAATTGAATATGGTATTTACAGAATTAGCGAACTTTGTGCTCAAAAAAAGAACGCCAATTCCCTACCTTTGGTAAATACCATCAGTCTGACCGACGAGTAGGGGTGCGAGTGTCAACTGGTGACGAGAACTATCGGCGAGGTCCCAATTCGCCAATAATAGTTCGTGCTAGAGGATCTAAAGCCCTCTTTTTCCTCCTAGAGTCGGATTGCAGGACTTGGGTGCTATTGACCCGAGACAGACCACAGTACCAGGGTACCTATGTGATATATCTGTCAAAAGTGAGAAATATCTGGGGACAAAGATGTTAAACACGGAGGATAACACGGAAGGGGAGACGACCAATTAAGAGTATGACTGCGGCCTACAGTCACCACGTAATCCAAAGTTGTCTCACTCTCACCATATGCTATTCCGTAATGTACAATATACACAGCACCATATAAAATAAAAAATGATTAATGTAATAATGGAAGCAAGGAAATGAAAGCCAAGTATGCTTACCACAATTACCAATACCTGAGTGAAGCTCCCGGACAGGCCCCATTTATATGTGACTAACGAGTTGGAAATGGTGGTCGGCAGTCTTCCAACTAGCAGTGTGTCAGTGCTGGGCCACATAATAAAATAAAAAAAAAAAAGAATGACTGCTGGTGGTAATCTGTGTAAGGTAAGAACATAAAACATAATAAACAATGTATTTTAATAACAATAAAAAACAAATTGAAATAAATGCAAAATCTTGGCTTAATGGTAAAAAATGTCAAGTGAAAAATAAATAACATGAAAATAGATTACGTTAATGGGGAGGAAATTGACATACAAAGGTAAATAAATATGAATGCTGGAATATATGCACTATCTATAAACCTCTATTTGACCACACAAGGTGAGTCACTTAGGTGTTCATAGTTGAGAGCCAAGATATTCTGGCTGGCAGAAACGCAAGGGACTCCAACAATAACTGGCGATGACTTGTGATTGGCGAGGAACCGGAGTGGTGTGTTGGTTGGCGGCCAATGAGAAACTGGATGGCGCAAGTCGCTAGTTAGGCAGTTGAAGGGTTCGGCGCGTCGACCAGGTGTACAGCAGGTGCTGGAGAGGGGGGAGGAGGGAGTTGAGGTGGCGTGTGGCTGATCTATATACGTTTAGCCACTACAAAACGTATCTTTATATTGTTGAGGACGTGATGAAATACGAAATAGCAGCTAAATCTCTGATAAGAGATTATCGTCACAATATATATATA
>WNGS01163632.1:119207-136382 GCA_020271785.1 Procambarus virginalis
AAACAGCCCTCCTGAACAACATAACAAACAGCCCTCCTGCACACATAACAAACAGCCCACATGAACAACATAAACACCCCTCCTAACAACATAACAAACAGCCCTCCTGAACAACATAACAAGCGGACCTCATGAACATAAATTCTACCAAATAAAGGCTTTGAAATTGCTTTTAAATCCCAAAGTTGGATTTTATTTCGGTTTCTTGCTAATTAGATCATTTATTTTCAAGCAACAATAAAACAGGATTACAAATTTTATTCCACTGAAATCCACACATTTTGCTGAGGATTCATATGCAATTATGATCATTTGTGAGGTACCCAAAGCCCGGGGAAGAAAATAAAAAACATTCTGAGAAAATCTCGTCGCTTGACTCTGTGTGAGTATTGGCTTCTCTTACAAACCCCTTATCTTAATTTAATTTTTATTGTACGAGGTTACACATTTACAAATCTGATACTGTTATACCCTCTGGTTATGACGAGGCTCGTGCCTGACACAGGAATAATTTATAACTAGTCATATGTTGACCAACCACACACTAGAAAGTGAAGAGACGACGATGTTTGGTCCGTTTAGGACCATTATCAAGTCGATTGTGATAGAGGAAGGATGTTGTTGTTATTATAGATTCAGCTACTCGTAACAAGTTCCAAGTAGCACGGGCTATGGTGAGCCCGTAACTTACCTGGCACAGGAGCGGGGCAAGCAGCACGGGCTATGGTGAGCCCGTAGTGGACTTACCTGGCACAGGAGCGGACTAGAGGAAGTTGTTGTTATAGATTCAGCTACTCGGAACAAGTTCCAAGTAGCACGGGCTATGGTGAGCCCGTAACTTACCTGGCACAGGAGCTGGGCAAGAAGCACGGGCTATGGTTAGCCTCGTGGACAGGAGATGTCTCCCGTGGTCTAGAAGAAGGAGGCAATGGCAATAAATAAGACAGAGAGAGGTGAGGAGAAGGAAATCTTAGGGAAGAAAAAGCAAGGCAACAGGACCGGAAGGTAAGGTGTAAAAAAGGGGGTAATAATAGAAATAAGAAAGATATCGTTAGAGAAAACAAGGGAAAGAAAAAGAAGAGAGATAAAAGTAAGGGGGGAGGCTTTATGTTAGGTCACGTTAGATAAAAAGCTTAGAACATTTGAGTATATACTGTGAAAGGGAAGAGTTAACAACAACAAAACCAGGACTCAGGTTCATATTGGGAATGTTTTGCATCTGAGCCGATTCGACAAGACGGCGTTTGTGTAAATAGAGGCAGGAAAGATTATTTTGGAGGAAGACCAATCAATAGGATGATTAGAATCCCTAACATGACAGAAGAGAGCATTGTTTGTGTCTGCAGACTTAACACTTCTTTTGTGTTCCTTAATTAAGTCTGTCATTAAGTGTACGGCCAGTTTCACCAAAGTATTGGAGAGGACAAGACGAACAGGAAATAGAGTAGCCACCAGCAGCTTTAGAAGCAGGAGGAGCAGTGTGAACTAAATTGCTGCGAAGTGTGTTAGTTTGTCGAAAGGCGAGCTTTATGTCAAAAGGACGGAAGGTATTAGTAAAGATTTTGAGTTCAGATATGAAGGAAAAGCAGAGCGCAATGATACTAGTGTTGGAAGCAGGTTTAGGGTGAAAGAAATTACGTTTAGCTTGAGAGTAGGCAAAGCTGATAAAATGCAAAGGGTAACCAAGGCGAGAGAATGATTTGTAAATAAAGGCAATTTCATAATCAAGAAACTGAGGGTCGCTGATGCGTAGAGCGCGGAGGAAGAGAGAGACGAGGACACTTTCTTAACAGAAGGAGGATGGTAGGAAAAGAAGTGAATGTACATGCCACTATGCATGGGTTTACGGTAGACAGAGAAAGAGAACCCAGACACAGAGCTGTGAACATGAACATCAAGAAAAGGAAGGAGGGAATTAGATTCCCACTCAACTTTGAAATGGATGTAAGGAGCCAGATTGTTAAGAGAGGCGAGGAAAGGCTGGAAAAGATTAAGGTCATGAGGCCATAAAGCAAAAATGTCATCAACATAGCGAAGCCAGAGAGAGGGACGAGTATCAATAGAAGGAAGAAGAACAGTTTCGAAGTATTCCATGTAGAAATTAGCAAGAACAGGGAGAGAGGGGAACCCATAGCGACACCGAAAGTTTGAGTGTAGCATTTACCGTTGATAGGCCTATCCTAGGCCTATCACGTTTAATGTTCTCAAGAGTATGATCTCAACATCCTTGTGAGGTAATTAAGCAGGCACCAGTAAGTAAATTCAAGGAGGAACACAAACGAAGAACAAAATTTAAAACTTATAATTGTATATGACATAAAATATTTCACTCTGGGCTTATTGATCACAATCGACAATATAAACACAGATGGACATATATATATATATATATATATATATATATATATATATATATATATATATATATATATATATATATATATATATATATATATATATATATATATATATATATATATATATGATGATCAGATGATCAGAATTGCTAGAGTGATTAAGACAATAAAGCTAAGAACACACTCATACAAATACTTAACTGACAAGATGATAACATCAGCCACACCTAGACTCTACTGATCTACCTCCACACGCCGACCACCTCACCTGCCTCTCGCTACTCCCCCTAAAGTTACAAGGTTGGATCTTAACTCTTTACTAACACACTACAGACTGAAGTAATCACTCTCAATTAGACACAATCATACTAACATTACTTTTCATACTAAAATGATAACTAAAATCATAAACAGGCTTAAATGACTTCATTAAACAATTACTTTTTTAATAAGGATGCAACAAACTGGCAACGCAACACTGGTGGACTCGTCCCTCACACTCACATGAATACTTCGAGAACCGAACCTGTTCACTTGAAGGCAAGCTCTTCTCTCATACATTGATATATAATACAATATGCAATACTATCACACATTATAAACACAAGATATATCAGCCCGCCAATACATATACTCAATATGCAATCATTTCCATTATATGCAAATTCAATCCTATTCATCCTGTGAGTATCAGCATTTTCTCTGATATTGATACATAACATATCCCAACCTTTGAGAGAAAAATGTAATTAATTGAAGACTAATTGCATTTTTCTGAACGTAAGTGCACAACTTAGTACATGGATGGGACGTATGCAGGCATGAAACGAAAGTAAAACTTAAAGAAAAGATATCAATTATATACCTTACTCACTAGGTCACCTAACTTACTAGGTCACATCAAGCGGGAACCAGATAAAGTATCTGCAATCACATTTTGCCTACCCGGAATATGTTTAATGACTTAATTGAATTCCTGCAGGAATAAGGATCATCTTAGAATTCTTTGATTTTTACATTTCATTTGATGAATAAAGACCAGCCGATTATGATCTGTGAACACATCTACTTTATTGCCTGACAGTAAGTCTCAAATTTCTTACAAGCTAGTATGAGACAAAATGCTCCTTTTTCTACAACAGAATAGTTTCTCTGCGCTTTATCAAACTTGTGTGAGACATAATACACTGGATGTTCTACATTATCAGACCCTACTTGAAAAAAAACTGCACCAACTCCAACTCAGAAGCATCAATATGCATAATAAATGGTTTATCATATTGAGGACTAGCTAATACAGGTGAAGTTGAAAGTTTTCCTTTCATACTCTGAAAAGAAACCTGACACTCTTGAGTCCACTTAAATTTAGCCTATTTGCGTAGCAGATTTGTTAACGGAGCAGCAAATGTTGAGAGTTTTGTCCAGTAACCTCTATAACAAACGCACATTCCAATGAACCGCTGAATCTCTTTCTTACTGGTCAACACTGGGTACTGCACATTAGCTTGAATCTTGTCTTGCAAAGGTAATATTTTTCCTTGCCAACCTCATGACCTCAGTAAATTATAGTGCCTTTTGCCCAGCTACACTTGTTCACATTAATAGTTAAATTTGTCTTTTGTTCTACTTCAAATAATTTCTTTAAACCTGACATATGATCTTCCCAACACTTGGTATAAATTACAATATCATCCAAATAAGCTCTCCAATTTGACATGTCTTTAAGTAAGAATTCATTAACTTCTGGAAAGTAGCAGGAGCATTTCTTAACCCAAAAGGCATGACATTAAACTCATAAGCTCCATCAAGTGTTATGAAAGCTGTCACTTCCCTAGCTTGGTTAGTTAATGGGATCTGATAATATCCTTTAGAAAGGTCAAGTTTCGATACAAACTGAGCATGTCCAATTTGGTCAATACACTCTTCCAATAACGGTAAGGGGAACACATCAACCACTGTTACCTTCCAATAACGGTAAGGGGAACACATCAACCACTGTTACCTTCCAATAACGGTAAGGGGAACACATCAACCACTGTTACCTTATTCAATTTTCGATAGTCCACACACAGACGCCAATTTCTCTCCGGTTTAGGTACTAACAAAAGGAAGAACTCCAAGAACTTTGACTTTGACAAATGAATCCATGTTGCAGTAGGAAATCCACTCCTTGTTGGATAATACGTTTTTTCTCTGGAGTCACTTGATAAGGGTGCAGTCGAATAGGAGTGTCGTCGAGCAGTTGGTTGTCATGGGTAATGAGATTGAGTGGGTGCCTCACCAAACAGGCTGCAATACGTTCCCAACAGGACCTGGAACTCATCACGCTGCTCCTCCTGCAAATGACAGCAACTTCCCTCCAGAACTGGAACTGAAACAAGGAGGATTAACATCTTTCCCAATATTATATTCTTCCTCAGGTGTGAACCCTCTCATGACCAAAACAAACAACAATACCTGGTCCACAATAAGCCTTTAACTGGTTTAAGTGTACAATCATAGACTGTCTCGAATGTTTGGGATTACACACATTATAAGATAAACTCCCCAGTCTCTCAACAACTTTGTAGGGTCCCTCAAACATGGAAGGACCTTCCATGTCTCATGGACTTCCATGAGACATGGAAGTCCTCCATTAGAGGTTAACACCAAATCACGAATCTCAAAATCCTGAGTTTAGTTTTGAATTTCTTATCATGTCGCTCCTTCATCATCTGCTGAGCAAAGCCAACTCCTTCGTGCGACACAACTTACTTTTAACATCACTCAGGTAACTACCAACCTGCTTAACGGACACATTCCCAAGCATCTTCTCCTGAAGTATTTTCAATGGTCCTCGTACCTGGTGTCAAAAAACAAGATCAAAAGGTGAACAACCAAGAGCCGGTTTGCAACTCTTCCCTCGCTGCAAAGAAGACAAAAGGAAGGTTCTCATCCCACTGCTTTGGAGAAGTCTTCCCTGTAGTTTTCAACATTTGTTTCAAAGTTTGGTGAAAACGTTCTATTCCACCGTGACTTTATGGATGGTAAGGTCTGGGGAACTTATGTTGAATTCCATAAGACTCATAAAAGGTTTTAAATACCTTAGAACAAAAATTACTACCATTATCTGTCTGAATGACTTGAGACATACCAAGTAATGAGAAAACAGCTCCAAACACATTATGAGGTATTTTGCCCTAGATGCATAAAGCATATGCCTCTGGGAAGCTAGTAGTCATACATATAGATTTAAACATAAACAAATTACCAGATTTAGTTCTGGTCAAAGAACCCACACAGTCCATAACCACGTGCACAAAGGCTTCTCTAGGTTGCAATAGTGCTCTCGGAACAGTTTGGTTGGGCTTATCCACAGTTTGACATATTAGACAATTGTGGCAAAACCTGACCACATCTTTCTTTAACTTGGGCCAATAGAAATATTTATAGATTTTATGATACATAGTAGTAATACCTTGGTGACCACCCATAGAGTGATCATGTGCAGCCTGCAAGACTTGCTCACGATAATCACTCGGGACAACCAGCTGGCTCCTAGTCTCACCATCAACTGATAAGGGAGCTCCCTCCTGTTCCCATCGTCTCATCAGAAGTCGATCCTTAAAATAGAAACCCGTACTTTCCTCCATTGTATCTATAGTAGCAGCTGCTTCCGTACAACACTCAGATAAACATTGATCAGTGTCCGGCAACACTCTCAAGGTCAATGACTCAAAATTAGGAGCAAGCGGACAATTAACTGGCAACCTGACATCCTTTCCCAAACCTGTTTGTTTAGAATAAAGTGGAATCATGGCCACAACGGACTCACTCTCGACCCCTGAGTCAACTTCTGGAGCAAGCGGGCAAGTAACTGGTAACCTGATATCGTCTTCGAAACCATCCACTTGGTTCCAATAAATTGGGGTCAAGGTGCCAGGCTAACTCTCCTCATCCAGCTGAGTCATGAATTAATCCATAAGATCCACCTCCCCACTCCCCGTCTGAAGGGGTCCTGGTCCTTGGAACATCCACCTGAGTAGTAGCAGAATTAACATCACCCATTTTCCCATTGACTGTGTTACGACCCTGGGCTCCTAAGTGGCACTGCCAGGAAACCAGGGTCAATAGAGTGCTGTTTTATATCCAGGCAGGGACCATTCACTTAAGTATTTTGCAGTAATAGGACCTGACTGTTAGGGATTATGTGTGGGTTCTTGATTAAGTAACTTATAGAACATTAATTGATAGGTTGGGTTATATAGGAGAGATATTTATCTAGCAGTATAGACTTGTCTATAAAGGAGACCTGGAACTTGCTTTGTTGATGGCCCCACTTCCCTGCCAGACGTAGGAATAGCTTTTTTGCTCACAGAGCTGGTATACTCTGTGTTAATTGAATAATAGTATAATGCAAAATTAGATGTTAGTTTTACTTATAACTATTTAAGTGGCAGGCAAAGGTGTGTCTTGGAAGACTAGTAAAGATGTTTGCTGTACGATCAGTTTAATGACTCAGGCAGCAACGAATGGCTGAGCAGAGAGCTTCCTTCTTCAACTGTGAGCCTCGGTGCTGGCTGGGTTGTGGTTCTGGAGTGGCAAGTTTTACCCTCCCTCTTTCTCTTCCACCTCTTCTCTCCTTATCCTTTCAATTCCAAGTTAATTAAGTACCCTTAATTATGTTCCATGCCATTGTAGTCTTAGGTTATTCTTCTGTGTCCTCTAAGTCAGTGTTTTGAGCCCCAAGTGTTACTGCTGGGGTGGCTTAGGGTGACCAGTGTTGTGTTTGTTACCAGGGTGTGTTCTGTCCCCTTAAGGAACGTAGTCTTACCTCTAGCTGTGGTTTGTAACCCTCGTCAACTGCCTATGTGGATCGCAGGGAATTAACGTTATATTGAGGCGGTAAGATAATTATTGTACTTGGGAGGGGGATTAGGGTTAATAAATTATAACCAAGGTTTTTTAACCGGAGTTTTATTGGGATGGTTAATCTACCTAGATTATAGACCATTTATATTAACTACTAGCAGTACCCAGCCACAGCAACCTTCTGTCCCCCAGTCCTTCCCACCATTCCCCAGTCACCCATCTCCTCAGCCTCCCAACCATTCCCCACTCCACCGTCCCCTCGTCCTTCCCCACCATCTCTCACTTCCGTCCCCTCGTCCTCCCCACCATTCCCCACTCCCTCGTCCGATGCCTTCCCAAATGGTCTGATGTTCCCATCAGAAAATTGGGAACAACAAGTGATCTGATGTTCCCATCACTGAAATATTAGAAAAACAGTTAAAAATTAAATAAAAATATTAAAAAATAAACAAATAAACTATACTCGCGAAATAAACTGTATGGTAAACAACACAGCTCAATTCCAAAACAGTTCTCACAAAATAATTAAATCAAACTGAAAAAAATCAAAATCTATGAAAATTAATTTAAATGTATCAATGCAACCATAAACATTGATATGCAATTGTAGCATATTTAGTATATCATGTGTGTTCCTCTTACATGCAACAGATTGCACAGTTTTTCAAGAAAAGTATTAATTTGCAACCCTTTATTCATGATTAGACCTGTAGGTCTTAACTCAGGGTGTAAACTAAAGCAAGAATTGACTACATGATCTCTCCTCTTGCAATGAGAACAATAATTGCCAGTGATCAACCCTGTTGAACCGACTGTAGGTTTATGAATTACATTACTGGGATGTTGTATCCCCAACTGAGGTTTCTCAAATTTTTTTTTTGCAGGAGATGAGCTCATGTGAGTAGCAGGTGGGTTATAACTTGGTCTGGTCTAGTGAACATTTCTATGAGCATGAGTATTAAGTTTACTAATATTATAATGATTTGATTGTGCTTGAAAAGGCATCTTTGTGAGTAATTCATGCTCATCAGTGAGCTTCGCGAGCTCATAAATGTCATTTGTATGTTTCTGTTCATCCATGTATGTGGATAACCTGTCTGACAAACAAGATAAGACCTATTCAGTAATTAAGAGGTTTTTAAGTCAAACTCTGTAGTTGAAAGTGATTTACTCCATCTCTCACAGTAATTCACTGTTAATCTAGTGAAGTCTGAAATACTTTGATCATGTGTCCTGTTTAATCCCTGAATTTTTTATGTATGTGTCTCAGGATTTAATTTATAAGCATCTAGGAAATTATGTTTAACAAAATTAAAATCAAAACTGTTAGCATCAGGAAGTGATGCAAAAACTTCTTGAGGCTTGCCTCTTAACTGGCTTTGCATAATTTCAAACCATTCATCTACAGGCCAATTCATACTAATGGCAATTTTAGAAAAATTTGCAAAAAATTATCTAAGGGTCTTCCTTATTAAACATAGGTAACTCTACATATTTATTAATTCTAGACTGAGGGTTGGTACTGCCTGAAATATTACTAGTGTTACCATGTCCAGCTGCAATTCTTTGTGCTTCTAGTCTGTTTCTATCTGCCTCCATATTTTGATGAATCTAATTGTTCCCACCTAACTTTCTCTAGCTTAAGCTGAGCCTCTAACTCTAAATGTTTAGTTTGAGCCTCTAGCTTTAACTGTTTGTTTATTTTGAGCCTCTAGCTTTAACTGTATCTGTTTATTTGAGCCTCTAGCTCTAACTGTATTTGTTTATTTTGAGCCTCTAGCTGTGTTTCTTTTTATTTTGAGCGTCTATTTTAGCTAATTCTGTCTGGGCCTCTAACTCAAGACACTTAAATGCCTATTGGTCATTTAACCCTTCAGCTAATTCCTCTAGAACGTCTTCCTCAAGTCTACCATCTTCTACCAGGTGGGAAACATCAGCTTTGCCAACTGGGCTTTATTAATTCTGTTATTAGCTGTTAAATCAAATTTAAGTGCCATATAAATCAAGGCAGAGTTTGTCAGGTTCTTAATTCTTTTCAAAGTTTGGCTCCACCAACAGCAATTCCGATCGGTGTTCCATTTTCCTTAATTAACACTGCACACAAAATTTAAAAATTATAGAAAACATGAACAATAGCTTGGCACCCCTTGTACAAGCATCAACACTTACCTCAAATCGTGAAGTATTGTAGGTAACACAAACACAGGCAGTATGGAACACAGTGAGTAACCTCTACTTGCTGCACTTGTATACTAAGACACTAATTTCACACTGTACCAAGGACAGCAAGTAACATTAATGACCTGTACCAGTATTTAGTACATTAAATTATGGGAATTATTCTCCAGGACCTTGGCCCCCATAAAATGTTATGTCCCATGGTTATGACTTGGCTCGTGCCTGTCACAGGAATAACGTATACCTAGGCCTATCACGTTCTATTGTTCTCAAGATTATGATCTCAACATCCTTGTGAGGTAATTAAGCAGGCACCAGTAAGTAAATTCAAGGAGGAACACAAACGAAGAACAAAATTTAAAACTTATAATTGTATATGACATAAAATATTTCACTCTGGGCTTATTGATCACAATCGACAATATAAACACAGATGGACATATATATATATATATATATATATATATATATATATATATATATATATATATATATATATATATATATATATATATATATATATATATATGTGTGTGTGTATAAAGATGATCAGAATTGCTAGAGTGATTAAGACAATAAAGCTAAGAACACAATCATACAAATACTTAACTGATAAGATGATAACATCAGCCACCCCTAGACTCTACTGATCTACCTCCACACGCCGACCACCTCACCTGCCTCTCGCTACTCCCCCTAAAGTTACAAGGTTGGATCTTAACTCTTTACTAACACACTACAGACTGAAGTAATCACTCTCAATTAGACACAATCACACAAACATTACTTTTCATACTAAAATGATAACTAAAATCATAAACATTCTTAAGTGACTTAAATAAACAAATACTTTTTTTAATAAGGATGCAACAAGCTGGTAACACAACACTGGTGGACTCGTCCCTCACACTCACATGAAAGCTTCGAGATCCGAACCTGTTCACTTGAAGGCAAGCCCTTCACTCGTACATTGATTTATAATACAATATACAATACTATCACACATTATAAACACAGTATATATCAACCCACCAATATATATACTCAATATGCAATCATTCCCATTATATGCAAATTCAATCCTATTCATCCTGTGAGTATCAGTGTATTCTCTGATACTGATACATATCAGTAACATAACATTACCATTATCTAACACAGTGTAGACTTTCAAACCCATTAAGATTTCAACTAAGATTCAACCGAGTACAAGAAATTGTTAAGCACATTGGGCATAATCTTACCGAAGCGAACATATGAGTCATAAATACCCATACTCTGCCTAAATAAAACAGAAACAAGAAACATGTAGCACTTAGTGTCAGGCTGAGGCTTGGGCCCATGCAGGAATATCCCTGCCAAAAAAATAATATTAAAAGGGAGAAAAAAGTTTGTTTTCTAGAGGCTGTAGATTTTTTCGAACTTCGATGCTGGGTATGAGCCACAGACGAAGTGAGCATTCCCCCTCTGGATCACCAAGCTCAGGCTTCTTCAAAGAGAAGCTCGCTGCTTTAGCATCTCTTGTTGTTTCGATGGGCCTGGAACAAAGATCCTTGAGAAACCCTCTTGCTCTCTCTTCCTATTAACCAAGGGGTCTCGGATCATTTAGAACAAAGTTGTACTGGTGATGTGTTTCTCTGTACTTGTTTTATTTATTTATATCTGTGTGTGGCAGTGGCTCATGTTTGGAGCCATTGGGTTTCGCACTTTGTGATTCATTCTGCACAGCAGGAGTCATGTATCTTCACTGTCATCCAAACTGTCTGGTAGACTTTCATTCACCTGGTAATCTGATGGCCAGCAGGGTGGGGGGGGGGGTTAGAAAGATGGGAACAGCAATTTGAGTAGCACTGCGGACACCAAGGCCACCGAGTCAGACTGAAAGAGTGGCTTGTTTTTACTGACAGTTACTGGGGAAAAGGTTGACTGCTTTTTATAACATGGTCTTCAGAAGGATGTCACACTCTTCAAGCTTGGGCTATTGTAAGATGGGAAGTAAACATATATGAGTATTATTGAATGTTTCAGAAAGGGTGAGATCAACGGTTCTAGCCAGAATGTTCCCTATTTTTTATGTTTTTATTCACTTGAGAAGTTGAAAAATTAACTCTAAGACGTTCATTTTCCAATTATATTTGACATGATGTTAAGACATGAGTTTCGTTAACCCTTATTAACCTTTTCAAATGCAGAGTTCAAATAGTTACAAGTTTTTGTCCTGCAGAATATATCGCCAAGGATGAGGTGAAGGTGAAACACCTGGCTTATGAGCCAATAGGCCAGTTGTAACTTACCCATCTCGAATGTTTCCATGATGGCTGGAGCAGTATATTTGTGTTTCGTGTGTTCTCGATGATGACAGAGTGTAATTTGGTGTTGGATATATGTAGATGGTTTGGTTTGGTTGACGTATAATGCCTCGCTCATGTTCAATCTTCTGTTGTCACTGTATTTGTCGATAATTTTGTTGTCTGTGAATATATCTGGTGATTGTCTGGTTATGTGTAGAGAATATATGTTTCTTAATAGGTTCTTGCTGCTGGTGCATTGTTGGGGGAACTTGAAGGAATGTTCTTGTCTTGTCTATATATTTCAGTCGCATATAGTCCTGGGAACCATTCAGGCTTGTTCGCATGCACATANGAGGGTCTGGGGAATACTAGTGAGAGTGCTACCGTACGATCAGCTGAGTATCCTCAAGGAGTACCCGTCCAGCAACAGTCATGGATGGCTGAGGAGGCTCCCGCATGGTCCTTCTCTGGCTGGCTGCTGTGGTGTTTACACATTCCCTGTGGGCTCTGTTCTCCTCTTCCTCCTCTCTTCTCTCTTTTTACCCTGAGTCCAAGTTAAGTATCTGTCTATAGTATTACCGTGCTATTAGCTAGGTGTTGAGTATATTTATGTTCTCTAAGTCAGTGTTTGGAACCCTAAGTGTTACTCAAGTGGCTATAGAGATCACATGTGCTAAACTTTACAAGTGCTATTTTTAAGGTTTACAAGTGTCCCTTCAGGAAAAGTAGTCTTTACCCTAGTTGAAGTTTGTAAGTCTTGCACACTGCTTGCGTGGGTACATGGATTTAACGTAAAGTAGAGTGGTAAAGGAATTTATTGAGTTTTTGTATATGGGGGTTATTAGAGGGTTTAGTAAATAAGTATAGAGTTTTAGGAGTATCCGTTCATCCTGTTGAAGTGGAGTAGGTGATTAACCTTAGACGACAGTCTTTTAGTTGAATACAAATATTCATTGCTGGGAATATTCATCCCTGAGGGCTGGGCCTATCTAACCTCCACTATTTTAGGAACTCCTTGACTTTAGCTATTGGCCCTTCTCAGTACCACCACCTGCCCCCCCCCCATAACACCTGTGATTTATTGTGGTGTGATACTAACACCTCAATGAATGGTGAGTAAAGCTTTGCACTCATTCCACATTACTTTACATTCCATTGCGCTTTTACAGCATAGTGACAGTATACACGAATCTGATTATAAGTATATTTTTTAGGAGAAAATGTGAAGATTCGCCATCATTCAGGAAATTTTCCTACTTCCACAAAGCAATTTACCATATAACTGAATGTCTTGTGTTGCTTTCTACAGTGCTGTTGTTATATTTCTACAGTGTTGTTATTATATTTCTACAGTGTTGTTATTATATTTCTACAGTGCTGTTATTATATTTCTACAGTGCTGTTATTATATTTCTACAGTGCTGTTATTATATTTCTACAGTGCTGTTATTATATTTCTACAGTGTTGTTATTATATTTCTACAGTGCTGTTATTATATTTCTACAGTGCTGTTGTTATATTTCTACAGTGTTGTTACTATATTTCTACAGTGTTGTTATTATATTTCTACAGTGCTGTTATTATATTTCTACAGTGCTGTTATTATATTTCTACAGTGCTGTTATTATATTTCTACAGTGTTGTTATTATATTTCTACAGTGCTGTTATTATATTTCTACAGTGTTGTTATTATATTTCTACAGTGTTGTTATTATATTTCTACAGTGCTGTTATTATATTTCTACAGTGCTGTTATTATATTTCTACAGTGCTGTTATTATATTTCTACAGTGCTGTTATTATATTTCTACAGTGCTGTTGTTATATTTCTACAGTGCTGTTATTATATTTCTACAGTGCTGTTATTATATTTCTACAGTGCTGTTATTATATTTCTACAGTGCTGTTGTTATATTTCTACAGTGCTGTTGTTATATTTCTACAGTGTTGTTATTATATTTCTACAGTGCTGTTATTATATTTCTACAGTGCTGTTATTATATTTCTACAGTGCTGTTATTATATTTCTACAGTGCTGTTATTATATTTCTACAGTGCTGTTACTATATTTCTACAGTGCTGTTATTATATTTCTACAGTGCTGTTACTATATTTCTACAGTGCTGTTATTATTCAGTGCGATGACTGCTCGGTACTCTCAATGGTCGCATTTATTATTGCTCAAAACAATTAATGTTCAGAAATTTTACTGTTCACAGCTAATATTATTCGGAGCAATTATTTAATAACATCTCTATATCTACCGACACTCGTATGAGAGAAATACATTAGAAATAGTTCTCCTTACAACATAACAAACAGCCCTCCTGAACAACATAAACAGCCCTCATGAACAACATAACAAACAGCCCTCATGAACAACATAAACAGCCCTCATGAACAACATAACAAACACCCCTCCTGAACAACATAAACAGCCCTCATGAACAACATAACAAACACCCCTCATGAACAACATAAACAGCCCTCATGAACAACATAACAAACAGCCCTCATGAACAACATAAACAGCCCTCATGAACAACATAAACAGCCCTCCTGAACAACATAAACAGCCCTCATGAACAACATAAACAGCCCTCATGAACAACATAACAAACAGCCCTCCTGAACAACATAAACAGCCCTCATGAACAACATAACAAACAGCCCTCCTAACAACATAACAAACAGCCCTCCTGAACAACATAAACAGACCTCCTGAACAACATAAACAGCCCTCATGAACAACATAACAAACACGCCTCATGAACAACATAAACAGCCCTCATGAACAACATAACAAACAGCCCTCATGAACAACATAACAAGCAGCCCTCATGAACAACATAACAAACAGCCCTCATGAACAACATAACGAACAGCCCTCATGAACAACATAACGAACAGCCCTCCTGAACAACATAACAAACAGCCCTCATGAACAACATAATAAACAGCCCTCATGAACAACATAACGAACAGACCTCCTGAACAACATAAAGAGCCCTCATGAACAACATAATATACAGCCCTCATGAACAACATTAACAGCCCTCATGAACAACATAACGAACAGCCCTCCTGAACAACATAACAAACAGCCCTCATGAACAACATAATAAACAGCCCTCATGAACAACATAACGAACAGACCTCCTGAACAACATAAACAGCCCTCCTGAACAACATAACAAACAGCCCTCATGAACAACATTAACAGCCCTCATGAACAACATAACGAACAGCCCTCCTGAACAACATAAAAAGCCCTCCTGAACAACATAAACAGCCCTCCTGAACAACATAACAAACAGCCCTCATGAACAACATAACAAACAGCCCTCCTGAACAACATAAACAGCCCTCCTGAGCAACATAACAAACAGCCCTCCTGAACAACATAACAAACAGCCCTCCTCAGCAACATAACAAACAGCCCTCATGAACAACATTAACAGCTCTCATGAACAACATAACAAACACCCCTCATGAACAACATAAGAAACAGCCCTCCTGAACAACATAACAAACAGCCCTCCTGAACAACATAACAAACAGCCCACATGAACAACATAAACAACCCTCCTAACAACATAACAAACAGCCCTCCTGAACAACATAACAAGCGGACCTCATGAACATAAATTCTACCAAATAAAGGCTTTGAAATTGCTTTTAAATCCCAAAGTTGGATTTTATTTCGGTTTCTTGCTAATTAGATCATTTATTTTCAAGCAACAATAAAACAGGATTACAAATTTTATTCCACTGAAATCCACACATTTTGCTGAGGATTCATATGCAATTATGATCATTTGTGAGGTACCCAAAGCCCGGGGAAGAAAATACAAAACATTCTGAGAAAATCTCGTCGCTTGACTCTATGTGTGAGTATTGGCTTCTCTTACAACCCCCTTATCTTAATTTAATTTTTATTGTACGAGGTTACACATTTACAAATCTGATACTGTTATACCCTCTGGTTATGACGAGGCTCGTGCCTGACACAGGAATAATTTATAACTAGTCATATGTTGACCAAACCACACACTAGAAAGTGAAGAGACGACGATGTTTTGGTCCGTTTAGGACCATTATCAAGTCGATTGTGATAGAGGAAGGATGTTGTTGTTATTATAGATTCAGCTACTCGGAACAAGTTCCAAGTAGCACGGGCTATGGTGAGCCCGTAACTTGCCTGGCACAGGAGCGGGGCAAGCAGCACGGGCTATGGTGAGCCCGTAACTTACCTGGCACAGGAGCTGGGCAAGAAGCACGGGCTATGGTTAGCCTCGTGGACAGGAGATGTCTCCCGTGGTCTAGAAGAAGGAGGCAATGGCAATAAATAAGACAGAGAGAGGTGAGGAGAAGGAAATCTTAGGGGAAGAAAAAGCAAGGCAACAGGACCGGAAGGTAAGGTGTAAAAAAGGGGGTAATAATAGAAATAAGAAAGATATCGTTAGAGAAAACAAGGGAAAGAAAAAGAAGAAAGATAAAAGTAAGGGGGGAGGCTTTATGTTAGGTCACGTTAGATAAAAGCTTAGAACATTTGAGTATATACTGTGAAAGGGAAGAGTTAACAACAACAAAACCAGGACTCAGGTTCATATTGAGAATGTTTTGCATCAGAGCCGATTCGACAAACGGCGTTTTTGTAAATAGAGGCAGGAAAGATTATTTTAGAGGAAGACCAATCAATAGGATGATTAGAATCCCTAACATGACAGAAGAGAGCATTGTTAGTGTCTGCAGACTTAACACTTCTTTTGTGTTCCTTAATTAAGTCTGTCATTCAGTGTACGGTCAGTTTCACCAAAGTATTGGAGAGGACAAGACGAACAGGAAATAGAGTAGCCACCAGCAGCTTTAGAAGCAGGAGGAGCAGTGTGAACTAAATTGCTGCGAAGTGTGTTAGTTTGTCGAAAGGCGAGCTTTATGTCAAAAGGACGGAAGGTATTAGTAAAGATTTTGAGTTCAGATATGAAGGAAAAGCAGAGCGCAATGATACTAGTGTTGGAAGCAGGTTTAGGGTGCAAGAAATTTCGTTTAGCTTGAGAGTAGGCAGAGTTGATGAAATGCAAAGGATAACCAAGGCGAGAGAATGATTTGTAAATAAAGGCAATTTCAGAATCAAGAAACTGAGGGTCGCTGATGCGTAGAGCGCGGAGGAAGAGAGAGACGAGGACACTTTTCTTAACAGAAGGAGGATGGTAGGAAAAGAAGTGAATGTACATGCCACTATGCATGGGTTTACGGTAGACAGAGAAAGAGAACCCAGACACAGAGCTGTGAACATGAACATCAAGAAAAGGAAGGAGGGAATTAGATTCCCACTCAACTTTGAAATGGATGTAAGGAGCCAGATTGTTAAGAGAGGCGAGGAAAGGCTGGAAAAGATTAAGGTCATGAGGCCATAAAGCAAAAATGTCATCAACATAGCGAAGCCAGAGAGAGGGACGAGTATCAATAGAAGGAAGAAGAACAGTTTCAAAG
>WNGS01163632.1:144101-210541 GCA_020271785.1 Procambarus virginalis
GTTGCCACAAGGTCTCAAATTTTGTTTAGCCAACGTTGTGCAATAAGTTGTGACAACCTATTTACGACCACACGTAATAACGTAGCTAATACGTGAAAAAAAACGTTGCCACTGCTTTCAAACACTTTCCAGGTACGTTGTGGCAACCTAAATTGTTTGCTGAGTTTGCCCAATTTTCTTTAGGCTAGTCTAAAGATATTGCTACCTATAAGGGAGCCGGTGGCTGAGCGGAAAGAACACTGGACGCGTGATCCTGTGGTCTCGGGTTCGATCCCGGGCGCCGGCGAGAAACAATAGGTAGAGCTTTTTCACCCTGATACACCTGAGAACTAGCAGTAAATAGGTACCTGGGAGATAGTCAGCTGGCACGGGCTGCTTCCTGGGGGTGGAGGCCTGGTCGCGGGGACACTAAGCCCCGAAATCAGCTCAAGATAACCTTTCAAAAGCAGTAAAAAAAATCAGAAATTTTTCATTAAACTCAGGCACTATCTTAATGTTGCGGACTGCGTCAAAAACTACTATCATGAGTACCACCTCATCGTAACACTTCTAGCTCGTGTTGCCTCTGTTTATCCTTCTCTTCCGTTTCTTTTTCCTTCTCGGCAATTTCCATTTTTTCCATCAATTTACAATTTTATCATGTCAATTTCACGTTGTATTTCCATTTCACCAAGTTATATTTGTAGCGTATTGACGTTCAGTCTTCCGTCCGATATGTCACCTGCGGCATCTTCCTCGTCCCCTTCACTATCTCTAAGCTTACTCCGCACTGCACCATCACTTTCCATGTTTGAATCTACCTTCAAATAGTTATACAATTTAGACAAAATGTCTGCTCTTCTATAATTTTCTAACACTTCCAGTTCTAAGTTCCGGGTTTAACAAGCACTTTAACTCTTTGAGACATTTGTCTGCTCAGGATGTCCTGAACCTCGTCTACCAACCCGATAATCGGTTTACCTGCCATGTAGATTAAATAATAAAATACAAAAATTAGCAACAATTACCTTAAATAAGTCATTACATCCACTAAGGCCAATGGAAACTCGGAACAGGAGGAAAGGGTCCTGCTGGGGATGCCATTAATGTTACGAACTCCTCTGTAACTGGGTTCTTTTAAACTCTGTAATCTTTTGCAAGTCCAGAGATCCCTATCCTTGGTGGAAATGTTGTGTAAAATTCAAGATAAGAAATGAAATTGCAATTAAAAATAACTGTTATTATTATCTACAGGTGCCAATATATCCACTCCTCTGACGAGGTCCTCAGCGCAACACTAGCCCTCACTCTAGCTGCAGTTATGGTGACGTCTTCAAGTGCCCCTCTAGCTGATTCGCTAGCATGCTCAAACAGTGAAGTCCTCAGCGGTCCACCAGCCCTCTGGGTAGCACACTCCAATAGTGAAGACTTCCAGCACTTGACTAGCCCTCTGGCTAGTACACTCCCACAGAGGCGTGCCAAGGTCGACCTGTGAACTGCTTCGTCTCTCTGCTTTACTCCCGTCTGTCACCAGTCACCGGCACCTCATCACCTCCCAGAACAGCAGATTAGAAGGTGGGAAGCTAAATATGAATGGAGTGGTCAACTATTTAACTCGGAACCAGATTCATAGATGGCGCCGAGGTCCGTCACAATTACACTAAATACACATGGTATATATAAGTATCTACATGTTGTGTTCACCCATAACTGAACACTTAACCTGGTATCGTGTCCAAATAACATAGTGGCTGCAAAAAACTGCATGGCAAGTGACACAGGAGCTAGCAGACGACAGCCTCACGCCCTCCCTCACCAAAATGCTCCTCGCAACATACTCCTTATGCCGTTATTTCACTATATACACACGTCACATAACAGTATCTACATTTGTGCTCACCATAGCGAATCACGCAGCTGGTATGGCTAGTCCAGACAATAACAGGTGGCCTCAGAGAGTCAGCAGACGACGCCACCTCCCTCCCTCACCAAGATTACTCCTTCCTCCATACTACATACGTTGCTAATTCTCACCACAATCCTGCTATTATCTGAATCCTAATAATAGCACTAAATCCTGTAAATGAATAATTTTCCAGTAGTTTATTTTGTAAAGGAACATGGAACTTGAAAGGAACAAGACATCAATACTAGTGATGATTGATAAGTCGTCTGAAGTATCTTATATGGACGAAACAATGTCAGTGTGCTGTGGCTAGCGCTGTGAACATGACGAACAGCATTGCGATCACAGATATCTGAACACTGTAGAGTCCTTATCACAGTCAGGTTCTTCTGTAATACTATCATTTCTAAATAATACAGTTGCATATATATATATTTTGACATTTTTAGACGATGCTGTGATCCTAAGCTGATCAGCAGTGCTGTTAGCTCATGCTGCATGTGCCAGCCTTGGTTGCTCACTCAGTACTGAGACTCTCACCCAAGAGAATGTCGCCCACGATTTTTTTAATGGCGTCTGTTTACTAGAGCCCTGAGGAAACTGACGTGAACCGTGTGTAGCCGTGGAACTTTTAAATCTTACGCAGTACTCCCAAACTTTCATAGCTGTGGTGCGCCGTCCCACAATAGTTACTCACCCCCAGCTACAAATGTATTATGCCCTTTAGGGTTAATGTTGGAGAGGCAGCGTGGAGAGCCTTGGCCACTGAAATTCGAATCCTTGAAGAGTTAAAGAGTTGATAGTTGTTATATATGCACAGAATGATCTATGATGCTAATAACTTATATCCTGTTGTTACGACCCTGGATTCTTATTTGGAAACCAGAAGTCAGTTTTGAGTTCTAAATAATTATTTATACATTAATTCATAGGATTTGATTAAGTAAGAGGAATAGTTATTTAACATTCACTTCTATTCAGGGCACTTGGATATCCCTGATGCGGCTCCCTGTGGGGAGCCTAACATTACCTCCTACTGAGAGTAGTGAGGATGTGGGGAAGAAACCTGCTGAGTCTCGGCCAATGGCATCTGACCACGGCATGGATGCCTCCTTGAGTGAACTGCAGAAGGCTGACCCCAGTCTTGTTGAATGTCACGATGTAGCTCTCTCTAAGGAGGAGATTGTAGATGCAGCAACTGGTTACTATTACGAGGATCAGATGTTGACGAGAAAATGGAGACCACAGAGTTCTCCCTTGTCAAATGAGTGGGAGGTAGTCCACCAGGTAATGTTGCCTGCCTGGGGGGAAATCTGGCTCTAGTTTAATACTAATCAAATGTATAATTCTATAACTGCAAATTAATGATTAAATCTAAGGTAGCTCGAAGGACCAGAATGTATTATTAAATGAGAGAACCAGTGACTTGTGGATCTCTATGATTATATGTAATTATATTCTATTAAGCAATGACTGTAAATTCTATGCATGCTAGAACCAGCTACCCATGACATATTTTGGGGGGTCTTCTATGAGATGAATCTATGTGCAACATATATTATGTAATAATAATAATGATAATATGCACACACATAGATAATGATAAATAAAATGTAATGCAAGAAATACTACTGCATATTAAAATTCAAATCATGTATCTGATTAATATGCAAAGATTAGAAATGCTTTGACTCCCGATAATTACTAGAACAACGATCAAGATGGGTAAAAGAATTTCAATAAACTGTTCTATACTAAATGAAGTAAACCTATTACTAAATAATTATCCCTAATAAAGGAAAGTAAATGATAGAACTTCAATTAGATCTACAGATATGTGGAAATGTATTCTCCGTGGGTGACTGACGCAAAACTACATAATTCTAGGAGAAATCACACGATGTTCCACATCCTAATGCAATGACTTCTATGATACTAAACTACGAATTAGTAATGTTAGTTAATTATTACGCTTAGTACAGGAAATACATCCCATTGTACTAAGGATTAGTAAATGAATATTATATAATAATGAGGCCTAATACAGGAAATACATCCTATTGTATTAGGGATGAGAATAACTGTTGGAAATTTCCAACACTACCTGCTATAGTGAGAAAGTTTTGGCAGCTGCTCATGATGACCCTATGGGGGGGGGGACAACAAGGCATTAACATTACTTATCATAAGATATTTAAACATTTCTACTGGCCCAAGCTGAAAATTGATGTGGCAAAATTTTGTAACTTGTATCCCTTGTAAGCTTGTTGGGAAACCAAATCAGATACCACCTAAAGCTTCTCTAAGGCCTATTGTCGTGCTGGAGGAACCATTTTCTCATGTGGTAATGGATTGTGTTGGTCCATTACCTAGAACTAAGTATGGTAATATTTACTTGATAACAATGATGTGTATCATGACCCGTTGTCCTGAGGCTTTTGCTGTAAGGAACATCTGAGCAAAGACGGTTGTTGCTCGTATGTTGCATTTTTCTCAACTTTTGGACTGCCTTGGGTCGTGCAAACTGACAATGGTACTAACTTTATGTCTGATACTTTTGAGCAATTCTGTAAGGACAATGGAATATCTTATAAGGTTTCTAGCCCATCCACAGAGTCAGGGGGTAATTGAACGGTTCCATCAAATTTTGAAACAGATTCTGAAGACGTCATGTGAAAATTCAAATAGGGCTTGGGACGAGAACTTGCCATATGTTTTGTTTGCTGCTTGAGATGGTTTACAAAGTTCACTGGGTTGTTCTCCTTTTGAGCTAGTTTTGTGCCATAAGGTCCATGGACCCTTACAAATGTTACAGGAGAATCTGTTAGGTAACGTAACATTGACGAAAGGTTTGGCTTTCTTTGCGCACCATCACCAGAGACTCAGTGACTGTAAGGCGGCTGCATTAAAATATCTTGGAAAGACCCAAGAAAGTATGAAGTAAAGACACGATGCTAAGGCTAAGTTGAGGATATTTCAGCCTGGTGACCCTGTCCTGGTATTAAAACCTCGACTGGGGAACACTATGTCTCACAAGTACGAAGGCCCCTATATTGTGACAGAAAAGGTTGGGGACCTCACCTACTAAGTAAGGCACTCTGAAAAGCATAACCAGGTGATGCTCGTACACTTGAATCGTCTGAAGAAGTTCCATGATCCCAGGCCTGTTGCTCTAACCACTGTTTCCTTTTCCAGCGAGGAAGGGGGATAATTGTTCTGGGGACCAAACTAATCTCATTTTCAATAATTCTAGTTCTGTGAATGCTGTGGAGGAGGGACTGTGCCATTTACAGATGTCCCAACCTGAAGAGGTGCAGTCGTTACTTAACGAATTCTCCAGTTTGTTCGGGGAGGTCCCGACCCAGACTGATGCCATCTACCATGATGTCAAGTTGACAGACTACACCCATATTCGTCTTCAACCCTACCGGATGAGTCCGGAAAAGAAGACCATCGTGCAGAAAGAAGTGGACTTGTTGCTCTAGCACGGCCTCATCCGGCCGAGCCAGGGCTCTTGGTGCTCGCCCTGCCTTTTGGTTCCCAAACCAGACGGCTCCTGGCGACTATGCACCGACTATCGGCTAGCTCAACAAGGTGACCATCGTGGATGCCTACCCACTGCCCCCTCCTAGAAGACTGCATCGATGAAATCGGTAATGCCACCTACGTGTCAAAATTCGATCTCTCGAGGGGATACTATCAGATCTCGCTCACCGAACGTGCCAAGCAACTAACCGCATTCGTAACACCCGATGGTGCCTTCGAGTATCAGGTATTACCTTTCGGACTGCAGAATGCTCCTGCAATGTTCCAGAGGTTAATAAACTCTCTGCTCACAAATGTGCCAAATTGTCGGGCATATTTAGATGACATTGTGCTTTTTAATAGACATTGGGCTGACCACATAGCTAGGTTACACCAGTTGTTCAGTCTTGAAAAGTTCAACTCTAACGTATAATGCAAAATAATGTTATTTTAGCCAAGGCAAAGTGACGTACCTCGGTTATGAAGTGGGTCAAGAAAAAGTGTTACCCGGCAAGATAAAATCAGTGCCATTGTGGAGTATCCAGTGCTCCGGTGTAAAAAGGGCGCACAACGGTTTACCGGTATGTGTGCATACTACCGCTGCTTTTGTCAGAACTTTTCAAGTGTTGCCACTTCATTGACCAACTTGTTGCAGAAGGCTGTTAAATTTAAGTGGTCAACAGACTATGCAGAAGCTATTAAAAATTTGAAATTGATCTTAGCTTCCGCCCCAGTGTTCGCTAGTCCAAGGTTCGACAGACCGTTTAAAATTCACGTCGATGCGTCTGATTCGGGTGCTGGTGCAGTGTTGTTGCAAACTGGGGATGATCAAGTGACCCATCCAGTGTACTATTACTCTGAAATTTGACAAGGCTCAATGCAATTATTCAGTGGTAGAAAAAGAAGCGTTGGCGGTAGTGTTAGCCTGTAGAAAGTTTGAAGTATATCTCACAGCTAATATAGTGGAAGTATATACGGACCATAACCCACTAGTATTCATCCACCAGATGAAGGAGGAAAATAAACGCATCCTCAGGTGGGCGTTATATCTACAGGACTTCAATCTCTCCATTACCCACCTACCGGGTCGGCTAAACGTGATAGCTGATGCGCTGTCCTGGTTACCTGAGTAACATTCATCGGAGTCACAGGAAGCCATATACCAACTGTCATGTTTTAGTTATTTTTTTTTTAGGTTCTCCTGTGAGATTAAATATTTCTGGTAATTTTTTTCCTTCCTTTTTGGGTGGTTTTTCTTTCAGAGAATTCCATTTTGGGTGTTTTTTCTTTCAGGGAATGTTTGTTCTTATTGTATTAATTTTCTTTTATGGACTATGTTTTCTTGTTTACCTTTGTATGCTCTTACAAAAAATATGACTACTATTCTAGTAGCCACCTTTATTTTTCTCTGAAGGGGGGAGGAGTGTTACGACCCTGGGTTCTTATTTGGAAACCAGAGGTCACTTTAGTTCTAAATAATTATTTATACATTAATTCATAGGATTTGATTAGGTAAGAGGAAAAGTTAATTAACATTCACTTATATCCAACGCACTTTGATATCCCTGATGCATCTTTATTTCCATCTTTCCTGCTAGACGTAAGAAAAATCTTGGTTCTCACAGAGCAGGCAGACTCTGTGCTTGTTGATTATTAAATATAGTATAAAGCTAATTGTTAGCTATTATTAGAACTGGTAAAGTAACAATGAAATGAGGGTCTGGGGAATACTAGTGATGAGTGCTACCGTACGATCAGTTGAGTACCCATCCGGCAGCAGTCATGGATGGCTGAGGAGGTTCCCGCATGGTCCTTCTCTGGCTGTCTGCTGTGGTGTTTACACATTCCCTGTGGGCTCTGTTCTCCTCTTCCTCCTCTCTTCTCTCTTTTTACCTTGTGTCCAAGTTAAGTATCTGTCTATAGTATTACCGTGCTATTAGCTAGGTGTTGAGTATATTTATTTATGTTCTCTAAGCCAGTGTTTTGGAACCCTAAGTGTTACTCAAGTGTGGCTACAGAGAACACTTGTGCTAAACTTTACAAGTGCTATTTTTAAGGTTTACAAGTGTCCCTTCAGGAAAAGTAATCTTTACCCTAGTTGAAGTTTGTAAGTCTTGCACACTGCTTACGTGGGTACATGGATTTAACGTAAAGTAGAGTGTTAAAGGAATTTATTGTATTTTGTATATGGGGGTTATTAGAGGGTTTAATAAATAAGTTTAGAGTTTTAGGATGTTGTTGTTGTTAAAGATTCGCTACCCGGAACAAGTTCCAAGTAGCACGGGCTATGAGAGTTTTAGGAGAATCCGTTCATCCTGTTGAAGTCGAGTAGGTGATCAACCTTAGACGACAGTCTTTTACTTGAATACAAATATTCATTGCTGGGAATATTCTTCCCTGAGGGCTGGGCCTATCTAACCTCCACTATTTAGGAACTCCTTGACTTTAGCTATTGGCCCTTCTCAGTACCACCACCTGCCCCCCCCATAACACCTGTGATTTATTGTGGTGTGATACAACACCTCAATGAATGGTGAGTAAGCTTACACTTCATTCCACATTACTTTACATTCCATTGCGCTTTTACAACATATAGACAGTATACACGATCTGATTATAAGTATATTTTTTAGGAGAAAATGTGAAGATTCGCCATCATCCGGGAAATTTTCCTACTTCCACAAAGCAATTTACCATTAACTGAATGTCTTGTGTTGCTTTCTACAGTGCTGTTNAAACTGCTACCAGTAGCCCAAAACTGCTACCAGTAGCCCAAAACTGCTACCAGTAGCCCAAAACTGCTACAAGTAGCCCAAAACTGCTACAAGTAGCCCAAAACTGCTACAAGTAGCCCAAAACTGCTACAAGTTCGGGACACGCAGGAGGTAAGCCGCAAAGGCCAACGGCACTGCAGACGAAGAGATGCGGTTAGCCGAAAAACTCCGGAAGACGGAACCGAAGGAACCACAGGGACACGGAACCGAACCCGGGAGGAGCAGAACCCAAGCCAAATCGTACGCAGAGGGGGGAAAGAAAAACCCCACTCCTCGCAACAGTAAGCCCCGCTCAGAAGGACGGAATCCAGGCGGGGCGCAATGGAGCACAAAGCCCCCCAGGCCGCTCCTCCCCAACCCCAGGAGCCTCTACACCAGGCCCCGGGCCGAGTCGACCTCCAAAGCCCCGGCCCCACAAGAAAAAGCCGGGGCAGCCGAGAGAGCTGGAAGAGAAGGGGCCCACTGGTCAGACCCCGGAGCATCGGCCGGAGGAACAGACTCGAATGCCTCCGCAGCTACCCCGGATGGGCAACCCCCGAAACTGCCCAAGTCTCAGAACCTCGAACCCCGCCCGACCCCGAAGCCTACAGATGCGTAGGGGCCGGAAGCAGGAGGGGGAAAAACAAGGGGCGTGGAAGAACCAAAGCCGAAGCGACCAAAACCCCAAGTGTGTCCCTACACAAGCGGGGCAGCATCGGGGCGTCCGGGGAAGCGACAAACCTGAGCGCGTTGCAACAACCTACCCTGCAACGCGCGAGCTGCCTGCACCCACGGGAATTCATCAGCAGACTGGGTGAATGGAGTCACGAACAAGCAACAAAGCTCGCAGGACTCAGGGTCGAATGTGTCACCGACCCAACAGGCAGCATGACGGAGGCAAAAACAAGGAGAGTCACCCTGAGACAAAGGGACAGAGCAACCCTCAACTCGCACAAAGCGAGAGGGGACGCAAGGGTCTCCACAATCGGACCCGAGAGCCCCGGGGGGTTTCCAGGGCCCCTAGACTGGGTCTGCTAAGGGTTATCCCAGGCAGGGCACTGCTAACCGGCCCCCCAAACTACAAGCAAACTGCTAAAGCTGAACCACGGGACGTGTCCACCCGTGAGGGCGAAGCAGGGGGTGCCACCACACAAACGAACCTAATATAAGGGGGGGGGACAAGGCAGACCCCCCTACCAGGCAAAAACAAATATAAAGAAAAACCACACAAGTGGACAACGTACCCAGAGGGAACAGAGCCGGCCGCTGTTATAGGTGAAAACTAGCTACGCAGTGCCCTGCGCCCCACCAGTGTTACAACTACCACTTACCCCAAGGTAAACAAGGGAGGAAAACTCCCAAACACTCGGGGCGGCCAAACGCCAAGCAGCGAAAAGCCAACAGAGGTAGACCCAAGGTGACTTGTGGAAGGCAACCCCAAGCCCAAGGGCGGTACTTACAGGGCACTCAGGGAAGGTGACCCTAAGCACATGCAGCCCGAGTACCTGAGAATACTACTCCCAGCTCACACGACACCGTAAGAGCAGCACTGCAAACAAGTCACAGCACTGAACAAGACCGGAGCTGGAGCCACACGACCGTGCATTATCCATCAGCCGAGGAACTGGGGCGGGGATAGCCGGCGCGGGGGTCTGGGGCTCCCTTCCCCTCCCGGGGAGGGGGAGCTGCGCAGACATGCGGCGCGGCTCGTGTGACGTCATGCTTGTTAGTTCGTTTCCTGGGGGAGTTCTGTCCACTCGTTTGTCAATTTTGTTGTTAACCAGAATAGGGGTTTGTTTTGTGGCGCTTACCTTTCTGGGTGCCTGTCCCGGTCGATGGCAGATATAGAATGCTCCAAATCACATGTGCATTTCTATGGGCCATTGCTCCCCGTGCCTCTCTGAGGGGGCCAGGTTCTGGCTCGTGGTCCCCGGTAGGCCTAGAACTCCACCCACATCGACTGATGCAAAATAGTTAGGGTATCCATATCAGCCATGGATAGCTCCGGGGAACCGTAGGGGCTCCCCCGAGAAAAATACAGTTGCAACCAGTTCTCCCCTCAGCAATTAATCACAAACTTGCACAAATACACTTTCGCACAAAACGATTATAAAACATGGACAATTATTACACAAATTGAGTAATTATTACACATCTCTGCACAATTAATACAAACAAACTGCTATATATTTACACAACTTGCACAATGACTATCAATACACAATGGTGTAAATGAACAATTTGTCCTATACAATACATAACATGCACAATTAATACACATCTTGCACAATTATAACACATCTTCATAATTATTGCACAACTTGAATAAATATAATCAAATGCATATCAAGAACAAATACATATAATACATAACTAGCCCAAATATATAAATACACAACCAGCACAAATACAATTACAACATATACGCAATTATTACACAACTTGCACAAAATATAATCAATGCACAACTAGCCCAAATATGAACAATACATAACTAGTGCATATACATTAATACACAATTCCACAAATACACATACAAAACATGTACAATTAATACAAACTTGCACAAAAGATACACAATTTGTAGGAATAACATAATTACATAATAATAATTACAATACAACATAATTACAATCATCATACAACTTATGCAAAATACATAATCTGTACAATTAATACTCATCTTGCACAATTATAATAATTGTGCTATTTGTACAAATACAATCACAGCCAACTAGGTCAAACAATACACAATTTGCATAATATTTTTCTAGGTATGTTTAGGATATTATTTATAATATGCTGAGTTTAACCAACTCCCCAAAGTCAGAATATATCATGAATGAATAATATGTTTGACATCTTATGAGCTCAATATAAAAACACATGCATTTTCCATTAATGTTTCAACAATATTAGTGCTAAACTATTCATGTAACACATGCCCATCGTTTTTAATGCCTTAGTAATACACCCCTTCTTACATCTCTTCAATCATGTCACCCATATTTATTTAGACAAACCATCCAACAGACTTATTGGTTCTAGCCTGAGTTATGTTAGGGACGGGCGGGTGGGATTAGGAGAAGTAGGTAATTTCTATGATAATTTAAGCAAATTTACTAAATCCTATCAAAATGTATTCTATCAGAACCTAAATTGATCTAAATCTAGCAAAACATTCTACTTGTATTTCATAAATTTAACCAAATTCAACCTAGCCAAAGCTAAACTAACTAAATGTAAGCATCCCATATATATTCACATTCCAGCCAATGTCACCTCTGTCCATCCATTACATGAGTTAGCTATAGCTCGAATCCCCAAATAGGTGCATTTGCACTATTTATGAACAAGGTAGTTCATTACCCCTTAAGATATTATAAATCCTACCTTATACAACCTCACCTAACCTGACCTAGCATATCCAAAGCTAGATTTAATTAAAGTTTGCAAATTTAAACTCTTTCTACCTAAATTCAACCTAATTTAAGCCAATTTCCACCAAATATACCCAAATGTTCTGTAACAGCACAGCCAATACACATTTTTACCCACACTTTCAGCAAATCCAACCAACCCTACACCACCTTACCTAACCTGATCTAGCAAATCCATTCCTACATTTGATTAAAGTTGGCAAAATTTATGCTGTCCCACCTATAAACCTAATTTAAGACAATTTCTACCAAATAGACCCAAATGTTTTGTATCATAGCACAGCCAATGCCCATTTTTACCCACATTTTCGCCTATTCTATCCTACCCTACACCACCTTACCTAACCTGACCCAGCATATGCAAAGCTAGATTTGATTAAAGTTGGCAAAATTTATGCTGTCTCCCTTCAATTTATCTTAATTTAAGACAATTCCCAGCAAATACCCAAATGTTTTATATCATAGCATAGCCAAAACCCATTTTTACCCACATTTTCACCTATTCCATCCTACCCTATACAATCTCACCTAACCTGACCTAGCATATCCAAAGCTAGATTTTGGTACGTCGAATTACCCAAAGCTACTCAAAGCTACACAAAGCTTCCTGACATTACATTAGTAATGAATAATTATGATATATTTACTCATTATAATGTTGGTGCTGAATGTACAACACGAAAAAACATCATTTTTAATCTGAAAACGAATCATTTTATAAAGAAATTAGACGAGAATAAAGAGCTGGTGACGCTAAAGCAAGTCGACGATCCAAGTAACATGTTGTGGAGCGACTTATCCAAGACACATTGTTGCCTGTAGAGTGCTTGTTGGCATATCAGCTTCCTGTACACACACACGTCTAACTTCTCTGCTCAAATTGTCACAAATTGAAATAATGATATAAACTACAAGAATGCATACTTACAGTAATATTTAGCATAAATAGCCAGAAAACATTTAAGTTGTATACTCTTCCTGTGAGTGGTAGTGTATTGTGCACCCCATACTCTTCCTGTGACTGGTAGTGTATTGTGCACCACATACTCTTCCTGTGACTGGTAGTCTATTGTGCACCCCATACTCTTCCAGTGACTGGTAGTGTATTGTGCACCCCTTACTCTTCCTGTGACTGGTAGTCTATTGTGCACCCCATACTCCTCCTGTGACTGGTAGTCTATTGTGCACCCCATACTCTTCCTGTGACTGGTAGTCTATTGTGCACCCCATACTCTTCCTGTGACTGGTAGTGTATTGTGCACCCCATACTCTTCCTGTGACTGGTAGTCTATTGTGCACCCCATACTCTTCCTGTGACTGGTAGTCTATTGTGCACCCCATACTCTTCCTGTGACTGGTAGTCTATTGTGCACCCCATACTCTTCCTGTGACTGGTAGTCTATTGTGCACCCCATACTCTTCCTGTGGTGGTAGTCTATTGTGCACCCCATACTCTTCCAGTGACTAGTAGTGTATTGTGCACCCCATACTCTTCCTGTGACTGGTAGTCTATTGTGCACCCCATACTCCTCCTGTGACTGGTAGTGTATTGTGCACCCCATACTCTTCCTGTGACTGGTAGTGTATTGTGCACCCCATACTCTTCCTGTGACTAGTAGTGTATTGTGCACCCCATACTCTTCCTGTGACTGGTAGTGTATTGTGCACCCCATACTCTTCCTGTGACTGGTAGTGTATTGTGCACCCCATACTCTTCCTGTGACTAGTAGTGTATTGTGCACCCCATACTCTTCCTGTGACTGGTAGTGTATTGTGCACCCCATACTCTTCCTGTGACTGGTAGTGTAATGTGCACCCCATACTCTTCCTGTGACTGGTAGTGTATTGTGCACCCCATACTCTTCCTGTGACTGGTAGTCTATTGTGCACCCCATACTCTTCAGGTGACTGGTAGTGTATTGTGCACCCCATACTCTTCAGGTGACTGGTAGTGTATTGTGCACCCCATACTCTTCCTGTGAGTGGTAGTGTATTGTGCACCCCATACTCTTCCTGTGGTGGTAGTCTATTGTGCACCCCATACTCTTCCTGTGACTGGTAGTGTATTGTGCACCTCATACTCTTCCTGTGACTGGTAGTGTATTGTGCACCCCATACTCTTCCTGTGACTGGTAGTGTATTGTGCACCCCATACTCTTCCTGTGAGTGGTAGTGTATTGTGCACCCCATACTCTTCCTGTGAGTGGTAGTCTATTGTGCACCCCATATTCAAAGGAATCAGATTCTCAGAATATGTATCCTGGCAATGAGTATGTGTATTAGTTGATAAGAGAGAAAATTAGGTCTGGAGTCAATACATTAGACAGCAGACGGTAAGAAAGGCGGGATCCAAGAGCTAACAGCTGATTGATCGATTGATAAAGATTAAGCCAGCCTAGAGGTGGCACGGGCATGAATAGCCAGTTAGTGGTAAAAATTATTGTTCAGTAAATCTATTTAGTGCTCTGAGGTTGCATTTAATCGTCAGGCTGCTATCGCAGGGAAGGATACTACTTGACAGTATTTATGAGGGTGTCCAGCTGCTGGACACCTTTTTTAACCAAAAGAGTGGCAATGTCGATGGCTTCAGGGTGGTTACTGCAAGATTCGGGGACTCTTAAAGCTCTTCTAAGGTAGTTGGTTGTTTCACATTCCAGGAGATTGTGAAGTAGTGGCTTTTCTGTGACTGTTTGGGAGAAGCATAATTCTCTCTGTCGGGGTTCAACAATCTCCCAATTGCATCTGTAACCTAGTCGTAGTCTATAACCGAACTGCTATTTTCCTGTGGATTCCTTTTAGGATATTTAGCCTTTCTAATTTGGTTGCCTGAAGGTTCCTTCAGCTAACAGCTCGATCCTATGGGTTCAAATAGCAAATACACATGCAATTCATTTCATGAGGATTCCATCTCACTGTGGCCTAAGGAAAGATGCAACTCATATGAGTTAGGCAATGCACTATTCACAGTTCACAAACTAAAATGAGACATCGCTGATTACCCTACAATTGCACTCCCGAAATATTTGCATGTAAAATAAACAAATAAATAAAATATACACTGGTACCTCAACCACCTGTCCCATGAGGTCACCCATCCCATGACGGGTCCCGGGCCTTGGAATGTGGATATATGCCCAATTTAATTTAGGCATTTATTTTTCTGGACTTCATATCTTGAGGTTATCTTGAGATGATTTCGGGGCTTTAGTGTCCCCGCGGCCCGGTCCTCGACCAGGCCTCCACCCCCAGGAAGCAGCCCGTGACAGCTGACTAACACCCAGGTACCTATTTTACTGCTAGGTAACAGGGTCATAGGGTGAAAGAAACTCTGCCCATTATTTCTCGCCGGCGCCTGGGATCGAACCCAGGACCACAGGATCACAAGTCCAGCGTGCTGTCCGCTCGGCCGACCGGCCCTTCATAGTGAGAGATGTAACACAATGTGTTGTTGCTAAGCGTACAAATAGCATTAATATCTTTCTAATACAGACAGACATACACATTAAATCTAAGTGATTTACACACAGATTTACATAACAGCGTGATGCATCAAATGAACAATTTCACAAGGGCCGTGACAAGGATTCGAACCTGCGTCCGAGATCATCCCAGACGCTGCCTGGATCCAAGTAAGTTAGGTACAACTTCTGGTTTCAACTCTTTTGGACCATATCGTAGCTCAGTCGATTGAGGCAGCGTCTGGGATGATCTCAGACGTAGGTTCGAATCCTCGTCACGGCCCTTGTGAATTTGTTCTAAGTGATTTAAGAAATACTTAACATCATTTTTAATATTAGGCGTTACAGGGTTATACAAGTGTTGTGTATGATGTTAAGTACACTTACAGCTTAATATACATGGTGTATATTTAGCTATAGTATACATATATGTATATCATGTACAATATACACGTGTACACTGCATGACTCACTGCTTGCCCTGACCAAGATCTTGACCTGACGCGGTCAACCTGTCAGCAGTCAACTGGCCGCCTGGAGTTATATCGTACCTCTGGGATTATGACCTCTGTAAATCCCTTGACCTCCACACACAGCTGATCCACATCACTGGTCATTTACTCTATTCATATGTTGGAACAATTTAGCAATTCCTCTAACTAAATCTCTAAACTAAACTAAACTAAATTTCTCTAACTTAATTTGCCTACTAATCTTTGTCATATTATCAATTAAGCTATCAATGCTATCAATCAAAGCTTTCAATGTGCTTTAATGTACCTACTTATCTTTGTCAAATTTTCTTACAATGTACCTGTTAGCCATTTTAAAACTTTTTCTAGAAATTACCTACTTAATATTATCTGTTAGATTAAGGATCTGCCCGAAACGCTGTACGTAATAGTGGCTTTACAAGAATGTGAACACATCATGCAATGTACTCTCATAAACCAATGTAACTTATTGTATATAAATAAATAATATGTTAGGTGACAACAAGTTTAAGTTCAAGTTCAAGTATATTTATTGAGACAAGAAAAAATTCAACTCAAAGGGATAGAGTAGTTTAGGCTATTTCTACTCCTCTCTATTTCAAGTCCCTCAAGGAGCGCACAAATTCAGTGAGTACAAATACACAAATCACAATACAAGAATCCCATTTAACATTGCAGGTTAATATAGTAAGCACAGCATATAAGTGTTACACTCTTGGGGCAAAATTCTTGTAGCTCCTAAGTATTCTGCCTATCATACCATTATCACACATCCAAACACTATATTAGTGACAGATGACATTGGAGTAAAGGAAAATAGGACACTGGGATTTATTTCACAAAACGTTAGTAATAAAACAACTGGTGTTGTTCTTCAGCTACATCTTGCTCTGGATAGGCCCCATTTAGANGGCGCTTTCCGAAAGAAAAGAAAAGAAAGAATCGGTCGTCTGCCGACGGCGGTGCCTCTTCCAGGCTGCACGCTTACAACGAACAGCTCGAGCACAGTCCGCACTCCACCAGGGAACACACTTCCGTGGACCCCGAGAGGAAGAGCGAGGAATAGAGCGGAGGGCAGCGTCGATGACAGTGTCATGAAAAAGGAGGAGAGCGCGAGGGAGAGGCAGAAGGGAAAGGTCAGAGAGAGCAGCACTGAGGGTAAAGAGGTTCCAGTCCGCTTTAGCAAACTGCCACTAGGAAAAGAGAGGGAAGGGCGAAAAGAGAAAAAGGAAACAAGGATAGGGAAATGATCACTGCCATGGAGGTCATCGAGAACCTGCCACGTGAAATCTAGGTAAAGAGAAGAAGAGCAGAGAGAAAGATCAAGACAGGAAAGGGTGCGAGTCCGAGAGTCCAATGAGTGGGCTCACCAGAATTCAGAAGAGACAGGGAAGAGAGAGAGGAGAAATGGCTCAAGAAGGCGACCTCGGGTATTCGTCAGAACATCACCCAAAGAGAGTGACGACAATTGAAGTCACCCAGCAGGAGCACAGGCTCCGGCAAGGAGTCCAGGAGGTGTTTCAAATCAGGAAGAGAAATGGAACAAACTGTGTACCATTTCCTACAAAGATACGAGCAGCCGAACAGTGGAGAGGCGAAGGAAAAAGTAAAGGAACAAAGGGAACATCAGTACGAATCAAGAGAGCAGAAGAATTATGAGCCCCAGCAATGGCTGGGGGGGGGGAGAGAAAGGAATAGCCACGAAAACGACCAGGACGAGCACCAAGCATCGGCTCCTGGAGACAGACACAAAGGGGCGAAAACCGCGAAATCAGAAGTTGGAGTTCGAGGAAATTGGCGTAATAACCTCGAACGTTCCATTGAAGAATATACAACGACGAGAAGAGAAAGGACAACAACAGAAAACAATGAAGAAACAAAGGCGAAAGAGCAACATAACACGTTAAAGAATATCAGGGTCGGGATCAGGGTCAGCAAAGTCAGGGTTAGGGGGCATGGGTAAACTGAGCAAAGACGGAGGGAAGGAAGCGGGAGAACAGACCAGAGGTGGGTGGGCGGGGTCCGGAGGAGGAGGAAGAAGAGGAGGAGACAACGGAGAGGAGCAGTCAAGGACAGCAGCAGGAAGAGGGGGAGTAGAAAGAGGGGAGTGCACCGCAGGAAGGGCAGCAACTGAAAGGGAAGCAGGGGCCAAAGAAACCTCCATAGCAGGAACAGGGGGAGCAACCACAGAAATGGGAGGGGAAGGAGCAATAGAGCCAGTAGTAGGGGTCGAGGAAGAAAGCGAGGCCTTCTTACCCGCCGGGGAGGAGGAAGGAGAGGAGCCAGGCTTACGCTTCTGGCTTAAAGAGACCGGTGTCCCAGCAACTACGTACCGGGCAACGGATTCCAGTGTCTCAACAGGAGAAGCCGAACGAGAGCACACATGATGGCCGTGAGGAGAGCGATGGACATCCGCCTGCACCAACAGGCGGTGGGGAGAGTCAAGAGATGGAGGAGAAGGATGGGAAGGAGGATCGGGAGACGAGGAAGAAGACACAGGAGACACGACAGACCGGGTAGAAAGAAGGGGAACTCCAGACAGAGGACCAGGAGGGGGACCCTTCGGGACAGAACTCAAAGGAACAGAGGAGGAGGCAGTGGGTGCATCAGGGTCCAAAGCCCGGAAACGGTTGTGAGTTTGAGGAAGGTGGGAAGGACGAGGAGAAGAAGAGCGCAACACGCGAGCATAAGAGATATTAGCATAAGGCGGGAGCCGGCGAACCTGACGCCTCGCCTCAGGAAAAGATAAGCGCTCCCGGTGCTTCAAGCTGAGGACGGCTGCCTCAAGCTTGTAATGGACACACGCACGGGAGAAGGTAGGATGGGCCTCACCGCAGTTGAGGCAACGAGCCTGGGGAGAAGTGCACTCTGACTTAGAGTGACCTTCGCCACCACACAAAGGACAGAGAGAGACAGTCCCAGAGCAGCGGAGGGCACCATGCCCAAACCTCCAGCACTTGTTACAGAGCCGAGGAGAAGGAATGTACTCCTGGACAGAGCACCTGGCACCAGCAAGAATAACGGAGGGCGGAAGGGTCCTACCATCAAAGGTAATCTTCACAACCCGAAGGGGTTGACGGCGACTACCACGCGGGGGACGAGTAAACGTGTCCACTTGGAGAATAGAATGGCCCTGGGCAGTAAGGATATGTCGAATATCGTCGTGGCAGTCTCGCAGATCCCGAACACCGGTCGCAACATGGGGCGGGAGCAGAATAGTGCCAACACTGGCATTCAACTGAGCGTTCTTCGAGACCCGAACAGGGGTCTCGCCAAGGCAGGATAAGGCAGCCAAGCGGGATGCAGCATCCTGAGAAGGAGCAGCAACCACACGAGTACCAAGACGAGTGGGGTTGAAAGTAATAGAGGCATCCACGGAATCAACGAGATGGCGATGGAGGGAGAAATCATCAAGAGGCGCAGAATCAAGAGGGAGGAGATCAAAATATTTGGCCCACGAAGCGGGACCAAACAAGGCTTGAAAGGTATCAGAACGGGAAGGAATCGAACGAGGGCGGCCGTGACGAGGACGGCGGTGAGAACCCCCAGAGAGAGAGGGGTTAAAAGGCGCAGTAGTGACAACTAGAGATGGAGCCGCGCCAGGGGATGAGGTAGTCACCACTGGGGGCTTGGGGCTCGACCCAACCACAGAGGGAGGGGAGCCGAGGGGAGGAGTCAGAGAGGCCAAAGGAGGAGCAAGGTCGGGGCCCAATGCAGCGGAGGCTACAGAGCCTGGTCTTCCAATACAGACCGACTCGGGGGCTTGGTCGCCCACCCCACGAGCCTGAGAGGGTACAACAGAAACAATCATAGCCATAGAGACGAAAAAAGACATTCATCCACGAATGTGCCCCCATACCCACCATGGAGCCACAATTAGAGGCAGGACACCCAACAGGAAGCTATTGCCGATCGTGCCGGGGCCCCCTAGGGGTGCGTCGTGAGTATACGCCCCACAAACGCCACCTTAAGAACCGTCAGTCCGTCGAGATCGGGTTCAGCGACGAAAGGGGGATTGACAATAAAAGGTTCCCCTCGCTCGAGACGTTGGGTACTACAGTTCTACGGGTGCAAGAGTATGCCTCCTCAAGCACCCGGGCGTCAAAATAGAAGAAGTCCAAAGGAATAATCCAAAACAAGCGACAGGTCGGCAGGAAACGACAAGCAGATAGGAGAAGAGGGGGGAGAAAAACGAAACATAAGGAAAAGGAAAAGCGAACCGGCACAATTAGAAAAGACAGCAGCAGGAGTGCAAGGCCATAAAAGGACAGAGGACTGTCCCACGGAGCACCACACTCCGGCAGCCGTCTACTAAGCCCTCTCACGACGCCAACGGGCCGGATGGGGAGAGGGTAATTCATAAGTAGTTACCGTACATCTGGCAGCTCAGCGGATTAGTAGCTGTGTACATAGGTTAGTAAACTGTACTCACATCCATCAAATAACTGCCCAAATGTCTCACCGCAATTCATCCATCTAGCAACTCAGCTGAATCACAGCCACTATATTCATAGGTAATTTATTCCCAAACCTCAAAAATCCTAATCTTGCTACGCAAATCAGTTAACTTGTTTGCAAACCAAGTCATGAATACATACATACAAACCTACACATCACCACAACCCATACATGCATAGAGAATAGCCTGTTTTGCCATCATAGCCCCATTAATCAGATGTTATTTATACCATATGAATCCCTAAAATGTATTAAAAACAAGATTTCAGTAACCCCACAGCTCATTCATCCCCAAGTAATCTTAATTATTTGTACTGTTAATTCATATTAATGCAGTCCAATCAGCAAGGTATTCATATTTTCCAGTAAGTTCAAAATATTATTAAATACCCTATTATATTTAATTAAACACATCGAATATTATATTTTCACAAATAAATACCCACCTACATTCTATTCAATGGATAAACCAGGGTGTATATATGCCATTGAAGAATATATATATATATATATATATATATATATATATATATATATATATATATATATATATATATATATATATATATATTACTAATTATTGTTAATAAAAAGCTAGGGTTGTGATAAGGCCCACTAAAATATATTAATTTAACATCATTAACACAAAATGCAACACACGTACTTACACTAAAAATACACAAAATCAAAAACACACGGTTTTAAACACACGTTTACGCTCACTATATCGTTTACGCACAAAACATTTCCACACAAATATTTCATTTACACAGAAAATACAAGATTTGCACACCAGAAATGACATTTGTGCACAAAATATATTATCACCACAAAACATATCATTTACACACAAAATATGCCAATTATAGACAAGAATATATCATTTACATACAAAAATATGTCAGTTGCGCACAAAATATACCATTTACACAAATATTGCATATATACACTCAGAGTATAACATTTACAGAAAGTATGCTATTTGCATAAATATTACAAATTGCGTACACTCTCCTACAATCATAATGCACTTTCACTAAATTACGCAATTCCATAACCATAATTTTCATAAAATACCCACACATTGTTTCATAAACCAAATACACTTTCACACTTGCACATGAAGATATATTTTTTTCAGATAACATATAGAGAACTTACACAAATACACAATTTGCACAAAAAACCAGCGTTGAATGTAATGAAACGCCATTTTCTGGGTGAGTCCCGGAGGCTCCCCGGAGCTATCCATGGCTGATATGGATACCCTAACTATTTTGCATCAGTCGATGTGGGTGGAGTTCTAGGCCTACCGGGGACCACGAGCCAGAACCTGGCCCCCTCAGAGAGGCACGGGGAGAAATGACCCATAGAAATGCACATGTGATTTGGAGCATTCTATATCTGCCATCGACCAGGACAGGCACCCAGAAAGGTAAGCGCCACAAAACAAACCCTTATTCTGGTTAACAATAAAAATTGACAAACGAGTGGACAGAACTCCCCCAGGAAAACGAACTAACAAGCATAAAGTCACACAAGCCGTGCCGCATGTCTGCGCAGCTCCCCCCTCCCCCGGGAGGGGGAAAGGGAGCCCCAGACCCCCGTGCCGGCTATCTCCACCCCAGTTCTGAGGCTGGATATCAAAACCGCGAAAAACCCGCCGACCAGAGGGTGGGAGGGTGCCGGGGAGCCTCCGGGACTCGCCCAGAAAATGGCGTTTCATTACATTCAACGCTGGTTTTCTGGGGGGAGCCCCTACGGCTCCCCGGAGCTACCTCACCAAAGACTACCTAGGAAAACAAGGGGACATACCCGGGAGGCGGTCGGTGAACCACTCACTCCTCAACACGAAGTCGAGACAACAACCAAAGGACCCCTCCGGAAAGCAGCAGGCACTACATTCGCCAGAAAAAGGGAGAACGGCCTCAGACGAAGAAACCTATGACCAAAATCATAGGAGCCAAGAAACCACTGCGCCTGAGAAGAGCATGTAGCTCCGCCACACGACCCCCAGAAGCCAATGCCAAAAGATAGCCGAGGCAAAGCAAACCTGGCCCCAAGGAGCCACAACCACCAAGGAGAAGAAAAACAGGAGAGCACCCTGTCCAAAGACCTGGACGGCACAGGCAGTGCAGAAACAGGCCGGAGGCGAAACAATGCACGATACAGCCTGCGAAAACGGCACAGAAGGAACATCGATACCGAAAGCTAGCAGCAGAACCAAGGTGCCAGACCCAGGAACAGTCCCAAGCGCCTCTACACCTTCTGCAAGCCAATCCTATGACAGCCCCAGGAGGGAAAAGAAAACGCAAGACCAAAACCAAAATGCCACAAGCGTGCAAGTCCACCACCACAAGTGCAGCCGACAAGGAAGGAACCTGCATAAGGAGCCGCCCCGCACCAACACCCCGCAGAAGGGCAGGAGCGAAGACTCATTAAAAGGAGCAAAATCGCCCGCAGGAAAACGAGTAGCGCCGAGACAGCGCGAAGAGGAGAGAGATGCACAAAAGAACAAGAAGGCCAAACATCCAGAAACTGCCGGGAAGAGGACCCACAAGCCCTAGAAAGGACCGGAGGGAAGCTCAACCGAATGACGACAGACGTACCAGAAAACGGGAAGGAGCTGACTTGGGTTAGAAGACACAGAATCGCTTTTTCCCACTCTCTCATTATTCCTGTCCGTTCATTCTCCGCCGCACGCGTACATTTACGTTTACAGTAGAGTGAAGGAGGAGGGGCCCACTGGGAAGTGTGTCAAGGAAAACCCAGCACAACACGCTGCCAGTGTAGCAGGCGCCTGCCCTGTCAACGAGAGGAGCAGCAGTGTCATCGCCTGCTGCTTTCTCTCTATGGTGTGGGTGCCGGAAGCCACTGAGCGACCGGGGACAAGGAAGAAAGATGTCGGTGACGGGTGTCACGAGCCGGCAAGGAAGGAGGGCCCCAGAGGGAGCACGGAAGGGCCGAACATAATGCCACAACCAACCCCGACACGCAGCTGCAGCACCAAAACCGCAG
Organism: Procambarus virginalis; assembly: GCA_020271785.1. Classification (NCBI taxonomy): domain Eukaryota; kingdom Metazoa; phylum Arthropoda; class Malacostraca; order Decapoda; family Cambaridae; genus Procambarus; species Procambarus virginalis. The sequence continues at coordinate 167,133 of WNGS01163632.1, forward strand.
CAAAATGTCCCCACACTCCCCGAGGAAGCGACAGAGAAGATAGATAAATCGTACACGAGTGGCACACAAGGGGACACAGGCAGAAACCGAGCACCCAACCGAGCCACAGGGACGTTAGGAGAAAACGTGTTCAGTGTAACAGGCAACCGAAGGAACACATTAGGCAGCCCAACATGGGCTGATCCCATACACAGCCCCAAGAGCAGAGACGAGAGCGCCCATGAAGCACCGAATCCGCTCAACAGGCAAACGACATGGGAGAGGCGGAACTAAAGAGCCAGAACCCAACCCTGCAAGCACACAACACCCTCGACACAGGAAAACGTACCACCAAACAGGCACCCTTACCGTTGCACCGTGGAACAAGGTGGAGGCGGGGCCCCGAACTCAAGCCAGGTTAGACAAGCATAGGAGAGGGGCAGTAGTACAGGCAGGGGTCGCCTCGAAAGGGCCAAGAGGCCACCCACAGACACCCGTGAACCGAGGAAGCAATCAGGTGGAGAGAACAAGAGCAGCCCAATATGGGCTAATAGCCCTGCAGCAGGCACCTCGGGTGATACGGACCACTGTCACAAGTACGTACCTACACCCATGCCTACGTCCAAAAACAGCGTCAGGACGAAGGAAACGCCAAACTGCACCAACTCACCTGCAGAACATAGGCGCTGAAAGGCCATGACGCAAACTTTCGAGTCCGTAGCCGTCGGAGGCGGCCAGGGCGCCCTTGCTGGAGAGGAGCGGCGAAGGAGGCTCCCCACCCTAGAACGCAGGGAAAAACCTCGTGACTTCCCCCGAGCGGGGAAGGGGGCACGTATGGGGATATGAACACCACATTTAAAATTCTGAAGGGAATTGAGAGGGTAGATAAAGACAGGCTATGTAACACAAGGGGCACACGCACAAGGGGATACAGGTGGAAACTGAGTGCCCAAAGGAGCCACAAAGATAGTAGAAAGAACTGTTTTAGTGTCAGATGTTGACAAATGGAATGCATGAGGAAGTGATGTGGTGGAGGCTGACTCCATACTCAGATTCAAGTGTAGATATGATAGAGCCCAATAAGCCAAGTAAACTGTACACCTGTTGATTGACTGTTGAGAGGCGGGACCAAAGAGCCAGAGCTCAACCCCCGCAAACACAACTAGGTGAGTACAGCAGCACCCCAGACAACCCCCAAGCAACGGGGCACGGATGGGATGAAGAAAAGAGCGAGAGGCGAAGCCCCCCCCCCCCCGAGAGAAACATGTGCACACCGCCCGGAACCAAAACAAACTCACGGCGCATGCGCAGGACGCGAAAGAAAAGTAGCCCAACAGGGCGAGAAGTAGCCCTAAACTGCTACCAGTAGCCCAAAACTGCTACCAGTAGCCCAAAACTGCTACCAGTAGCCCAAAACTGCTACAAGTAGCCCAAAACTGCTACAAGTAGCCCAAAACTGCTACAAGTAGCCCGAAACTGCTACAAGTTCCGGGACACGCAGGAGGTAAGCCGCAAAGGCCAACGGCACTGCAGACGAAGAGATGCAGTTAGCCGAAAAACTCCGGAAGACGGAACCGAAGGAACCACAGGGACACGGAACCGAACCCGGGGAGGAGCAGAACCCAAGCCTAATCGTGCGCAGAGTGGGGAAAGAAAAACCCCACTCCTCGCAACAGTAAGCCCCGCTCACAAGGACGGAATCCAGGCGGGGCGCAATGGAGCACAAAGCCCCCCAAGGCCGCTCCTCCCAAACCCCAGGAGCCTCTACACCAGGCCCCGGGGCCCAGTCGACCTCCTAAGCCCCGGCCCCACAAGAAAAAGCCGGGGCAGCCGAGAGAGCTGGAAGAGAAGGGGCCCACTGGTCAGACCCCGGAGCATCGGCCGGAGGCACAGACTCGAATGCCTCCGCAGCTACCCCGGACGGGGCAACCCCCGAAACTGCCCGAGTCTCAGAACCCGAACCCCGCCCCGACCCCGAAGCCTACAGATGCGTAGGGGCCGGAAGCAGGAGGGGGAAAAACAAGGGGCGTGGAAGAACCAAAGCCGAAGCGACCAAAACCCCCAAGTGTGTCCCTACACAAGCGGGGCAGCATCGGGGCGTCCGGGGAAGCGACAAACCTGAGCGCGTTGCAACAACCTACCCTGCAACGCGCGAGCTGCCTGCACCCACGGGAATACATCAGCAGACTGGGTGAATGGAGTCACGAACAAGCAACAAAGCTCGCAGGACTCAGGGTCGAATGTGTCACCGACCCAACAGGCAGCATGATGGAGGCAAAAACAAAGAGAGTCACCCTGAGACAAAGGGACAGAGCAACCCTCAACTCGCACAAAGCGAGGGGGGACGCAAGGGCCTCCACAATCGGACCCGAGAGCCCCCGGGGGGTTTCCCAGGGCCCCTAGACTGGGTCTGCTAAGGGTTACCCAGGCAGGGCACTGCTAACCGGCGCCCCAAACTACCAAGCAAACTGCTAAAGCTGAACCCACGGGACGTGTCCACCCGTGAGGGCGAAGCAGGGGGTGCCACCACACAAACGAACCTAATATAAGGGGGGGGGACAAGGCAGACCCCCCTACCAGGCAAAAACAAATATAAAAGAAAAACCACACAAGTGGACAACGTACCCAGAGAGAACAGAGCCGGCCGCTGTTATAGGTGAAAACTAGCTACGCAGTGCCCTGCGCCCCACCAGTGTTACAACTACCACTTACCCCAGGGGAAACAAGGGAGGAAAACTCCCAAACACTCGGGGCGGCCAAACGCCAAGCAGCGAAAAGCCAACAGAGGTAGACCCAAGGTGACTGTGTGGAAGGCAACCCCAAGCCCCAAGGGCGGTACTTACAGGGCACTCAGGGAAGGTGACCCTAAGCACATGCAGCCCGAGTACCTGAGAATACTACTCCCAGCTCACAAGACCACCGTAAGAGCAGCACTGCAAACAAGTCACAGCACAGAAACAAGACCGTGCATGATCCCATCAGCCTCAGAACTGGGGCGGGGATAGCCGGCGCGGGGGTCTGGGGCTCCCCTTCCCCTCCCGGGGAGGGGGAAGCTGCGCAGACATGCGGCGCGGCTGGTACTCACCTAGTTGTACTCACCTAGTTGTGCTTGCGGGGGTTGAGCTCTGGCTCTTTGGTCCCGCCTCTCAACCGTCAATCAACAGTGTGACGTTATGCTTGTTAGTTCGTTTTCCTGGGGGAGTTCTGTCCACTCGTTTGTCAATTTTTGTTGTTAACCAGAATAGGGGTTTGTTTTGTGGCGCTTACCTTTCTGGGTGCCTGTCCCGGTCGATGGCAGATATAGAATGCTCCAAATCACATGTGCATTTCTATGGGTCATTTCTCCCCGTGCCTCTCTGAGGGGGCCAGGTTCTGGCTCGTGGTCCCCGGTAGGCCTAGAACTCCACCCACATCGACTGATGCAAAATAGTTAGGGTATCCATATCAGCCATGGATAGCTCCGGGGAACCGTAGGGGCTCCCCCGAGAAAAATACAGTTGCACCAGTTCCACCTCAGCAATTAAATCACAACTTGCACAAATACACTATTCGCACAAAACGATTATAAAACATGGACAATTATTACACAAATTGAGTAATTATTACACATCTCTGCACAATTAATACAAACAAACTTGCTATATATTTACACAACTTGCACAATGACTATCAATACACAATGGTGTAAATGAACAATTTGTCCATATACAATACATAACATGCACAATTAATACACATCTTGCACAATTATAACACATCTCTCATAATTATTGCACAACTTGAATAAATATAATCAAATGCATATCAAGAACAAATACATATAATACATAACTAGCCCAAATATATAAATACACAACCAGCACAAATACAATTACAACATATACGCAATTATTACACAACTTGCACAAAATATAATCAATGCACAACTAGCCCAAATATGAACAATACATAACTAGTGCATATACATTAATACACAATTCCACAAATACACATACAAAACATGTACAATTAATACACAACTTGCACAAAAGATACACAATTTGTAGGAATATAATCAATACATAATTACAATCATCATACAACTTATGCAAAATACATAATCTGTACAATTAATACTCATCTTGCACAATTATAATAATTGTGCTATTTGTACAAATACAATCACAGCCAACTAGGTCAAACAATACACAATTTGCATAATATTTTTCTAGGTATGTTTAGGACATTATTTATAATATGCTGAGTTTAACCAACTCCCCAAAAGTCAGAATTTATCATGAATGAATAATATGTTTGACATCTTATGAGCTCAATATAAAAACACATGCATTTTCCATTAATGTTTCAACAATATTAGTGCTAAACTATTCATGTAACATATGCCCATCGTTTTTAATGCCTTAGTAATACACCCCCTTCTTACATCCTCTTCAATCATGTCACCCATATTTATTTAGACAAACCATCCAACAGACTTATTGGTTCTAGCCTGTGTTATGTTAGGGACGGGTGGGATTAGGAGAAGTAGGTAATTTCTATGATAATTTAAGCAAATTTACTAAATCCTATCAAAATGTATTCTATTAGAACCTAAATTGATCTAAATCTAGCAAAACATTCTACTTGTATTTCATAAATTTAACCAAATTCAACCTAGCCAAAGCTAAACTAACTAAATGTAAGCATCCCATATATATTCACATTCCAGCCAATGTCACCTCTGTCCATCCATTACATGAGTTAGCTATAGCTCGAATCCCCAAATAGGTGCATTTGCACTATTTATGAACAAGGTAGTTCATTACCCCTTAAGATATTATAAATCCTACCTTATACAACCTCACCTAACCTGACCTAGCATATCCAAAGCTAGATTTAATTAAAGTTTGCAAATTTAAACTCTTTCTACCTAAATTCAACCTAATTTAAGCCAATTTCCACCAAATATACCCAAATGTTCTGTAACAGCACAGCCAATACACATTTTTACCCACACTTTCAGCAAATCCAACCAACCCTACACCACCTTACCTAACCTGATCTAGCAAATCCATTCCTACATTTGATTAAAGTTGGCAAAATTTATGCTGTCCCACCTATATTAAACCTAATTTAAGACAATTTCTACCAAATAGACCCAAATGTTTTGTATCATAGCACAGCCAATGCCCATTTTTACCCACATTTTCGCCTATTCTATCCTACCCTACACCACCTTACCTAACCTGACCCAGCATATGCAAAGCTAGATTTGATTAAAGTTGGCAAAATTTATGCTGTCTCCCTTCAATTTATCTTAATTTAAGACAATTCCCAGCAAATACCCAAATGTTTTATATCATAGCATAGCCAAAACCCATTTTTACCCACATTTTCACCTATTCCATCCTACCCTATACAATCTCATCTAACCTGACCTAGCATATCCAAAGCTAGATTTTGGTACGTCGAATTACCCAAAGCTACTCAAAGCTACACAAAGCTTCCTGACATTACATTAGTAATGAATAATTATGATATATTTACTCATTATAATGTTGGTGCTGAATGTACAACACGAAAAAACATCATTTTTAATCTGAAAACGAATCATTTTATAAAGAAATTAGACGAGAATAAAGAGCTGGTGACGCTAAAGCAAGTCGACGATCCAAGTAACAATGTTGTGGAGCGACTTATCCAAGACACATTGTTGCCTGTAGAGTGTTTGTTGGCATATCAGCTTCCTGTACACACACACGTCTAACTTCTCTGCTCAAATTGTCACAAATTGAAATAATGATATAAACTACAAGAATGCATACTTACAGTAATATTTAGCATAAATAGCCAGAAAACATTTAAGTTGTATACTCTTCCTGTGAGTGGTAGTGTATTGTGCACCCCATACTCTTCCTGTGACTGGTAGTGTATTGTGCATCCATACTCTTCCTGTGACTGGTAGTGTATTGTGCACCACATACTCTTCCTGTGACTGGTAGTGTAATGTGCACCCCATACTCTTCCTGTGACTGGTAGTGTATTGTGCACCCCATACTCTTCCTGTGACTGGTAGTGTATTGTGCACCCCATACTCTTCCTGTGACTGGTAGTGTATTGTGCACCCCATACTCTTCCTGTGACTGGTAGTGTATTGTGCACCCCATACTCTTCCTGTGACTGGTAGTGTATTGTGCACCCCATACTCTTCCTGTGACTGGTAGTGTATTGTGCACCCCATACTCTTCCTGTGACTGGTAGTGTATTGTGCACCCCATACTCTTCCTGTGACTGGTAGTCTATTGTGCACCCCATACTCTTCCTGTGACTGGTAGTCTATTGTGCACCCCATACTCTTCCTGTGACTGGTAGTCTATTGTGCACCCCATACTCTTCCTGTGACTGGTAGTGTATTGTGCACCCCATACTCTTCCTGTGAGTGGTAGTCTATTGTGCACCCCATATTCAAAGGAATCAGATTCTCAGAATATGTATCCTGGCAATGAGTATGTGTATTAGTTGATAAGAGAGAAAATTATGTCTGGAGTCAATACATTAGACAGCAGACGGTAAGAAAGGCGGGATCCAAGAGCTAACAGCTGATTGATCGATTGATAAAGATTAAGCCAGCTAGAGGTGGCACGGGCATGAATAGCCCGTTAGTGGTAAAAATTATTGTTCAGTAAATCTATTTAGTGCTCTGAGGTTGCATTTAATCGTCAGGCTGCTATCGCAGGGAAGGATACTACTTGACAGTATTTATGAGGGTGTCCAGCTGCTGGACACCTTTTTTAACCAAAAGAGTGGCAATGTCGATGGCTTCAGGGTGGTTACTGCAAGATTCGGGGACTCTTAAAGCTCTTCTAAGGTAGTTGGTTGCTTCACATTCCAGGAGATTGTGAAGTAGTGGCTTTTCTGTGACTGTTTGGGAGAAGCATAATTCTCTCTGTCGGGGTTCAACAATCTCCCAATTGCATCTGTAACCTAGTCGTAGTCTATAACCGAACTGCTATTTTCCTGTGGATTCCTTTTAGGATATTTAGCCTTTCTAATTTGGTTGCCTGAAGGTTCCTTCAGCTAACAGCTCGATCCTATGGGTTCAAATAGCAAATACACATGCAATTCATTTCATGAGGATTCCATCTCACTGTGGCCTACGAAAGATGCAACTCATATGAGTTAGGCAATGCACTATTCACAGTTCACAAACTAAAATGAGACATCGCTGATTACCCTACAATTGCACTCCCGAAATATTTGCATGTAAAATAAACAAATAAATAAAATATACACTGGTACCTCAACCACCTGTCCCATGAGGTCACCCATCCCATGACGGGTCCCGGGCCTTGGAATGTGGATATATGCCCAATTTAATTTAGGCATTTATTTTCTGGACTTCATATCTTGATGTTATCTTGAGATGATTTCGGGGCTTTAGTGTCCCCGCGGCCCGGTCCTCGACCAGGCCTCCACCCCCAGGAAGCAGCCCGTGACAGCTGACTAACACCCAGGTACCTATTTTACTGCTAGGTAACAGGGTCATAGGGTGAAAGAAACTCTGCCCATTATTTCTCGCCGGCGCCTGGGATCGAACCCAGGATCACAAGTCCAGCGTGCTGTCCGCTCGGCCGACCGGCCCTTCATAGTGAGAGATGTAACACAATGTGTTGTTGCTAAGCGTACAAATAGCATTAATATCTTTCTAATACAGACAGACATACACATTAAATCTAAGTGATTTACACACAGATTTACATAACAGCGTGATGCATCAAATGAACAATTCCACAAGGGCCGTGACAAGGATTCGAACCTGCGTCCGAGATCATCCCAGACGCTGCCAGGATCCAAGTAAGTTAGGTACAACTTCTGGTTTCAACTCTTTTGGACCATGTCGTAGCTCAGTCGATTGAGGCAGCGTCTGGGATGATCTCGGACGTAGGTTCGAATCCTCGTCACGGCCCTTGTGAATTTGTTCTAAGTGATTTAAGAAATACTTAACATCATTTTTAATATTAGGCGTTACAGGGTTATACAAGTGTTGTGTATGATGTTAAGTACACTTACAGCTTAATATACATGGTGTATATTTAGCTATAGTATACATATATGTATATCATGTACAATATACACGTGTACACTGCATGACTCACTGCTTGCCCTGACCAAGATCTTGACCTGACGCGGTCAACCTGTCAGCAGTCAACTGGCCGCCTGGAGTTATATCGTACCTCTGGGATTATGACCTCTGTAAATCCCTTGACCTCCACACACAGCTGACCCACATCACTGGTCATTTACTCTATTCATATGTTGGAACAATTTAGCAATTCCTCTAACTAAATCTCTAAACTAAACAAAACTAAATTTCTCTAACTTAATTTGCCTACTAATCTTTGACATATTATCAATTAAGCTATCAATGATATCAATCAAAGCTTTCAATGTGCTTTAATGTACCTACTTATCTTTGTCAAATTTTCTTACAATGTACCTGTTAGCCATTTTATAACTTTTTCTAGAAATTATCTGCTTAATATTATCTGTTAGATTAAGGATCTGCCCGAAACGCTGTACGTAATAGTGGCTTTACAAGAATGTGAACACATCATGCAATGTACTCTCATAAACCAAATGTAACTTATTGTATACAAATAAATAATATGTTAGGTGACAACAAGTTTAAGTTCAAGTTCAAGTATATTTATTGAGACAAGAAAAAATTCAACTCAAAGGGATAGAGTAGTTTAGGCTATTTCTACTCCTCTCTATTTCAAGTCCCTCAAGGAGCGCACAAATTCAGTGAGTACAAATACACAAATCACAATACAAGAATCCCATTTAACATTGCAGGTTAATATAGTAAGCACAGCATATAAGTGTTACACTCTTGGGGCAAAATTCTTGTAGCTCCTAAGTATTCTGCCTATCATACCATTATCACACATCCAAACACTATATTAGTGACAGATGACATTGGAGTAAAGGAAAATAGGACACTGGGATTTATTTCACAAAACGTTAGTAATAAAACAACTGGTGTTGTTCTTCAGCTACATCTTGCTCTGGATAGGCCCCATTTAGATTATGCAGTTCAGTTTTGGTAGTCGTACTATAGAATGGATATAAACTCACTAGAACGCGTCCAGCGTAGGATGACAGAGTTAATCCCGCAAATTAGAAACATGTCATATGAAGAAAGATTTACTAAGCTTAAATTACATTCTCTAGAAAGGCGAAAAATTTGAGGTGACATGTTAAAGGTGTACAAGTAAATGAATGGACATAACGAAGGGGATATTAATAGGGTTTTAAAAATATAAACACAAGACAGAATATGAAATAATGAGTAGAAATTGTTTAAGTTTAGATTTCGGAAAGACCTGGGTAAATACTGGTTCGCTAACTGTTGTTGATTTGTGGACCCAATTACCGCGTAACATAATAGAAGTGAGATCTCTTGGTAGTGTCAAGCATAGGATAGACGTTATATATGAATGAGATTGGGTGGATATATATAGAAGCTGCCTCGTAAGGGCCAATTGGCCTTCTGCAGTTACTCTCATTCTTATGTCATTAATGTTCCTATGTTCTTATGTCATTAATGTTCCTATGTTCTTATGTCATTAATACTTCCTCCCGGGTAATGCTTTGCAAGGAACCCATTCTCCTGAAATTTATTTAGTTTTAAATTCATTGTATCGGGGGACAGGAAGCCGGAGTGTAGTTATACATGTTGGCCTTTTATCAAGGTCACGCCCCACGTCCCCAGGGAGGAATTACTGACCCCATACAGGATGCAACTCCACAACAAACTGACTAACTCCTGAGTACCTTCTTACTGCTAGGTGAACAGATGCATTAGGCGAGAAGAAAATTGCCCAACCATTTCTGCCCCACCCCGGATTCGAACCCTGAATACTCAATTGTGCGTCGAGAACGAGCAAACCCGGTAGTACAGTTGAGATGATAAGATCATACGAATGAAGGGTTGATCATAATGGTTGGACATGCATATGAGTGGGATTGGGTGGTTATAAATAGGAGCTGCCTCGTATGGGTCAATAGGCCTTCTGCAGTTACCATTATTTTTATGTTCTTATGTTCTTATGAAGGTAGAAGGCAGAAGGCCTATTGGCCCATACGAGGCAGCTCCTATTAATGTTTCTTTTAATCTATTTTTCATGATGAATACGAATGATATTTGCAATTATCGATTCAACCAACTTTCCCGCATTACACATTAAGCTAATTGACTGATAGTTTGACACAAGTGATTTATCTCTTTTCTTGAAAATTGGTATCATACTAGCAACCTTGTACGACACTGGCACACTGTCTGACTCTCATGATTTATGATGGTACTTTCTATTGATGGAAAGTACCAATATGTTCTTTCATATGACAATATGGAATTATTATTTATTTAAGTCTGCATAGAGTGCTGCTGTTTGTATGCAAGCTGTGACCTTGTAAATGAGGATTTCCTGGGAGGGGTTTTGTATATACGTAAGTGTAGTGTGGACTACACTACACTGGTCAAGGGATGTGGTGTAATTGTTGCATCCACCTTGCAAGTTGAACTGATAGCAATTCTGGTGGCCCTTAAATTGGTTGAAAACACTGCAGTAAACAGCTATATTTTTCAGACTCCATTTCTTCTCTACAAGCATTAATCAGTTTACAATCAAATAATGACGTACTTGTCTCCAAAGTTACGCATACATATATGTATACATATGCGCTATTTCACCATCCATTTAATTAAAAGCAAAAGTGTGTGTGTTGGTTGGTAAATGTAACTTCTAATATATGGTCACTCTGTTTGTTTATATATCTGCTCAATAATATTACCTGTCCGTAGTTTGTTCTATTTGTTCTAGTTCACATCCACAACGGGCTCACCATAGCCCGTGCTACTTGGAACATTTTGTTCCAGGTAGCAAATCTTAAACAACAACAACAGAGTTCTTTTAATATTACTATTATTAGTTAAGTCTTATTTTTAAGTTCCTTATTGTATCTAACACAATATTTTCGAAATTTTATATAGTCGATTATTATCTAATTTTTACCTTTTGTTATTTTTTGTTCATTTAGATGTTAAATGAAACTGGTGACATCTATACAATCGAGACATATGTGAGGGTTCATGTCACTTCCATACAGTTTATATACGAAAGGTCTGTGGTCGCTGCCATATATATATTAATTAGCAGGTATAGAGATTGCATATTAAATTTATTTGATATTTGTAATATTATATATTTACTGAACAAATTTATTTAATTTTCCTTAACAATTTTGTTAATAAATAACATTGTCGTAAACTGTTTATTTACTACCTCATTATATTTAACATCTTTCTCTTCATGATAAACTAAAATTTAAATATAGATAGTGTACATATTGTATGTAAGTTCTCACTGCATGAAAGTTTCTTACTTGTTTATCTTATGACATCTGTAACATTAACTATAGAACTGTAAATACAAGTTTTAACTATTATATGTCAACCCATCTAACACCACCCACCTTATACATGGAAGACTTGCCTGTAATAAATGAAGGTCAACTAGTCAACGCTGTCTAAGGATCGGCATTATAGTATAGTGACTAATTATTGATCACTTTCCCATATTAAGTACATTCATCCCTATAAGGTAATAAACGTTGAAGGAACTTTTATCCTGGGGTAAAATAACTTATTAACATTAGTGCTGCAAGTTAACAATGCACAGTACTTGTTGAAGTAAAATGACTTAAAGTTTAACATCCTGAGAATAACCTTGTATATAAACTTGGTAAGGGTAACAAGGGTAAATGAGAATAAGTCGAACAATGGGGTCTTACATTAGTAAATGTGCTACCTTGGATAAAATAACAATGTAACACTGTAACATTGTATGAGGGTAACATTGAGTTGTCGGGAGGGGGGCCAGACGGAGCCCCAGGCTACCAGGTTGGGACCTCTGTTGTTTATAATATATATAAATGATTTAGATTCAGGTTTGAGTAGCAACATTTGCAAATTTGCCGATGATACGAAAATCGGTAGGGAAATTAATTCGGAGGAGGACTCACTATCACTTCAAGTTGATCTAGATAGGGTTTTGAAATGGTCAAAGGATTGGCAGATGCAGTTTAATGCTGATAAATGTAAAGTTCTGAGGCTAGGTAATGATGATAGAGTTACAAGATACGAGCTAGATGGTGTTGAGATTGCGAAGTCGGATTGCGAAAGGGATCTGGGAGTTATAATTAGTAAGAATTTAAAACAAAAGGATCAATGCATAAATGTTCGTAATAAGGCAAATAGGACACTCGCATTTATTAATCGCAGCGTAAGTAACAAGACACCTGGTGTGGTTCTCAAGTTATATCTTACTCTGGTTAGGCCCCATTTAGATTTTGCAGTTCAGTTTTGGTTGCCATATTATAGAATGGATATAAATTCACTTGAACGTGTCCAGCGTAGGATGACTAAGTTAATTCCCCAAATTAGAAATCTTTCATATGAAGAAAGATTAACAAAGCTTAATTTGCATTCACTGGAAAGGCGAAGAGTTAGGGGTGACATGATAGAGGTTTACAAGTGGATGAATGGACATAACAAAGGGATATTAATAGAGTATTGAAATATCAACACAGGACAGAAGGCTAAACAATGGTTATAAATTGGATAAGTTTAGATTTAGGAAAGACTTCTTAATACTGGTTCGGTAACAGGGTTGTTGATTTGTGGAACCAATTACCGCGTAACGTGGTGGAGGTGGGATCCCTCGATTGTTTCAAGCCTTCCATTGGCTACAACAATGTTAGTACAATCGGAGCTTATAAACACAAGCTCCACCGGCTCCAGACCTAATTTTCTCTTCTCAACTAATACACATTCTCATTGCCAGGATACATATTCTGAGAATCTGATTCCTTTGACATCACTCATCTTATGTCTTGCTGCTCACGTAGGCATTGTGAATGATATGTAGAACCTTTTGAATATCCTCTCACATATGGGTGCAATAAACCCATTTGGCCTTGTTTATTTATATTGATAATAACTTTAGTCTCCACAAACATGTGTGCTTGGGTGACATTTAAGAGGCATTCTTAATGGTTCAATTATAGACGAATGTGATGGAAATGCTACTCGATTTTTGTGGTCTCAAATCTTACCTGGTCTGAAATGTTAATTATAATGTTTAACTGGTTTCTGGTACAGTAATAGTTCTAGAACATGAGAACAAAGGCAACTGCAGAAGGCCTATTGGCCCATACGAGGCAGCTCCTATTTATAACCACCCAATCCCACTCATATACGTGTCCAACCCATGCTTGAAACAATCGAGGGACCCCACCTCCACAATGTTACGCGGCAATTGGTTCCACAAATCAACAACCCTGTTACTGAACCAGTATTTACCCAAGTCTTTCCTAAATCTAAACTTATCCAATTTATACCCATTGTTTCGCGTTCTGTCCTGTGTTGATACTTTCAATACCCTATTATATCCCCTTTGTTATGTCCATTCATCCACTTGTAAACCTCTATCATGTCACCCCCTTTAGATTTCTGTTAAGAGCTAGCTATTCGCAACAAATTCATTTTGAATATTATAATTCTAAAACATCTTTTCATGCACTCAAAAGATCTTGAACTTATTAAGCAAGGAGTGAATGTAGATAATCATCAAAAGATGAGTATGTGGTGCACAATAAACTACCACTCACAGAATGAGCCTATGATATTCGTGCTCTATTTTGGGGTAAATATAATTCATGATTATTTTCAGAATATATACTTTAATGATAATTAATTGAAAATATATTGTATGTTTCGGAATTTCTGATAGTATAGAATATATTAAGGTTCATAATTAGGTTACTCAATGCTACTCAAAAACTCCTAGCATTACATATGTAATGAATAAAATATGATATATTTACCGACTATAATGATCGTATTGAATGTAATTTTAATTTGTCAATAAGACAGCGAAAAGTATGTGGTATTATTTATTTAACCATATCTTGGCTTTCTCTTAAAATATATATTTCTTGAAATGTAACCACATTATTGTTTACAATTCTGCTTGTCTTCTGAAATATAATTCTTGAAGGTTAAATAGCATATATGAATGTTAACTAGACAATTAATTCGTTGATGTGTACGGGTCCCCACACCCATAGCGAGTCCATCTAATTGCCCAAATCCACCCATTGCTACCCCAAAACCTCCTAGTATTACATATGTAATGAGGAAATATGACATTTACCCCCTATAATGAAGGTATTGAATGTAATTTTAACGTGTCAATAAGATAGTGGCAATTATGTGGTATTATTTATTTGACCATATCTTGGCTTTCACTTAAAATATATATATTGCTTAAAATGTTGTCACATTAATGTCTACATCTCTGCCTTTCTTCAGACATATAGACCTTGAAGGTTAATTAGCATATATGCAAGTTAATTAGACAATTGATTGGTTGCTGTGTAGCACTCCACACACCCAGAGCGGGCCCATCTAATTACTCAAAGCCACCCATATCTGCTCCTGCTCGCGACGCCAACCTGGTTGATGGGGTTCTGGGAGTTCTTCTGCTCTCCAAGCCCGGCCCGAGGCCAGACTTGACTTGTGAGAGCTTGGTCCACCAGGCTGTTGCTTTGAGCGGCCCGCAGGCCCACATACCCACCACAGCCCGGTTGGTCTGGCACTCCTTGAAGGAAACAATCTACATAAGAACATAAGAACAAAGGCAACTGCAGAAGGCCTATTGGCCCATACGAGGCAGCTCCTATTTATAACCACCCAATCCCACTCATATACATGTCCAACCCATGCTTGAAACAATCGAGGGACCCCACCTCCACAATGTTACGCGGCAATTGGTTCCACAAATCAACAACCCTGTTACTGAACCAGTATTTACCCAAGTCTTTCCTAAATCTAAACTTATCCAATTTATACCCATTGTTTCGCGTTCTGTCCTGTGTTGATACTTTCAATACCCTATTAATATCCCCTTTGTTATGTCCATTCATCCACTTGTAAACCTCTATCATGTCACCCCTAACTCTTCGCCTTTCCAGTGAATGCAATTTTAGCTTTGTTAATCTTTCTTCATATGAAAGATTTCTAATTTGGGGAATTAACTTAGTCATCCTACGCTGGACACGTTCAAGTGAATTTATATCCATTCTATAATATGGCGACCAAAACTGAACTGCATAATCTAAATGGGGCCTAACAAGAGCAAGATATAGCTTGAGAACCACACCAGGTGTCTTGTTACTTACGCTGCGATTAATAAACCCGAGTGTCCGATTTGCCTTATTACGAACATTCATGCATTGATCCTTTTGTTTTAAATTCTTACTAATCATAACTCTCAGATCCCTTTCGCAATCCGACTTCGCAATCTCAACACCATCTAGCTCGTATCTTGTAACTCTATCATCATTACCTAGCCTCAGAACTTTACATTTATCAGCATTAAACTGCATCTGCCAATCCTTTGACCATTTCAAAACCCTATCTAGATCAACTTGAAGTGATAGTGAGTCCTCCTCCGAATTAATTTCCCTACCGATTTTCGTATCATTGGCAAATTTGCAAATGTTGCTACTCAAACCTGAATCTAAATCATTTATATATATTATAAACAACAGAGGTCCCAGTACGGAGCCTTGAGGCACTCCACTTACAACATTTTCCCACTCTGACTTCACTCCATTTATACTAACTCTTTGTTTCCTTTGGTATAGCCATGCCCTAATAAAAGATACAAGATACGAGCTAGATGGTGTTGAGATTGCGAAGTCGGATTGCGAAAGGGATCTGGGAGTTATGATTAGTAAGAATTTAAAAATTAGAAATCTTTCATATGAAGAAAGATTAACAAAGCTTGCTAGTGGTTCTCAAGCTATATCTTGCTCTGGTTAGGCCCCATTTAGATTATGCAGTTCAGTTTTGGTCGCCATATTATAGAATGGATATAAATTCACTTGAACGTGTCCAGCGTAGGATGACTAAGTTAATTCCCCAAATTAGAAATCTTTCATATGAAGAAAGATTAACAAAGCTAAAATTGCATTCACTGGAAAGGCGAAGAGTTAGGGGTGACATGATAGAGGTTTACAAGTGGATGAATGGACATAACAAAGGGGATATTAATAGAGTATTGAAAGTATCAACACAGGACAGGACGCGAAACAATGGTTATAAATTGGATAAGTTTAGATTTAGGAAAGACTTGGGTAAATACTGGTTCGGTAACAGGGTTGTTGATTTGTGGAACCAATTACCGCGTAACGTGGTGGAGGTGGGATCCCTTGATTGTTTCAAGCGTGGGTTGGACACGTATATGAGTGGGATTGGGTGGTTATAAATAGGAGCTGCCTCGTATGGGCCAATAGGCCTTCTGCAGTTACCTTTGTTCTTATGTTCTTATGAAAGATATTGCATTTGATTTGCAATATCTTTCCAGCCGGCAATTGACACCAAGTGCCCTCGACATCCATTCATTTCCCACTCCCTTTCTTGGAAGAATGCCACATATGATCGGGATTCCTCCCTTGCTCCTAACTAATTCAATGGCTGTCCTGAATCTCTGTATTAGTTCCTCACTCCTAACTCTTCCAACATCATTCCCCCTTGCACTAATACAAATTATGGGTTTGTTCCCATTTCCCGTCATAATATCATTCATGTTGCCAACAATATCACCAATTCCAGCTCCCGGATAGCACACCCTTAATCTGTTCCCTCTATTTCTGGCACAAAACGTTCTGTCTAAATACCTCACCTGGGAATCTCCCACAACCAAAATTCGCTTCGATTCTCCGTTTTCCTTTCGAGCAGTTTGAGGGACCTGTGCTTCAGTGCTCCTCGTCGCTTTGCCTTTGCCTCCTCGTTGAACACAGGTTCACCACAGCACTCGTCCTCTAATACTTCAAATGCGTTAAAAGTCCTTAGGTGTAGGCTATTAGTTGTTGGTTTTGCCAAGGTCTTCTTAAGACCCCTGTCTTTCACAACTTGCCAAGACGAGGACTTCTTAATGCTGGTCTCCTTTGTTTCTTCCTGCTGCTGTTTCAGCTGTCGTACCTCCTCCCGTAGCGAATCCAACTCTGTTCTCAGAGCTCCAACCAGACTCACCAGCTCCTTCACTAATCCTTCCATTATTGCTACAACAATGTTAGTACAATCGGAGCTCCAACCAACACAACCTCTCACCGGCTCCAGACCTAATTTTCTCTCTTATCAACTAATACACATTCTCATTGCCAGGATACATATTCTGAGAATCTGATTCCTTTGACATCACTCATCTTATGTCTTGCTGCTCACGTAGGCATTGTGAATGATATGTAGAACCTTTTGAATATCCTCTCACATATGGGTGCAATAAACCCATTTGGCCTTGTTTATTTATATTGATAATAACTTTAGTCTCCACAAACATGTGTGCTTGGGTGACATTTAAGAGGAATTCTTAATGGTTCAATTATAGACGAATGTGATGGAAATGCTACTCGATTTTTGTGGTCTCAAATCTTACCTGGTCTGAAATGTTAATTATAATGTTTAACTGGTTTCTGGTACAGTAATAGTTCTAGAACATAAGAACAAAGGCAACTGCAGAAGGCCTATTGGCCCATACGAGGCAGCTCCTATTTATAACCACCCAATCCCACTCATATACGTGTCCAACCCACGCTTGAAACAATCGAGGGATCCCACCTCCACCACGTTACGCGGTAATTGGTTCCACAAATCAACAACCCTGTTACCGAACCAGTATTTACCCAAGTCTTTCCTAAATCTAAACTTATCCAATTTATACCCATTGTTTCGCGTTCTGTCCTGTGTTGATACTTTCAATACCCTATTAATATCCCCTTTGTTATGTCCATTCATCCACTTGTAAACCTCTATCATGTCACCCCCTTTAGATTTCTGTTAAGAGCTAGCTATTCGCAACAAATTCATTTTGAATATTATAATTCTAAAACATCTTTTCATGCACTCAAAAGATCTTGAACTTATTAAGCAAGGAGTGAATGTAGATAATCATCAAAAGATGAGTATGTGGTGCACAATAAACTACCACTCACAGAATGAGCCTATGATATTCGTGCTCTATTTTGGGGTAAATATAATTCATGATTATTTTCAGAATATATACTTTAATGATAATTAATTGAAAATATATTGTATGTTTCGGAATTTCTGATAGTATAGAATATATTAAGGTTCATAATTAGGTTACTCAATGCTACTCAAAAACTCCTAGCATTACATATGTAATGAATAAAATATGATATATTTACCGACTATAATGATCGTATTGAATGTAATTTTAATTTGTCAATAAGACAGCGAAAAGTATGTGGTATTATTTATTTAACCATATCTTGGCTTTCTCTTAAAATATATTTCTTGAAATGTAACCACATTATTGTTTACAATTCTGCTTGTCTTCTGAAATATAATTCTTGAAGGTTAAATAGCATATATGAATGTTAACTAGACAATTAATTCGTTGATGTGTACGGGTCCCCACACCCATAGCGAGTCCATCTAATTGCCCAAATCCACCCATTGCTACCCCAAAACCTCCTAGTATTACATATGTAATGAGGAAATATGACATTTACCCCCCTATAATGAAGGTATTGAATGTAATTTTAACGTGTCAATAAGATAGTGGCAATTATGTGGTATTATTTATTTGACCATATCTTGGCTTTCACTTAAAATATATATATTGCTTAAAATGTTGTCACATTAATGTCTANTTGATTGTGAGAACCCGTCGGTTACCATTTATTGGTTTTAACGTCCTGTTTAACTAGGAGGAACCAGCGGCCCAAGTGGACAGGTTTTCACCCTTGTGGTGGAAGCCTGGCGGTTTGCTCCCGTTCCTTTTCTGTTGGACTCATGCTTAGAGTAGAAATATCTGCAGTGTGCAGTTCTTTATGCTTGAGGTCCACCTCCTAAAGAGGTAGGCATAGAAAAAAATCTCACACCGTTTAGGCATAATCCTATGTTGGTAGGCTTAATATATATGCTGGTGCTTAAAGAGGTTCCTGTTTTTGTTATTAGTACATCCAAGAAGGGCAGACTGTTATTTTCACTATTTTTATGAGTAAATCGGAGTATTGACTCTCTCTTTAGATGGTTTTTAGATCAATTAGTTCATCTGAGTCTTTTACTAGGACTAATATGTCATCTACATAACGGCAGAATACAGTTGGTTTTTGTCTGCTACTGAAAACATATCTTCGATGGCCCATGTAAAAATTTGCAAATAACACTCCTAAGGGAGAATCCATTGATACTCTGGAACTAGATTCACGAAGCCCATGTATTTTTCGAAAGTAGGTTTGCTACGAAGATTCCTAAGTATGCCCTAAGAAGATGCTTAAGTGCAATTCAGGTAGGTCCACTTAGGAAGATATTTCGGTTTTGGGTCTGGTTCACCTGCGTGCCGATAGAGATCACTACTGTGTTTCGTTTGGCCAATCAGAGAGCAGCAACATTCTTCATCTTCATATTCATATTCATATATTCATATCATAATATTCATATTGAAGATTTAGCACTGGCTTATCGGAGCTCTACTGCCTCCTATTTACGTCGAATTTTCTTATAAAATTAGTATATTCCGAAGTAAACCTATGTTTTTTCAACTTCTACAGCCAGCACCGACATTGTACTAAATAAATATGTTACATTTGTTGTTTACCTACGTAATTCTAAGAGATACTGTGTAGCTGTCCTTGTTGCTCGGAAGATGCGCTGACAATTGTTGTATAATTTACTAAATTTACCTAAGGGCCACTAACTATCTAGTGGTAGCGGACAGAAAGCCGGCGGCTTGTTAAAGGCCCGCCAATTGTCTTAGATATTTTTTTAGCTGGAATTTGGCATTTACAGCTTCAGCGGGTAGGCGGTTCCATGGGTTTATAACCCTCTTGGTGGAAAAAACATCTGTTTTCAGTCCTACTTGAGAGAGCATACTCTCCAACACTATATCTGTGATTGCCCTGTTAGCATGACTTCATACCAAATGGTATGAGGTACTTTGAGCTCTGTAATTACTTCATACACTCAGGAATATTGGAAGATATTCTTGTGCTGCACCCAGATTTTGCCAGTGGAGGCTAATAGATCAGCCTTAAGTATTTTGTTCTCTCCTGATTCCATGTATGACTGGCCATCCTGTGAGGTGAGGATGTTGGATGAGCTTGTAGCTGTTTTTTATCTACACTGTGTGGTCCTTCATACAGAATAGGGAAGCAGCACATTACTGTGTATACCTAAACATGTAATAAATACATTGTTTGAGAGGAGTCTTGTAGAAACTGGTAAGAGTAATTATAATATAATGTTTCCATGATTCAGTGCTTACCTCTTGTGAAAATCGTGAAGTGTTGTTTAGTCAGAGTTGATTTGTTTTTTGTATTGAGGCTGGTATTTTCTACCTTGATTCCATGTATGTCTAACCATCCTGTGAGATGCGAGTATTAGATTAACTTATAGCTAGTTTTTTATCTACACTGTGTAATATTCTATATAGAATAGGGTAGCAGCACATTGCTGTGTATACCTAAACTTCTTAATAAAAAAATCAGTAATAAAGATTTTAAATTATAGTTTGTATTATTACAAATACAGTATTGTATTATCCTTATTAAATCATGTTGACATGGATCATTAAGATCTCATGTTGATATGTAAGTCATATTTCTTTTGATCTGCTAATCCATGCTAATCATTTTTTAATCATTCATTAAATTGTGCATTATGTCTCAATTTTTCACTTCCTTGGATATACTGGACAGTACAAAAGATAGGATAAAAATAAACCAGTAATATTTCTTTCATTATATTTTTTATTTAAATAACTGCATCAATATTTTTACAGCTGACAGGATTTGTTTTACCATACAGGTGCATTATTTGTTAAAAATTAATGGTTTATTGTTACACACAATGGTGCTACATAGCCTTCCCAGCTTGGTGCCTTCTTTTAATACTTATGTACTGATTAATAAATAAATAATAATAAATATATTTTATTCAGGAAAAGTACATACATATTTGATTTACAAACATAATGTTGGATTTATAGACAGAGCTAATACATACAATACCTAAAGCCACTAATACTCATAGCATTTCGGGTAAGGTGTGGGGAAAAAACACTTACACTAAAACTTAATAGTAATCGGGATTAGGTATAAATTGTGTTGAAAGAAGGAATAAAAAATACAAAAAGGGGGTAACATAGCAGAAATCAGCAATTGTACACGTTTGTGAACAAACAGCATTGTTTAAAAAATGTTTTTTTTTTTAAACAAGACATGGGTTGACATTTAGGGGGTAAGGTAGGTTACATGGAGTTAATTAGGTAGTACTTGGTTTTACTCTTAAATTGGTTGAGAGAGGTACAGCCTTTGACATGATTCGGGAGGTCATTCCACATTCTGGGTCCCTTGATTTGTGGAGCACTTCTAGTTTGGTTACACACAGCCAAATGGTGTAACAGGAAGAGGTCTTGGACACAAATTTGTTCCATGCTAAATGTAGAGGAATCAGCTGAGTATTCCTCAAATAAAATAAGCTGCCTCAGCTTATAAGGTAAATAAAATAAGCATTTCTCAAATAAGTAGCTGCCTCACCTCACTGTTACTTAGCCTTCCACGCATGGTGCCTTCTTTTGATAATTGCTTGTTCCACACCCAAGTTGTGTAACAGGAAGAGGTCTTGGACCCCTACTTCCCTCTCTCTTTTTTAATAGTCCATATAGTCATAATTATAGCTTTAAGTATTCAATGAATAAAGTTTTTGACATTTTTACCCTTCTCCTTACCTAACATCATTTGTGATGCATATTTATATTTTATGTCTCACCCAGATTTAATTTCTAAATAAAACCAAACTAAATAAATTAGAAATGGGTATGTATAGCTAAGGTACACCCTTACTACTAGGTGAACAGGGGCATTTGGTGATAGTAAATGATCCCATCAGGCAGGGCTCATCACCTTCTCTCATATTTCATGTTCACCAGTGTTTATTTACTTAATAACTACTGGTATAATATCTTCCTATTATAAAACTAATTTTAATATCATAAAAGACATATTTACTTCACGTTTCAAGCAGAGAATACATATATAACTAACACGAAGGACTCCGCTTAATGAGATTCACCAGCTATAATCTTTTGTTTATGTTCCAAAATCTTAAAATCGATCCCAGTGTTATGTAGTAGAGAAAAATTGAGTTATATCCAGTTTACGTAAAGCTACGAGTGGTCGACACCACACTTAGATGAAGGACCAAACTTACGAAGGTTTTTCTTCTTAGTGTAGCTACCTGAATACCGACGTAGCCGCCACGAAGGCGCTAAGAAGAAAAACATTCGTAGCTACGAATAAAAATATTCGTAAGTACCTTCGTGAATCTGGCCCCTGCCCATTTGTCGATACAAGCTGTATCTACCAACCACCACAACTATCAACAACCATCACCACCACCACCACCAACCACCACAACCATCAACAACAACCGTTACCTACCACAACTACTATCAAAAACCACCACCACAACTATAAACAACCATCATCATCACCAAGCACTACAAAAATCAATAACCACCTCCACAACTAACCATAACAACTTTCAAGAACCACCACCACCAACCACCATCACTATTAACAACCACCACCACCAACAACCTCCACAAATATTAATAATCACCACTAACCAACAAAACTATCAACCACCAACCACAACCACTAACCACAACCAATCACCACTACTATCAACAACCACCACCACCACCATTATCCACCACAATTATCAACAACCATCACCACCTCCAGCCACCACAACTATCAATATTCACCACCACCACCAACCACAACAGTTATTAACAACCACCACCATAACCACCAACCACCATAAATATCAACATTCACCACCTCGACCACCAACCACCACAACTATTCACAACCACAACAACTATCAACAACCACCAACACAAACAACCACAACTATCAACAACCACTACCTGAACCACCAACCACCACAACTATCAACAACCACCACCACTACTACCAACACCATCACCAACCACCACAATTATCAACAACCACAACAACTATGAACAACCACCAACACAAACAACCACAACTATCAACAACCACTACCTGAACCACCAACCACCACAATTATCAACAACCACCACCACCACAACAGTAGTGGAAACCGCAGAACCATTTTTTATTTTTTCAGCGGTCCTTCGTAGGCCCGGGGTTTTTTCCTCACATTTGGCCACGGTCCTTTGTAGCGAGTAAACTTATACTCCCATCATCCTAATGGCATAACTCATTAGCACTAACTACACAAGCTATAATCTTATCCCTATTTAGAGGTAACGGTTTTTCCACCCTCCTATCTTATTGTGAGGTGTAGTCACCATATACAAGCAAGCGATTTAAGAATAGCAAACAGACATCTCCCGTCACGCAGGATGCAGTCGCACCTCCACAGATCTCCAATATCATCTCTTGATACTGGTAATGGCTCAAAAGGGCCACCACATACCGGCTATTCATGCCCGTGCCACCTCTTGGGTGGCTTAATCTTAATCAATGTTATCCATTTGCTTCGGGAGACATCTCCCATCACACAGGGTGCAGTCGCGCCTCCACAGATCTCCAGTATCATCTGTTGATACTGGTAATGGCTCAATAGAGCCACCACTTACGGGCTATGGCTGCCTGGCTGCATGTTGACGTGGCGAGCTTGCCATGGGAGGCCACCTTCCTTCTGGTGTGCGGGTGAAGTTCATGGGCCTGGAGTTCACTGGTCATGCTGGATATGCGGACATAGAAATGGTTATGAGCAACATGCTCCGTATCCCTGTGATGGCCATCTACGGTGTTGAGCTTGTAACTGCCCACCGGGTTGTTATCAAGTTCATGAGGGAGGAGGAGTACCGTGACTTCCTTCGTCGTTACGAGGGGCGTTCGTTGCCGTTGCCGGGTGGTGCCGGCTCTGTGTCCATCTCGGACCGTAGTGGTGCCCTGACTTATGTCAGTGTGCATGGGGCGCCCATGGAGTTTCCCGAGGACCTCCTCCAACGTTACTTTCAGAGGTTTGGAGCGGTCGTCAGTGTGCATGTGAACACGCTCTCCTCAGGGAGGTATGCAGGTAGGCGGATGAACATTCGCACCTTGGGGATGCGCCTGCGGTCGGATATTCCATCTTCGGTCCGGCTTATGGGGTACTACGTCCGGGTGTACTATGCCCGGCAACCCCGTACCTGTTTCCGGTGTGGCCAGATGGGGCATCAGGCTGCCGGGTGCAATGCGGCTCCGACTGCTCCCGTCAACTTGTTCTGAAAAGAGGATTTCCCGCCGCTACCTCTAGAGGAGGACTCCGGGGGTGAGGAGGTGAACGTCCCGTTAGCTGATGAGACTCCCCCAGCGTCGCCCGACGTTCCCCCGATTGTTGCAGACCCTCCTCCGGATGTTGCGGTGCCGCCGGATGATACTCCTGCTCCTGTCACTGGCCCTGCTGCTCCCGTGGGCCTTCCTGGTGCTCCCTGTGAGGCATCACCGTCTGCTCACTCGTCTTCGGCTGCTGCGCCTGGCCTGCATCCTCACCTCGGGTCCCGGCTGTGCTGGGTGCTGGGGTGGCTGCGGAGCCTCCTGCTGTGTGTGGTCCGGTTCCCCTTGTGGTAGAGGCTGCTGCCGCTCTGCGGCGGGCGTCAGTTCGTCCGGCTAGTGGTGCCCGTGTTTCTGGGTTCGCTTCCGGCTCTGACGATCTCCGGCCGGAGCCCAAACGTTCCAGGCGTTCGTCGTCTGCCTGGGCCGATGTTGGGGAATTCAGTGACTGTAGGTCTTCGGGTGTTGACGGTGTGGATCTGGATGCGTTGATGGCTCAGCGGTTAGTGGTGGCGGAGGTCTATGTGCCTGCTGGCGATGGTGTCCATGTCTCGGGTGTGCCTTCTGTTCCTTCTCCACTGGAGGACTCTCCGCGGTGGGGAGTGGTGGCCTCCGCTGCCAGGGATGGTAAGGATGCTGGTGTTGGGCGTAGCCTGGTGGTGACCTTGTGGAAGTACGAGCGCCGCTCGGTTTCCCGGCAGTCATCCGGTGGTGTGCCCATGGATGCTGGTGCCCCTGTGGTGGTGCCCTCTGTCTGGCTCCCTCCTAAGAGGAAGTACGTTGGGGACTTGGGGGACGTGGTGCCGGAGTCAGTGATGCCGTCGGGTCACTGGTTGGGGATAGCTGCGTTACCGATATACAAGGATCCACGGGAATTTCATGATGGGGTGATTCCCTCAGTGTGGGAGCGTGTGCCGGTCACTCGCCTCAGGAGTGATACCATCTGGGTCCCCTGTTTGCGGGTGTTTGTTGCCAAGGTTCCGGATGAAATGGCGTCCCCGGTGGATGGTCCAGACCCTTGGCAGTGGTTGCGCTGGAAGGCGTTCATTGTTCGGTTCCCTCAGGTCATGTTTCTGGGCAAATATGTCAGGTGATTTCCTAATATTGTGCTTACTCTTGTACTGTGTGCCCTTCTGGCTGTTTGTTTGCCCTCTTGTAGTTTGTGCCCGTGCCTCTCCCTTTGTTTGAGGCGAGGCGGGTGGTTTGGTGTGTGTTATTATTTATGTATTTGTTTTTTGTGATGTTACCTTGCCCTGTGTGTTTAATTTTATGCTTTAATTGTTGATTGTTTTTTATTTTCTTTTGTTTGTTAATGGCTTGTATGATGTGCTTTTTTGTTATATTTCACGTTCTTCATTCTGTTGGGGTTTGTTGTCAGTGCTTCTGTCTGTTTTGTTTTATACTGCTATAATGTTTTAAATTGTTGCTATGTTCTTTTGTTTTGCTTGCGTTTGCTTGCTTGTTTGTAATTGTTTTCTGTTTTGTATCTTGTCGTGTTTTTCTCCTGCATTTCTTATAACCTTCTCAAGTTTTGGTAATTGTTGTCCTGTCGGTCCTTCTGGCAGGCGGTTTCTTCTTTTGTATTGATATGTTTCATTTTGTTGTTTTATTGTAATTTAACTTGCATGCTTGCATGTAAAAAAAAAAAAAAAAAAAAAAAAACGGGCTATTCATGCTCGGGCCACCTTTTGGGTGGCTTAATCTTCATCAATCAATCGAATAGCAAACAGTATAATTTCCAATCAAAAATGTAGCACTCGGCGTAGGCAGTTCTAATCGACCTCAAAACGTTACAGCTTCGACACAGAACAGGCAGCAGACTAGGACCACATTGAGCTACAACGCTCTCCCACATAGAGTTCTGTGACTCCAACCACACTCATTTCTCTGCTCTGTTCTAAGCTCCGTCTCAACGTCTAAAACACTGCTGTATCCAGGACTACTAAATAAATATGAAACTCACTAAACACTGTGTATCTAATCTGCCCAACAACGTAACATAACCGTGCGTTACACCTTCGTAGGCCCCATCATTTTTCGTTACCCCGGCGAGAAATTGCTCCCCTTACACTTCATTATATTTTCAAACAGTACTTCGTAGGCCCGGGTGTTTTTCGTTACCTCGGTGACCTTGCACAAACATCCATAATGGTCAATGACGTCAGTCAATCGTCATCTTCCCAGAATAAGTACGTTTTCTGTTATGGTATATTTATTCCCATTTTCAATATTTATGTCAAGGGGGGATTAAAAGGCAGTCTTCTGTCCAGCCTAAGTAAGTAACTATCAAAAAAAGACACCAAACCGGGAAGGCTATGTAGCACCATCAAATGTGCAGAATAATCAGAAGGCTCTAAATATCACCAAGGATGCCAATATGAGAACAAAAACGCATAAGGCGAACGATATCAAAAGTATCCGAGTCACCAAGAATTCTATCGAGGGACAGGTGACCGCGAGGGGCGGTCGGAAAGCAAGACACACGCTCGTCCCGGAAGTCAGGACGTTCAAGAAGGACATACACGACCGTAAGAGGGACAATGCAATTAGGACAATAAGGAGCAGGGCGGCGCTCCATCAAGTGACCATGGGTTAAGCGAGTATGGCCAATACGCAACCTCGCCAGAGCAGTTTCCAATCGCCGGTTACGGTGATAGGAGGACGGCCACGAGGAAACACAACATTTAGGAGTACAGAGTTTGTTACCAGTAACAGACGACCAAGAAGACTGCCAACGGGTAAGGATGGAGGAATGGATAACCGGGTAAAAGTCGGAATACGGAATACCTTTACGAGAGATGGGACAAGAGCGGACAGCTTCCTTGGCGGCAGCATCCGCACGCTCATTAAAAGACACACCAATATGGCTGGGAACCCAACAAAACTCAACCGACTTAAACTTACTGTGAACAAGAAACAGCCAATGCTGGATCTCGACAACTACTGGATGAACCGGATTAAAGGACCCGAGAGCCATGAGGGCACTATGAGAGTCAACAACAACCACAAAGGAAGACTGACAACGAGAAAGCAGGAGACGAAGAGCTTAGAGAATAGCATAAAGCTCTGCTGTAAAGATGCTAGTCTCCGGAGGTAAGCGACACATATAAGTGCGATCAGGAAAAACAACAGAGTAGCCAACACCGTCCGCAGACCTAGACCCATCGGTGAAGACAGAAACGGAGCGGGAGTGAGAAGAAAAGTGCTCAAGGAAAAGGCGTTTTAGAACCGTAGGAGGGGTAAAAGCTTTAGTGATGCGGGTCAAGGATGTACAAAACTGCGGAAGGGGGACTCTCCACGGGGGTAAAGAAGGAACAACACGGGGAGAAACATTAGAAACACGAACGGAAAGAGAATCCTGTAAGCGAGATAACCGGACAGAAAGAGGGAGGTGGTGAAGAGGAACAGGAACCGTAGGAGGGGTAAAAGTTAAAGCACGACAGAGGCAAGAGGAAGGATGTTGTAAGGACCGTGCAAGATAGCGAAGACAGTAGCGATCAGAGCAGCACCCAAACCAATGCCAAGGACCAT
Organism: Procambarus virginalis; assembly: GCA_020271785.1. NCBI lineage: Eukaryota > Metazoa > Arthropoda > Malacostraca > Decapoda > Cambaridae > Procambarus > Procambarus virginalis. The sequence continues at coordinate 195,096 of WNGS01163632.1, forward strand.
ATTCAAAACCAAAAAACCAGTAGATGGTCCCACTTATGCTTACATTGCCGCACTGGAAAAGAATAATCCAGGATCAGATCTTAGAGCCAAGCCCGACATTAGAGGTAGATATAACATATCCACAGCTAATCCGGATATAATCACAAACCTCAGGAACACAGAACACCTAGTTGAACTGAAACCAGAAGAAAAAATCACCAAAATGATAGTTCAAAATTTCCCGGTCGAAGTTCATGGAAACAGACTCCTAGAATGCCCTAATGTCACAACGGCGGAAAGATGCAAGCACAACAATATTGAAACAAGACAGGTTCTTGTAACAATAAAAGGACCTCGCATCAACACTCTGAGTGTGGGCATCTATGGTCAATTCAAGCTGAGACTGTACAACCCAGAACCCATGCGCTGCTACAGATGTCAGCGCTTCGGCCACCACAAAGATGGCTGCAGAGGCCCGGAACGCTGTGGTGTATGTAGCGAGCTCCACAATACCGACATATGCAAGAATCTGCACAAAGAAGGCAAACAAACGAAAGCAAAATGTCCAAACTGCGGGGATACACATCACGCCTGGAACAAACGATGTCCAGAAAGGGTAAAAAAATACTAGCTTTCGGATCAACCCAGCAACCCAAAGTCACAGCTTCTAGACCCCAACCGACCAGACCCTCGGTAAAAAGCCATTGGTACACCCCTCGGCAAGTCTGAATATATGAAGATCAGCAACAGTCTGACGCACCAAATCCTTCTAGTCTGAGCAAGAACAGGGCCTCCAACAACTGGAGGAAACAAAGAAGCACTACTCCACTAAGAAACAGCAACAGAATAGATCAAAGCAGCAAAACGAACATACCTGCAGTTGCCTCCAAGACCTTCCAAGCAGAAATGATGATCCCTACATCATCAAATGCACCAGTAGCTGGATGCAGCAAAGACGCTTCAACCCAACCAAGAGTCTCCTCACCCACCAAGAAGAAAGTCTCCACTCCAGTCAAGAAGACACAAACCGTCGGGAAAACCAGTACTGTAAAAACCATTGACTCAATGATTTCACTATAACGGAAAAATGGACAATCTCAAAATTATACAATGGAATATTCAAGGATTCAAAAGCAAAGCACAAACACTCAGATCAGTGCTTCTCAAGGTTAGTATTGATATTGTTCATATTGTATTTGCCATGGGTAGGATATGACACTTCAAATTTTTAAATTGTGAACATATTTGGAGTTAACTTGTTTAGTCATGCATTGCACTTGAATTTTGGCGAGTCACACACTTGTGAATGAAATATACACAAGCTGTAGGGTTGATGGTCAAGTTCTGTTTCGTATAATGTTTTGCAACCAACCAGGATTTATATCCCAATGTACAAAGTCAAGGAAATTGTTAGAAAAATACAAAACTTGATCGTAGCCCTGTATATATATATATATATATATATATATATATATATATATATATATATATATATATATGATATATATATATATTTCATCCTTGATAACCAGAGTTGTCCAGAAGGCTGAATATCCTTAAATTCTTAACTATAAATAATCAAATTTTATCTTGTGAATTGGTGCATAATTATATTTAAATACATGTACATTTTTTTTGTTATTGCCCTACTTCAAGAAACACTCACCAGGACTGGCAGAAATATCAATATCCCAGGATATCAAGGATTCCACTGCCCTATGGCACAAGGTGGCACCAGAGGCATTTCAATTCTAGTAAGAAATCATATCAATGCCACGGCAATCACAGACCTGCCCAATTGTGGCGAGAACGTCGAAATTATGGGAGTTAAGCTCACTATGAGGAACTCAACGCTGTCCATCTTCAATGTATACAAGAGCCAGAGAGAACACGACATGGATCTCTCAACAATCTTTGAAATAGCAATCACTACACCTACTATCATCTCTGGAGACTTCAACGCTCATAGTGAATTACTACTTGATTCACCAAGAACCGACGCCAACGGAAGACATATTGAACACCTTTTGGATGAAGTGCCGGAAATCAGTCTGCTTAACTCGACAGAACCAACCCACACTGGTGGGGGAAAGCTGGATCTCACGTTTGTTTCCACCAGTATTTATGAGTTGTGTCATTGGTCTGTGGATCATGTTCTGACTAGTGACCACTTTGCTACAAAAACAGTTATTAATATAGCACTACCTCCTAGACCTCCAGCTCCCGAGCCCGGATGGGACTTTATCAAGGCAGATTGGACGAAGTTTCAAGAAGCTCTCAAAACTTGGCACCAAAACTACACTCCTCCTGACAACACCGAAGAAATGGAAAAAGATTTAGTAAATGCAATACATAGAGCAGCAAATCACGCCATCCCCAAGAGGAAAACAATTACCCAACAACACAAGGACCATTGGTATTACTGTGATAGGATCAAAGAACTACATAACAGACTAAATAGTGCACGAAAGAATTTCAGAAGAGATAGAACCGAAGCTAATCTAGGACTTCTTAGAGCTGTCCGAGATCATGTGCACGAAGAAACAGCAAAAATCAGAGAAGAAAAATGGCTCGAGTGGTGTGCCAAGCTAAATCAGCATACATCCTTGGGGGACATCTGGAGGCAGATCAACAAGGCCAAAGGAAAATCGCCTCCTGCTCCGCCGCACCATGTTCATCCAGAGCAAGAAGCAGAAAGGCTAGCAAATCTATTTGCTTCAAGAGCCAGTTCCACTCAACTTCCTCAAGCAACTCTGACTCACCAACAAAGACTTCAAGCAGCAAGATGGAAAAAAATAGATGATGCTTTAGCCTTACCTGACGAACTAGACCAACCTTTCAATCTGAAAGAACTCAGAAGTGCTACAAAGAAAACTAAAAATACAGCTCCAGGCGAGGACAAAATCACTTACAACATGCTAGCCAAGCTAGGAGAAAAGGGTGAAGAAGCCTTTTGAATCTCATCAACAGAGTATGGGTGACAAGAACCCGACCACTCTCTTGGAACAGTGCAATTATAGTTCCCATTCCAAAACCTAAAGACCCAGGAAATCCAAGACCCATCTCATTAACAAGCTGTCTGGCCAAAACTGCAGAAAGAATGGCCCTTAATCGAATTGAGTGGAAAGCCAATCCACTACACCAAAATATGTTTGCTTACAGAAAAGGTGTTGGAACCACAGAATGCCTTACCTCCCTCCTGGATAAAATCAATGACAAACCTGGAATCCTTATTTTTCTAGACCTTGAAAAAGCCTTCGAGTTAGCCAGTGCTCCAGCTACACTGTGCTGCCTTGTGGATAAGGAAATCAAAGGACACGCTCTTGCTTTTGCCAAAGGAAGCCTGCTTAATCGAGAAGCTAAAGTCAAATTAAAAGGAAAAACATCGACCTCAAAGAGGCTGGAAAATGGAACTCCGCAGGGAGGAATACTAAGCCCCTTCCTCTTCAACTGTCTCATGGAACAATTCATGAAGCTCAAGCTACCAAAAGCCAAACTTAACTATGCAGACGACTTTGTGGTCATCATCAAAGGCAAAGGTGCAAGGAACCATGCACAAAAATGCCTAGATATTATCAGCAGGGAAGCGGAACGCATAGCAGTGAAAATAAACAGCAAAAAAACAAAAGCTATGGCCGTTAAAATGAGAACTCAAGACATCAGACTGGCAATACAAGGACAAGAAATTGAGTGGGTTACCTCTTTTCAATACCTAGGAGTCATAATAGACAACCAGTTGAAATTCACTCAAGAAATTGAATATCTTCGGCAACGCTGTAAAGCCAGAAACTCAGCTTTGCGCTCTCTGACCAGTCTTAGAGAGGGTGCATCTCTACCAGTACTCAAAATGTACTACGTTCAAGTAGTTAGGTCACTCATCGACTATACTGCCCCTGCTCTTACATCCCTCAGTGATAACCAATGGGAGAAACTGGAAGTGTCTCAAAATGATGCTCTGAGAACAATGCTGGGAGCACCTATATGGACGCGTAGAGAGAACCTTAGAATGGAAACAAATTTACCAGCATTAGAAAACAGGATGAAACAAAGGATAGCCACCATAATAGGAAAACTTACTGGAACAACCGCCAGACTGTCAATCAAAGACAGCATACAGAGATCCTTTCAGAAAACCTACAGTATAAAACAAGCTCATGGATGGATAGTGTGGTCAAGATTTTAGAGAAAATGGACTTGAAATGGACCATTAAAAACAAAGGGGAAGATAGACCATATCAGCACTTTCGACAGCCTCCTCCATGGGAAGAATCGAATCTAAAGATAATCATTGAAAGATTACCAGTTAAAAAATCAGCATGTGACCCGCAGAGGCTCAAGGAAGTAATAGAACAACAAATGGAAACTATCTCTAGACCCACAACGACTCACATCTTCACAGACGGATCAGTTGATCAAGAAAAAGGTTCTGCTGGGGCAGCAGTTTACACTACCAACCATGAGGCTTACTGGAGCATGAATAGTGGGTGCTCAACATTGCAAACAGAATTATATGCCCTGAAGGAGGCAATAAACTATACAATTGAGAATAATTTACATGATGTCATCATTCATACAGACTAAATCTTCGCTCCAGGCATTGTTATCCAGTCAGCACAGAGATGATATACAACTCCTCACAGAAATTCAACATGTAGGAAAAGAAGCCCATAATCGAGGGCTGTCAATCACCCTAAATTGGATACCAAGTCACATTGGCATAGATGGTAATGAAAAGGCAGACTCACTAGCAAAAACTGCCACTGCTCTACCTGTTGTACAGGTTCAAATACCTCCAAGTTTCTCACAGATAAAGGAGCAAATCAAGAAGAAAATATTCTCAACTATCAAAAGTCGCCACAGAGCCAAAGTAGCGGAAGGAAGATCCACTGCGATATGGTACGAACAAGCCACTGGTTACTCCTCTTTCAAGTCTGGCAAAAAGATATCCAGAGACATTGCAGTAGCCATACACAGACTCAGACTTGGTTACAAGTGCTGCTGGGAGGTGATGAACCCAATAGTTAAAGAGTGTCACATCTGTGAAACTGAAGCAGAGGCGCCACTGTTGCACTACTTACTGGAATGTGAAGCTACTGAAGTCCTGCGCATCAAACTCAACATTAATCCAACGACAGCAGCTGCATTAGATGCACATTCCACCGCGACTACAATGATTAGAAAAGCCGTTGAGGAATGGGACTCATTAGTGAGCATTCTGCATCTACATCCACCACCAAGATAATGTTAATAAAACAAGATTAAAACCAGTGCACTAAAACAGAAGCGATAAATAAGCAGGGAAAAAGGAGGAATCCCCTCCTCCATTTTAAACTTAGACCCAAATATCACAGAAACAAGGTTATCGCGAATAACCAAACTCATCTACGGGCTCACCATAGCCCGTGCTACATGGACACTTCGTTCTGAGTAGCTAAATCTGAAACAACATCATCATTCATATGTATATCCAACCTACGCTTGATCAAGGGGACCCAACATCCAATATTTGCTTACAATAATAGTTTATAATAAATAGCTTACATTCTAGTTTTTTTTACACAACAGCAATTATGAATAGCTGTAGCTAGATATCGTACTATAATTCATAAGTAGTTACCGTACATCTGGCAGCTCAGCGGATTAGTTTTTTTTTTAACAGAGTTTAAGCAGAGTTAAACAGAGTTATATGGTTACTGTTCAGCGTACAGTAACCATATAAACAGGAAAGCACAGAATCACAAAGAACACAGAATAACAACAACACAGATAACAAGTAACACAGATCAACACAAAAGTGAAAACAAAGAATAACATAAAACACATAAAAACACACACACACAAAACCAAAAGCAGCACTACCCAGACGGGGCGCGCCAAAAGCGTTAGTAATTACAAAAGCGCACCAGGAGCACAATAACACCAAGGGTAAAATATAAACAAGGAACACACACATACAAAATAACACAAACGCAAAACACACGCACCATGCGCCACATCACACAACAGCAGACAACACACCACAGAATCGAGAACACAATAACAAATCATGGTAATATAACACTGTAAATACAACATAGTAAGTAAAATGCAGGAAAATAACAAGGGAATACAACAAAGCAATACACAGCACAGTACATAAAATAAAGGAAACAGAACACATTAGCATTACATAGTAAAATATCAAATTAAAAAATAAAGAAATCGGTAGAGTACAAACCAACATTGGGACATATGACACAGATAATAGAACAAATCGTAAATAAGCATAAACACACAAACAAACAACACATGCCGCCCATACGGGGCACGCCAACAGGACCTATAATGGAAAGCACAGAACACAAGGCAGCAAGACAAAGTGACAATGAACACAAGCACACAAAAACACACAACAATGGAACACATACGAGACAAACACGGCCACCCAGCACACAAACCCGACCCCCACAGACAGAGGACGGCCACCCACCAAGCAGAAAAACACCCACGCACCGGACACATCAGGAAAGAGACACACATGCCACACAACACCACAACACACCCATACCCACCCACACAAACAAAATCCTGCCACACAAGGCAACCAAGCAAACCCCAGCACACACAAAACCCCAAAGACAAACAAACACAGACCCCCCCAAACCCCCACCCACCAGAGGGAACCGAACCAAAGGAACACGCACAGACACACACACAACACGTCAAGGGACCGACAAGAATGAGAGGAGGGGATGAACCAGCCTTGCTTGATCTGATATTTACCCTAAATGAGTCGGATATAAGGGAAGTTAAGTTGGAAGCCCCCTTGGGAATGAGTGATCATAGTGCATTGAGCTTTGAGTACCTGGTTGAGCTAGGAATTATCACCCCCAAAAAAGAACTGGGAACCAAAGGGCTGGCGTACAGAAAGGGAAACTATGAGGAGATGAATAAATTCCTATGGGATATACATTGGGACACAGAACTCGGAACCAAGTCCGTACAAGACATGATGGACTATGTCACCCAAAAATGTCAGGAGGCTGTAAGCAGGTTTATCCCAGCCCAACAGGAAAAAACAGAGAAGCAAAGGAAGAATCCGTGGTTTAATAGGGAATGTATGAAAGCAAAGGAGCTGAACAAAAGGGCATGGAGGAACTTCCGTAATAACAGAACACCAGAAAGTAGAGAGAGATACCAGAGAACCAGGAACGAGTATGTCAGTGTGAGAAGAGCAGCTGAGAAAAGGTATGAAAATGATATAGCTAATAAAGCCAAGACTGAACCAAAGCTACTACACAGTCACATCAGGAGGAAGACAACAGTGAAGGAACAGGTGATTAAACTTAGGGTGGGCGAGGACAGGTACACAGAGAATGACAAAGAGGTGTGTGAAGAACTCAACAAAAGGTTCCAGGAGGTCTTTACAATAGAACAGGGAGATATCACGGCGCTGGGAGAGGTGGCAGCAAACCAGGTGACCTTGGATAGGTTCGAAATTACAAGAGATGAGGTCAAAAAGCACCTATTGGAGCTGGATGTGAGAAAAGCTGTTGGGCCGGATGGAATCTCGCCATGGGTATTGAAAGAGTGTGCAGGAGCACTTTGCTTACCACTCTCCATAGTGTATAGTAAGTCACTGGAAACGGGGGACCTACCAGAAATATGGAAGACTGCTAATGTAGTACCAATATACAAAAAGGGTGACAGACAAGAGGCACTGAACTACAGGCCAGTGTCCTTAACTTGTATACCATGCAAGGTGATGGAGAAGATTGTGAGAAAAAACCTAGTAACACATCTGGAGAGAAGAGACTTCGTGACAACCCATCAACATGGGTTCAGGGAGGGTAAATCTTGCCTTACAGGCTTGATAGAATTCTACGATCAGGTGACAAGAATTAAGCAAGAAAGAGAAGGGTGGGCGGACTGCATTTTTTTGGACTGTCGGAAAGCCTTTGACACAGTACCCCATAAAAGGTTGATGCATAAGCTGGAGAAACAGGCAGGAGTAACAGGTAGGGCGCTCCAGTGGATAAGGGAGTACCTAAGCAATAGGAAGCAGAGAGTTACAGTGAGGGGTGAGACCTCAGACTGGCGTGAAGTCACCAGTGGAGTCCCACAGGGCTCTGTACTTGGACCTATCCTGTTTCTGATATACGTAAATGATCTCCCAGAGGGTATAGACTCATTCCTCTCAATGTTTGCTGACGACGCCAAAATTATGAGAAGGATTAAGACAGAGGAGGACAGCTTGAGACTTCAAGAAGACCTGGACAAGCTGCAGGAATGGTCGAACAAATGGCTGTTAGAGTTTAACCCAAGCAAATGTAATGTAATGAAGATAGGGGTAGGAAGCAGGAGACCAGATACAAGGTATCATTTGGGAGATGAAATACTTCAAGAGTCAGAGAGAGAGAAAGACCTGGGGGTTGATATCACGCCAGACCTGTCCCCTGAAGCTCATATCAAGAGGATAACATCAGCAGCATATGCCAGGTTGGCTAACATAAGAACGGCCTTTAGAAACTTGTGTAAGGAATCTTTCAGAACATTATATACCACATATGTCAGACCAATCCTGGAGTATGCGGCTCCAGCATGGAGTCCCTATCTAGTCAAGCATAAGACTAAACTGGAAAAGGTTCAAAGGTTTGCCACCAGACTAGTACCCGAGCTGAGAGGTATGAGCTACGAGGAGCGACTGCAGGAATTAAACCTCACTTCGTTGGAAGACAGAAGAGTTAGGGGGGACATGATCACCACATTCAAGATTCTCAGGGGAATCGACAGGGTTGATAGAGACAGGCTGTTTAACACAAGGGGCACACGCACTAGGGGACACAGGTGGAAACTGAGTGCCCAAATGAGTCACAGAGATATTAGAAAGAACTTTTTTAGTGTCAGAGTGGTTGACAAATGGAATGCATTAGGAAGCAATGTGGTGGAGGCTGACTCCATACACAGTTTCAAGTGTAGATATGATAGAGCCCAATAGGCTCAGGAAACTGTAAACCTGTTGATTGACGGTTGAGAGGCGGGACCAAAGAGCCAGAGCTCAACCCCCGCAAGCACAACTAGGTGAATACACAACCACATCCACAGGAGCCCACCACCTACACCAATGCAGCACCCCGGACATACTCGACCGTGAACCAAGCATAAAAATCCCTAGGAAAGGAGCGACGCAACCACCACATAGTATAAGACAGACGGCCCTTCAAAAAACCCAAAATCCTCCCCACCCCATACCCCTTCATCTTACCAACCCATAAACAAAAAATATAGTCCGCTAACAACACCCCGAGCGTGTTACGCACCCGCCTGGAGCCCCGAGGGAACGAAAAAAACAAAAACCGCAATAAGTCGACCTGCACCCCCGGACCACAAAAGGCTGCAATGACATCCCGCAACCACTCAACCAAACCCTGAACCCGCGTACATAAATATAAGACGTGCAACTGAGTCTCAGGCCTCCCACAATGAACACAACTACCAGAGGCGACCAAACCCAACATAAAGAGCCTCGCATTCGTAGCCAAAGACTCGTGCAAATATCGAAAAACCAACTCATGCGTCCGTGGCGCAATACACGGCTCACTCAACGCCTCCCACACATTCCCCCAGTCGAAACAAGGGCACAAACTTTCGACCCTAGGAGGCACCTGAGAGGCAAGCGCCCCATACACTTCCCGATAACCAAAAGACATAAACCCGGGAAAACGACAAAGCGCCCGAAGGATCAAAACCGCCCACGAGTACACTGGAGGCGTATACAAGGCCACCTCCTGGCAACGACCCAGATCAAGCAAAAAACTAAACCTCATAGAGCAGTAAAACAACCCCAAGGAGTTTAACCCACCCCCCTAACACCAAACTCCTCCGAACCGACCCCCAAAACAAAGCCAACGCCTTCACATAGACATCAGGAATACCAATTCCACCTTCTGACACCTTAAGACATAACGTAGATCGACGAACCGGATGATACCGGCCACACCACACATAATGATACACCAAACCCTCCAGAGCGCGAGCCTTCCGCCAATCCAACGGAAAACACTGCGCAACAAACCAGACCCGCGACAAAACCTTACAAGACACGACAATCGCCCGCTGGTAAATAGTCAGGGCCTGTTGTGAGAACATCCCCACAGCCACGCCCCCCCCCCCCCGCGAAACTGCCTCCCAATTAAACTCCAAAGACTGCACATACGACCTGAACCACGTAATCCCCAGAACCCGAATGGACTGAACCACTGGAAACCACGAACCAGACCACACCAAACGAGAGGCCCAACCCCCCAATCCCAGAAGACAAGACTTTCCACGATTGACCAAAGCCCCTGTAGCCGACTCAAACTGAAACACCAAATCCTGAACAGCAGGCACAGAACCCTCAGAGGCAACAAACAAGACCGTGTCGTCAGCGTAACCACAAATCTTGAGGGACAAGCCATTCGGCAAACACGGTGAAACAACCGAACGACAAACACGCACCGCTCGAACAAAGGGCTCCTGAAACAGAATATAGAGAAGCATCGACAGAGGACATCCCTGTCGAACCGAAAGCCGAATAGCGAAGGGAGCACTAAGGAACCTATTGACACACACCCTAATACTACAACCAGCGTACAACATCCGTATCCAGCTCACAAACTGGGGCGGGAAACCAAATCTCTCCAGGACCCGCAAAACAAACCCAATTGGCACGCGATCAAAAGCCTTGGACCAATCCAAGCTTATCATGGCCGCGGGAACACCTGACTCCTCCACAAAGAGGAGCAAATCCCGGAAAAGGGAATTGCATTGCACCAACGACTTACCAGGAACGCCACAGAACTGACCCCAAGAGATCACCGACTCCACAACCGAGCGCAAACGTCCAGCCAACAACTTGGAAATAATCTTGTAATCCACATTTAGCAACGTAATAGGCCGCCAATTTGTAAAAAAACATAAGTCCCCCGGCTTCGGAAGAAGCCGCACAAGACCATCATTTTGCGAAATGGACAGAGACAAACTCCGAAGACAAAACCGAACCACCTCCAAAAAATCGGCACCAAGCACATCCCAAAACTCGACATAGAACTCCATCGGAAACCCATCCGACCCTGGAACCTTACCACGACGAAAGGACCGCACAACCTCCCAAAGCTCCGAAGGGCTTACCCCCCGCACAAGACCCACACAATCCATATCCAACAACCCCAGTGCACAGTGTTGGAGGAAGGACGTCATCAACCCCTCATCCCCCACAACCACTCCATACAAAGACTCCAATTCACCACGCACATAATGCAAAACCGACCCTGTGTCCGACAAAACCAAACCGTCCGGCCGATGAAGACCTTCCAACAAAACAGAGGCACGCCCCACCCGTTCCCTCCGCAGTAAAAACTGCGAGAGCTTCTCACCACACAACCGTTCCTCCACCCCAGCCCGCATACGTACCCCCTCAGCCATCTCCTCCCTCAGCCCACAAATGAGATCCTTACACACCGAGATCTCCCGAAACCTATCTAAACCCTGATTCAGCAACCCATACAGGCGAAATAACTGTGCCTGCAAGACCCTCAACAGACCAAACCTTCCCGACGCCTCCTGCTTCGCCAGCACCCGAAAATACGACCGACATTCCACCTTAACCCACTCCCACCACTCCAGAACCGAGGGAAACGCCCCCTTCCGAGCGGCCAAAACAGCCCACCGGGCCCAGAACTGGGCACACACAACAGGGCACTTCAGCAACGCACAATTCAGTTTCCACCAGCCACGGCCAACCCGCACCTGGCTGCGAATCCCCACTTGCAACACCACCATGCAATGGTCCGAGAACCCCACGGGAACCGTCTGCAACGAAAAAACCAAACCACCCCCAGTAGGCACGTAAAAACGATCAAGGCGAGAGCAAGCCCCACGCGAGAGAAAAGTGTACTCCAAAGGACCCCCCCTTGCAACACAGCCGCATCCCGAAATCCGCAACTCTTCAAGGTAGCAGTCAAAGCCGGCGAGATATTTGCCGGACGAAGACTATTGCTATCCCACGGCGACGTAATACAGTTAAAATCCCCCAAAAAATCATCCCCCTCGTATTGTGCCGCAAAAAAATGCAGCACTTCACGGGAAAAGAAAACCTCCCAGTCCTGCTTCTGCGCCGCCCCAGAAGGCACGTAGACGTTCAATAGAGAGACCTCAGACCCCAGAAAGGAGACCCTAACTAACAGCACCCGACCACCCTCGTCCATCTCCGTGTGAAGCACGGAAATCGGGGCCCGCTTAGAAAGCAGGATCAATGTACCTCCACGCAAGCCACGCGAAAGGTTTATCACCACTGTAAACCCCTCAGCCAACACATGTAACAACCCCACCTCCTGCACATTGTGCTCCTGCACAAAAGCCACATCCACCCTCCACTCACGCAGCATCAACACCAGGCCCAATTGCACAGCCACAGAACGCAAACATTCAGCGAAGCACACGTTAATTTAGGATCCATTGGGAAAATAGATAAACCCTACCTAACCACAAAACTGTCAGACCGGTCCGGCCGACACCCCGTGCATGGAAGCAGTAGCAGTAGGCGACGGAGACGCACTCCCCACAGGGGGGGGGGGGAGTCCAGAGTCCTTCCAGAACTTCATCACAAGGCCGTGATCATCACTGCCACAGTCCTCCGGATCCACCACCGCCCACTCCAGGCTCCGTACCCCAGGGGACCCACATACGAGATCACCAGGAGGGTCCACAACACACCCTCCACCGCCCGGCACCGACGGGGCTACTACGGACCCTGCCACACCCTCACCATCACATACACTCGCATCAGGCTCTAACCTCCGCACCGAAGGCCCTCGGTCCTCGGAGCGACCACTCCTGGCCCTCTTCCGGCACTTCGTCTGAGAGCCAGGTTGACCCGGGACAGCAGTGGTGGAAGGACGACGAGAGGGGCGGCCCCCTTCCAAGAACTCATCCGCCTCCAAGACTTCCACACCAAGGGCAGAAGCACATACCAATCCAGGCGCACCAGAATCTGGCGCGATATCATCCACAGGCGACAAAACAGGGCCACGCCCCACCGAAGCATCAACATCGACGGCGACGGCAACCGGGGGAGGATGCACCTCCACATGAGTGACCACCGCACTACTGGCCACACCAGGGGGGTCCACAGACACTGGACCCGGCACGTCAGCACCAGTGGGGCACACCGCACCCACAACGCCATCATCACCGACAGGTAAAGGGGGGGGGGGTTCAACCCGGCAGGATCATCCCCTAGGTCCACAAGGCCATGTAGAGGCGGGAAATCCTCTTCTCGGAAGACACTGACCAACCGGACGGTGCCATTACGGCAACCAGCAGCCTGGTGTCCAGCCATACTGCACCGAAAACATGTGCGCTCCTGTCCCACATAAAAGCACTGCACCTTGAACCCCAGCAGCACCATCGACGACGGGATCGCCTTCCTCACCTTCATAGTAACCGTGTGGGTACCAATCAGGACACCACGGAGACGGCCAGACTTCAGCACGTTCGCCCGACAGGCGAGACCACTCCCATATCCCCCAAAGAACTGGCGGAACAAGCTCTCTGGGAACTCAAACGGCAGCCCCCGCACCACCACAAACGTCACTGGAACGCACAAGTCCGTTACAGAAACCGTACCCGCCGCGCCAGGCAAAGGTACAGTACGCCCGTCAAACTTGTCGACCACATCCCGATACACTACAGCGTCAGTCAGCTTAACCAAGGCCCGATGTTCCCCAGCCAGCTGCACACCACACACATATCTGCAGGGTTGATACCCAGCACGTCCAGGAGAGCAACTTCCAACAATGAGTAGTTTACCAGACCAGAGAAGGCCAGCTCAACCGTATCCACACGCTTTACAGGCGGCATGGGCAACGCCATCCCGCCGGCCTGCCAGGCCAGAGCCCACAAAAAAACGGCACCAGCTGTGTGCCGCCAAACGTCCAGGCAAGACTGAGGAGCGAATGTAAACAGAACCGCTCCGCACGGCTGCCAAACAGCCAATCCCTTGCTTACAATAATAGTTTATAATAAATAGCTTACATTCTAGTTTTTTTACACAACAGTAATTATGAATAGCTGTAGCTAGATATCGTACTATAATTCATAAGTAAGTAAGTAAGTAATTATCAAAAGAAGGCACCAAACCGGGAAGGCTATGTAGCACCATCAAATGTGCGGAATAATCAGAGGGCGCTAAATATCACCAAGGATGCCAATACGAGAACAAAAACGCATAAGGCGAACGATATCAAAAGTATCAGAGTCACCAAGAATTCTATCGAGGGACAGGTGACCGCGAGGGGCGGTCGGAAAGCAAGACACACGCTCGTCCCAGAAGTCAGAACATTCAAGAAGGACATGCATGACCGTAAGAGGGACAATGCAATTAGGACAATAAGGAGCAGGGCGGCGCTCCATCAAGTGACCATGGGTGAAGCGAGTATGGCCAATACGCAACCTCGCCAGAGCAGTTTCCCATCGCCGGTTACGGTGATAGGACGACGGCCACGAGGAAACACAACCTTTCAGAGTACGGAGTTTGTTACCAGCAACAGACGACCAAGAAGCCTGCCAACGGGTAAGGATGGAGGAATGGATAACCGGGTAAAAGTCGGAATATGGAATACCTTTACGAGAGATGGGACAAGAGCGGACAGCTTCCTTGGCGGCAGCATCCGCACGCTCATTGAAAGACACGCCAATATGGCTGGGAACCCAACAAAACTCAACCGACTTAAACTTACTGTGAACAAGAAACAGCCAATGCTGGATCTCGACAACTACTGGATGAACCGGATTAAAGGACCCGAGCGCCATGAGGGCACTACGAGAGTCAACAACTACCACAAAGGAAGACTGACAACGAGAAAGCAGGAGACGAAGAGCATAGAGAATAGCGTAAAGCTCCGCCGTAAAGATGCTAGTCTCCGGAGGTAAGCGACACATATAAGTGCGATCAGGAAAAACAACAGAGTAGCCAACACCATCCGCAGACTTAGACCCATCGGTGAAGACAGAAACGGAGCGGGAGTGAGAAGAAAAGTGTACAAGGAAAAGGCGTTTTAGAACCGTAGGAGAGGTAAAAGCTTTAGTGACGCGGGTCAAGGATGTACAAAACTGCGGAAGGGGGACTCTCCACGGGGGCAAGAAGGAACAACACGAGGAGAAACATTAGAAACACGAATGGAAAGAGAATCCTGTAAGCGAGATAACCGGACAGAAAGAGGGAGGTGGTGAAGAGGAACAGGAACTACAGGAGGGGTAAAAGTTAAAGCACGACAGAGGCGAGAGGAAGGATGTTGCAAGGACCGCGCAAGATAGCGAAGACAGTAGCGATCACGGCGGTCCTGGAGAGATAGGAAGCCAGTGTCAACATACAAGCTAAGGACGGGAGTCGAACGAAAGGCACCAGAACTGAGGCGCAGCCCAGTATGGTGCAAAGCATCAAGATG
>WNGS01163632.1:226810-237118 GCA_020271785.1 Procambarus virginalis
AACCACCAACACAAACAACCACAACTATCAACACCACTACCTGAACCACCAACCACCACAACTATCAACAACCACCACCACTACTACCAACACCATCAGCAACCACCACAATTATCAACAACCACCACCACCACAACAGTAGTGGAAACCGCAGAACCATTTTTTATTTTTTCAGCGGTCCTTCGTAGGCCCGGGGTTTTTTCCTCACATTTGGCCACGGTCCTTTGTAGCGAGTAAACTTATACTCCCATCATCCTAATGGCATAACTCATTAGCACTAACTACACAAGCTATAATCTTATCCCTATTTAGAGGTAACGGTTTTTCCACCCTCCTATCTTATTGTGAGGTGTAGTCACCATATACAAGCAAGCGATTTGAGAATAGCAAACAGACATCTCCCGTCACGCAGGATGCAGTCGCACCTCCACAGATCTCCAATATCATCTCTTGATACTGGTAATGGCTCAAAAGGGCCACCACTTACGGGCTATTCATGCCCGTGCCACCTCTTGGGTGGCTTAATCTTAATCAATCTTATCCATTTGGTTCGGGAGACATCTCCCATCACGCAGGGTGCAGTCGCGCCTCCACAGATCTCCAGTATCATCTGTTGATACTGGTAATGGCTCAATAGGGCCACCACTTATGGGCTATGGCTGCCTGGCTGCATGTTGACGTGGCGAGCTTGCCATGGGAGGCCACCTTCCTTCTGGTGTGCGGGTGAAGTTCATGGGCCTGGAGTTCACTGGTCATGCTGGATATGCGGACATAGAAATGGTTATGAGCAACATGCTCCGTATCCCTGTGATGGCCATCTACGGTGTTGAGCTTGTAACTGCCCACCGGGTTGTTATCAAGTTCATGAGGGAGGAGGAGTACCGTGACTTCCTTCGTCGTTACGAGGGGCGTTCGTTGCCGTTGCCGGGTGGTGCCGGCTCTGTGTCCATCTCGGACCGTAGTGGTGCCCTGACTTATGTCAGTGTGCATGGGGCGCCCATGGAGTTTCCCGAGGACCTCCTCCAACGTTACTTTCAGAGGTTTGGAGCGGTCGTCAGTGTGCATGTGAACACGCTCTCCTCAGGGAGGTATGCAGGTAGGCGGATGAACATTCGCACCTTGGGGATGCGCCTGCGGTCGGATATTCCATCTTCGGTCCGGCTTATGGGGTACTACGTCCGGGTGTACTATGCCCGGCAACCCCGTACCTGTTTCCGGTGTGGCCAGATGGGGCATCAGGCTGCCGGGTGCAATGCGGCTCCGACTGCTCCTGTCAACTTGTTTTGAAAAGAGGATTTCCCGCCGCTACCTCTAGAGGAGGACTCCGGGGGTGAGGAGGTGAACGTCCCGTTAGCTGATGAGGCTCCCCTAGCGTCGCCCGACGTTCCCCCGGTTGTTGCAGACCCTCCTCCGGATGTTGCGGTGCCGCCGGATGATACTCCTGCTCTTGTCACTGGCCCTGCTGCTACCGTGGGCCTTCCTGGTGCTCCCTGTGAGGCATCACCGTCTGCTCACTCGTCTTCGGCTGCTGCGCCTGGCCTGCATCCTCACCTCGGGTCCCGGCTGTGCTGGGTGCTGGGGTGGCTGCGGAGCCTCCTGCTGTGTGTGGTCCGGTTCCCCTTGTGGTAGAGGCTGCTGCCGCTCTGCGGCGGGCGTCAGTTCGTCCGGCTAGTGGTGCCCGTGTTTCTGGGTTCGCTTCCGGCTCTGACGATCTCCGGCCGGAGCCCAAACGTTCCAGGCGTTCGTCGTCTGCCTGGGCCGATGTTGGGGAATTCAGTGACTGTAGGTCTTCGGGTGTTGACGGTGTGGATCTGGATGCGTCGATGGCTCAGCGGTTAGTGGTGGCGGAGGTCCATGTGCCTGCTGGCGATGGTGTCCATGTCTCGGGTGTGCCTTCTGTTCCTTCTCCACTGGAGGACTCTCCGCGGTGGGGAGTGGTGGCCTCCGCTGCCAGGGATGGTAAGGATGCTGGTGTTGGGCGTGGCCTGGTGGTGACCTTGTGGAAGAACGAGCGCCGCTCGGTTTCCCGGCAGTCATCCGGTGGTGTGCCCATGGATGCTGGTGCCCCTGTGGTGGTGCCCTCTGTCTGGCTCCCTCCTAAGAGGAAGTACGTTGGGGACTTGGGGGACGTGGTGCCGGAGTCAGTGATGCCGTCGGGTCACTGGTTGGGGATAGCTGCGTTACCGATATACAAGGATCCACAGGAATTTCATGATGGGGTGATTCCCTCAGTGTGGGAGCGTGTGCCGGTCACTCGCCTCAGGAGTGATACCATCTGGGTCCCCTGTTTGCGGGTGTTTGTTGCCAAGGTTCCGGATGAAATGGCGTCCCTGGTGGATGGTCCAGACCCTTGGCAGTGGTTGCGCTGGGAGGCGTTCAATGTTCGGTTCCCTCAGGTCATGTTTCTGGGCAAATATGTCAGGTGATTTCCTAATATTGTGCTTACTCTTGTACTGTGTGCCCTTCTGGCTGTTTGTTTGCCCTCTTGTAGTTTGTGCCCGTGCCTCTCCCTTTGTTTGAGGCGAGGCAGGTGGTTTGGTGTGTGTGTTATTATTTATGTATTTGTTTTTTGTGATGTTACCTTGCCCTGTGTGTTTAATTTTATGCTTTAATTGTTGATTGTTTTTTATTTTCTTTTGTTTGTTAATGGCTTGTATGATGTGCTTTTTTGTTATATTTCACGTTCTTCATTCTGTTGGGGTTTGTTGTCGGTGCTTCTGTCTGTTTTGTTTTATACTGCTATAATGTTTTAAATTGTTGCTATGTTCTTTTGTTTTGCTTGCGTTTGCTTGCTTGTTTGTAATTGTTTTCTGTTTTGTATCTGTCGTGTTTTTCTCCTGCATTTCTTATAACCTTCTCAAGTTTTGGTAATTGTTGTCCTGTCGGTCCTTCTGGCCGGCGGTTTCTTGTTTTGTATTGATATGTTTCATTTTGTTGTTTTTTTGTAATTTAACTTGCATGCTTGCATGTAAAAAAAAAAAAAAAAAACGGGCTATTCATGCACGGGCCACCTTTTGGGTGGCTTAATCTTCAATCAATCGAATAGCAAACAGTATAATTTCCAATCAAGAATGTAGCACTCGGCGTAGGCAGTTCTAATCGACCTCAAAACGTTACAGCTTCGACACAGAACAGGCAGCAGACTAGGACCGCATTGAGCTACAACGCTCTCCCACATAGAGCTCTGTGACTCCAACCACACTCATTTTTCTGCTCTGTTCTAAGCTCCGTCTCAACGTCTAAAACACTGCTGTATCCAGGACTACTAAATAGATATGGAACTCACTAAACACTGTGTATCTAATCTGCCCAACAACGTAACATAACCGTGCGTTACACCTTCGTAGGCCCCATCATTTTTCGTTACCCCGGCGAGAAATTGTTCCCCTTACACTTCATTATATTTTCAAACAGTACTTCGTAGGCCCGGGTGTTTTTCGTTACCTCGGTGACCTTGCACAAACATCCATAATGGTCAATGACGTCAGTTAATCGTCATCTTCCCAGAATAAGTACGTTTTCTGTTATGGTATATTTATTCCCATTTTCAATATTTATGTCAAGGGGGGATTAAAAGGCAGTCTTCTGTCCAGCCTAAGTAAGTAACTATCAAAAGAAGACACCAAACCGGGAAGGCTATGTAGCACCATCAAATGTGCAGAATAATCAGAGGGCTCTAAATATCACCAAGGATGCCAATACGAGAACAAAAACGCATAAGGCGAACGATATCAAAAGTATCCGAGTCACCAAGAATTCTATCGAGGGACAGGTGACCGCGAGGGGCGGTCGGAAAGCAAGACACACGCTCGTCCCGGAAGTCAGGACGTTCAAGGACATGCACGACCGTAAGACGGACAATGCAATTAGGACAATAAGGAGCAGGGCGGCGCTCCATCAAGTGACCATGGGTTAAGCGAGTATGGCCAATACGCAACCTCGCTAGAGCAGTTTCCAATCGCCGGTTACGGTGATAGGAGGACGGCCACGAGGAAACACAACATTTAGGAGTACAGAGTTTGTTATCAGTAACAGACGACCTAGAAGACTGCCAACGGGTAAGGATGGAGGAATGGATAACCGGGTAAAAGTCGGAATACGGAATGCCTTTACGAGAGATGGGACAAGAGCGGACAGCTTCCTTGGCGGCAGCATCCGCACGCTCATTTAAAGACACACCAATATGGCTGGGAACCCAACAAAACTCAACCGACTTAAACTTACTGTGAACAAGAAACAGCCAATGCTGGATCTCGACAACTACTGGATGAACCGGATTAAAGGACCCGAGAGCCATGAGGGCACTATGAGAGTCAACAACAACCACAAAGGAAGACTGACAACGAGAAAGCAGGAGACGAAGAGCTTAGAGAATAGCATAAAGCTCTGCCGTAAAGATGCTAGTCTCCGGAGGTAAGCGACACATATAAGTGCGATCAGGAAAAACAACAGAGTAGCCAACACCGTCCGCAGACTTAGACCCATCGGTGAAGACAGAAACGGAGCGGGAGTGAGAAGAAAAGTGCTCAAGGAAAAGGCGTTTTAGAACCGTAGGAGGGGTAAAAGCTTTAGTGATGCGGGTCAAGGATGTACAAAACTGCGGAAGGGGGACTCTCCACGGGGGCAAAGAAGGAACAACACGGGGAGAAACATTAGAAACACGAACGGAAAGAGAATCCTGTAAGCGAGATAACCGGACAGAAAGAGGGAGGTGGTGAAGAGGAACAAGAACCGAAGGAGGGGTAAAGTTAAAGCACGACAGAGGCGAGAGGAAGGATGTTGTAAGGACCGCGCAAGATAGCGAAGACAGTAGCGATCAGAGCAGCACCCAAACCAATGCCAAGGACCATATTCAAAACCAAAAAACCAGTAGATGGTCCCACTTATGCTTACATTGCCGCACTGGAAAAGAATAATCCAGGATCAGATCTTAGAGCCAAGCCCGACATTAGAGGTAGATATAACATATCCACAGCTAATCCGGATATAATCACAAACCTCAGGAACACAGAACACCTAGTTGAACTGAAACCAAAAGAAAAAATCACCAAAATGATAGTTCAAAATTTCCCGGTCGAAGTTCATGCAAACAGACACCTAGAATGCCCAAATGTCACAACGGCAGAAAGATGCAAGCACAACAATATTGAAACAAGACAGGTTCTTGTAACAATAAAAGGACCTCGCATCAACACTGAGTGTAGGGATCTATGGTCAATTCAGACTGAGACTGTACAACCCAGAACCCATGCGCTGCTACAGATGTCAGTGCTTCGGCCACCACAAAGATGGCTGCAGAGGCCCGGAACGATGTGGTGTAGGTAGCGAGCTCCACAATACCGACATATGCAAGAATCTGCACAAAGAAGGCAAACAAACGAAAGCAAAATGTCCAAACTGCGGGGATACACATCACGCCTGGAACAAACGATGTCCAGAAAGGGTAAAAAGAATACTAGCTTTCGGATCAACCCAACAACCCAAAGTAACAACTTCTAGACCCCAATCGACCAGACCCTCGGTAAAAAGCCAGTGGTACACCCCTCGGCAAGTCCGAATAAATGAAGATCAGCAACAGTCTGACGCACCAAATCCTTCTAGTCTGAGCAAGGACAGGGCCTCCAACAACTGGAGGAAACAAAGAAGCACTACTCCACAAAGAAACAGCAACAGAATAGACCAGTGCAGCAAAACGAACATACCTGCCGTTGCCTCCAAGACCTCCCAAGCAGAAATGATGATCCCTACATCATCAAATGCCCCAGTAGCTGGATGTAGCAAAGACGCTTCAACCCAACCAAGAGTCTCCTCACCCACCAAGAAGAAAGTCTCCACTCCAGCCAAGAAGACACAAACCGTCGGGAAAACCAGTACTGTAAAAACCATGGACTCAATGATTCCACTATAACGGAAAATGAACAATCTCAAAATTATACAATGGAATATTCAAGGATTCAAAAGCAAAGCACAAACACTCAGAGCAGTGCTTCTCAAGGACAGCATTGATATTGTTCTACTTCAAGAAACACTCACCAGGACTGACAGATATATCAATATCCCAGGATATCAAGGATTCCACTGCCCCATGGCACAAGGTGGCACCAGAGGCATTTCAATTCTAGTAAGAAATCATATCAATGCCACGGCAATCACAGACCTGCCCAACTGTGGCGAGAACGTCGAAATTATGGGAGTTAAGCTCACTATGAGGAACTCAACGCTGTCCATCTTCAATGTATACAAGAGCCAGAGAGAACATGACATGGATCTCTCAACAATCTTTGAAATAGCAGTCACTACACCTACTATCATCTCTGGCGACTTCAACGCTCATAGTGAATTACTACTTGATTCACCAAGAACCGACGCCAACGGAAGACATATTGAACACCTTTTGGATGAAGTGCCAGAAATCAGTCTGCTTAATTCGACGGAACCAACCCACACTGGTGGGGGAAAGCTGGATCTCACGTTTGTCTCCACCAGTATTTATGAGTTGTGTCATTGGTCAGTGGATCATGTTCTGACTAGTGACCACTTTGCTACAAAAACAGTTATTAATATAGCACTACCTCCTAGACCTCCAGCTCCCGAGCCCGGATGGGACTTTATCAAGGCAGATTGGACGAAGTTTCAGGAAGCTCTCGAAACTTGGCACCAAAACTACACTCCTCCTGACAACACCGAAGAAATGGAAAAAGATTTAGTAAATGCAATACATAGAGCAGCAAATCACGCCATCCCCAAGAGGAAAACAATTACCCAACAACACAAGGACCATTGGTATTACTGTGATAGGATCAAAGAGCTACATAACAGACTAAATCGTGCACGAAAGAATTTCAGAAGAGATAGAACCGAAGCTAATCTAGGACTTCTTAGAGCTGTCCGAGATCATGTGCACGAAGAAACAGCAAAAATCAGAGAAGAAAAATGGCTCGAGTGGTGTGCCAAGCTAAATCAGCATACGTCCTTGGGCGACATCTGGAGGCAGATCAACAAGGCCAAAGGAAAATCGCCTCCTGCTCCGCCGCACCATGTTCATCCAGAGCAAGAAGCAGAAAGGCTAGCAAATCTATTTGCTTCAAGAGCCAGTTCCACTCAACTTCCTCAAGCAACTCTGACTCACCAACAAAGACTTCAAGCAGCAAGATGGAAAAAAATAGATGATGCTTTAGCCTTACCTGACGAACTAGACCAACCTTTCAATCTGAAAGAACTCAGAAGTGCTACAAAGAAAACTAAAAATACAGCTCCAGGCGAGGACAAAATCACTTACAACATGCTAGCCAAGCTAGGAGAAAAGGGTGAAGAAGCCTTCTTGAATCTCATCAACAGAGTATGGGTGACAAGAACCCGACCACTCTCTTGGAACAGTGCAATTATAGTTCCCATTCCAAAACCTAAAGACCCAGGAAATCCAAGACCCATCTCATTAACAAGCTGTCTGGCCAAAACTGCAGAAAGAATGGCCCTTAATCGAATTGAATGGAAAGCCAATCCACTACACCAAAATATGTTTGCTTACAGAAAAGGTGTTGGAACCACAGAATGCCTTACCTCCCTCCTGGATAAAATCAATGACAAACCTGGAATCCTTATTTTTCTAGACCTTGAAAAAGCCTTCGAGTTAGCCAGTGCTCCAGCTACACTGTGCTGCCTTGTGGATAAGGAAATCAAAGGACACGCTCTTGCTTTTGCCAAAGGAAGCCTGCTTAACCGAGAAGCTAAAGTCAAATTCCAAGGAAAAACATCGACCTCAAAGAGGCTGGAAAATGGAACTCCGCAGGGAGGAATACTAAGCCCCTTCCTCTTCAACTGTCTCATGGAACAATTCATGAAGCTCAAGCTACCAAAAGCCAAACTTCTTAACTATGCAGACGACTTTGTGGTCATCATCAATGGCAAAGGTGCAAGGAACCATGCACAAAAATGCCTAGATATTATCAGCAGGGAAGCGGAACGCATAGCAGTGAAAATAAACAGCAATAAAACAAAAGCAATGGCCGTTAAAATGAGAACTCAAGACATCAGACTGGCAATACAAGGACAAGAAATTGAGTGGGTTACCTCTTTTCAATACCTAGGAGTCATAATAGACAACCAGTTGAAATTCACTCAAGAAATTGAATATCTTCGGCAACGCTGTAAAGCCAGAAACTCAGCTTTGCGCTCTCTGACCAGTCTTAGAGAGGGTGCATCTCTACCAGTACTCAAAATGTACTACGTTCAAGCAGTTAGGTCACTCATCGACTATGCTGCTCCTGCTCTTACATCCCTCAGTGATAACCAATGGGAGAAACTGGAAGTGTCTCAAAATGATGCTCTGAGAACAATGCTGGGAGCACCTATATGGACGCGTAGAGAGAACCTTAGAATGGAAACCAATTTACCAGCATTAGAAAACAGGATGAAACAAAGGATAGCCACCATAATAGGAAAACTTACTGGAACAACCGCCAGACTGTCAATCAAAGACAGCATACAGAGATCCTTTCAGAAAAACCTACAGTATAGAACAAGCTCATGGATGGATAATGTGGTCAAGATTTTAGAGAAAATGGACCTGATATGGACCATTAAAAACAAAGGGGAAGATAGACCATATCAACACTTTCGACAGCCTCCTCCATGGGAAGAATCGAATCTAAAGATAATCATTGAAAGATTACCAGTTAAAAAATCAAAATGTGACCCGCAGAGGCTCAAGGAAGTAATAGAACAACAAATGGAAACTATCTCTAGACCCACAACGACCCACATCGTCACATACGGATCAGTTGATCAAGAAAAAGGTTCTGCTGGGGCAGCAGTTTACACTACCAACCATGAAGCTTACTGGAGCATGAATAGTGGGTGCTCAACATTGCAAAGAGAATTATATGCCCTGAAGAAGGCAATAAACTATACAATTGAGAATAATTTACATGATGTTATCATTCATACAGACTCTAAATCTTCGCTCCAGGCATTGTTATCCAGTCAGCACAGAGGTAATATACAACTCCTCACAGAAATTTAACATATAGGAAAAGAAGCCCATAATCGAGGGTTGTCAATCACCCTAAATTGGATAGTCACATTCGCATAGATGGTAATGAAAAGGCAGACTCACTAGCAAAAACTGCCACTGCTCTACCTGTTGTACAGGTTCAAATACCTCCAAGTTTCTCACAGATTAAGGAGCAAATATTCTCAAAATATTTGAGAATATTCTCAAGAAGAAAATATTCTCAACTATCAAAAGTCGCCACAGAGCCAAAGTAGCGGAAGGAAGATCCACTGCGATATGGTACGAACAAGCCACTGGGTACTCCTCTTTCAAGCCTGGCAAAAAGATATCCAGACACATTGCAGTAGCCATACACAGACTCAGACTTGGTTACAAGTGCTGCTGGGAGGTAATGAACCCAATAGTTAAAAGAGTGTCAAGCGCCTCTGCTTGTTAAAAGAAACAAGCAGAGGCGCCACTATTGCACTACTTACTGGAATGTGAAGCTACTGAACCCCTGCGCATCAAACTCAACATTAATCCAACGACAGCAGCTGCATTAGATGCACATTCCACCACGACTACAATGATTAGAAAAGCTGTTGAGTAATGCTCAACAGCTGTTGAGCAACATCCGCCACCAAGATAATGTTAATAAAACAAGACTAAAACCAGTGCACTAAAACAGAAGCGATAAATAAGCAGGGAAAAAGGAGAAATCCCCTCCTCCATTTTAAACATAGACCCAAATATCACAGGAAAAAGGTTTGTGGGAGTATGTCTCCCAAGATTCTCCCACAGCTGACTTGAATGGCATTGCAGTGCACAGTGCACCGACTTCGTGCACAAGGTCCTATCTCTCTTAATCCTGGATAGTGACCTGGGATGTTGGGTATCTCCAGAATGCCCACTTAACCAGGAACACTTTCATAATACGGAGGCTGCCGTATGCCCAGGCAGGAAGTAGATCATAAGAACATAAGAACAAAGGCAACCGCAGAGGGCCCATTGGCCCATACGAGACAGCTCCTATCTATAACCACCCAATCCCACTCATATACTTGTCCAACCCGCGCTTGAAACAATCTTGTGGAATTGTGGAACTCAATTATTAATTTGTGTTTTTCAAGATGAAGACGAATTTTATTTGCTATTATAGATTCGAGTAACTTTAGGGCATGGCTATACCAAAGGAAACAGAGAGTTAGTATAAATGGAGTTAAGTCAGAGTGGGAAAATGTTGTAAGTGGAGTGCCTCAAGGCTCTGTCTTGGGACCTCTGTTGTTTATAATATATATAAATGATTTAGATTCAGG
>WNGS01163633.1:9551-29688 GCA_020271785.1 Procambarus virginalis
AACTGGCGGGACACCCACAAACTACAGAGCTGCCAGCCGACACGTCCGCACCGCTCAGCAGCGCAGGCGGGTCTCCTCATAATTATTTAATAAAGTACTAACTACTACAGCAATGCAAGAAATATCAATGGCGTTACTCGAAATCCTTCCTGTGACACTTTCAGTGACAGCTAAACACGAGCCCCAGGTTGCACCTAAACACCAGATTGCATAATGAACCAACTCGATCATATGGTGTGACCACAGAGGAATCAATCAAGCAAGCAAGACACGCTAATCTATAATCACAATTACAACATTGACACGGTAGGCTATGAGACACGTTAATGTGGTGATTAATTATCGTTATTAGCCACCTGAATTGGTCCGAGTATGGAAGGCTAGACGGAATTCATACCTTTAATGTATATTGCTGAGCCAGTGTGAAAGGTTACATATTTGTATTGATTAATTATTGATCTTTGGGATGGTAATTAATTGCTCAAGGGTAATCACGAGTGATTACCTTTCTCTGAGCACTTTGGACATTGTAACTGGAGTTCACTATCGTTGAGTGATAGTAACCGATAACGTAAATTAAAGTAATTAGTGCAGGAATTAATCAGCTGTCTGGAAGTACAGGGATTACTCACTGAATGCTCGACGGGTAGAGTGTTGTGTAATTTCCGAGTTACTAGTGACAGTTGCAAGTTTTGATTTGTCTGTGAGAAGACAAGATTAAGTTATCGTAAACGTTACTTTGTTATTAACGTAAATCAATTTGTTATTGATAGTTGATCGTCCGAGGGACGGAGTGTAACGTAAAGATTTAATTGAGGAGCGTTGCTGGAGTTGCCAGTAACCCCATTAGTCATTGTTATGTCACTGATAGGCTACTAATTTTATTGAATTTGCAACCGCAATTGCAGGTGTAGACTGCAAGAAGCGTAGAACGGATAGAGGTTATTGGAGGCGTGTCTCGTAGCCTACCATGTCAATGTTGTAATTGTGATTAGCGAGTCTTGCTTGATTGATTCCTCTGCGGTCACACCATATGTTCGAGTTAGTTCATTATGCAGTCAGAGGGGCTGGTGTCTAGCTGTCAATGAAAGTGTCACAGGAAAGATTTCGAGTAACGTCATTGATATTTCTTGCGTTGTTGTAGTAGTTAGAACTTTATTGAATAAATTTTGTTATGTTGAACACAGTCTTTTCGTTACACCCTCACATCATTATGGTACTGCAAGTGTTCTGTCACACTCGACTATTAAATTAAGACTGCTTCTTGAGTCTAGAACTGAATATATAGCACTACACAACAAACAAATTTTGTTGAGATCCCATGACTTACTCGTTAGATTCGCTCCTACGATTGGCAAAGGTCAACGACCTAAGTGGAGGGGATTTCAACTTTTTGAGGTCACGGTGTTTGCTCGCGCCTAGTCAATTGTTCATATCTGGTTCCAGAGTAAGGAATGAGCTGTTTACTACACTGCTGTGTTAGCTAAGCAAGTCCTAACTCAGGCTACCTATATGAATATTACGACAGGAATAAGTCGGGAGACATCTCCCGTCACGCAGGGTACAGTCGCACCTCCACAGATCTCCAGTATCAGCTCTTGATACTGGTAATGGCTCAAGTGGGCCACCACTTACGGGCTATTCATGCCCGTGCCACCTTTTGGGTGGCTTAATCTTCATCAATCATCAGAATAGAAGATACGGAAGACATCTCCCGTCACGCAGGGTACAGTCGCACCTCCACAGATCTCCAGTATCAGCTATTGATACTGGTAATGGCTCAAAAGGGCCACCACTTACGGGCTATTCATGCCCGTGCCACCTCTTGGGTGACTTAATCTTTATCAATCAATCGACAGGAATAAGGTAAAGGAGTTAAGGATTTTTTTTTTAGAATTTTCCAAATTTCAAATACCATTTTCAATATTCCACAAATTCAAACTCTCACAATAACCTTAAGGTATCTTTCTCCCAGCCACTTGGACTGGATGATAGAGCAACGGTCTCGCTTCTCGCAGGTCAATTCCCGACCTTTAAAGTGGTTGGGCACCATTTCTTTCCTAAGTTCTATCCTAAATCTTTATCCTCGTTGTTACGGCCACTATGGGTCGCAACCGGGTTCTTTGTTGGAGGAACCCAAGTACTAGTATCCGACCTCAAGTCGGTAGTGGCTTTCAAGGAGTAGGCTTGGTAATGCAAGTAAAACACAAAGTGGGAGTTGAAAGGAATAATATATTGATAACTTCATCAATTATCAATATATTTACATATCACTTTCCCATCACCTTAAACAGAATCATAAACGAAGTATTACTACACTGATATATACACTTATGTCGCTCGCATAGGACACTAAGCGCTCCTCCATGCTAATGCAATGCAGACTTGTCAACTTCCGTGGTTCCTCAACACCAACACCAACGTTGGTAAACACCAACGAGTCTACCCTAGCCATGGGCCAGCCTATCTACAGTATCACTAGGTTCACTAGGTGCTCCTTGTGAACCCCCACAATCACTCTCCAGTCTGGTGCTGGCAGTGAACATCAGCCTCGAGCTGCTGGGTCTCTACACGAACAAATACAAGGGTAGCAGAACCCCTGACAGGAGCTTCTTGCAACTAGCTAGTTACACTCCTCCGTAGCACCTCACTGTCGGTCGTCTCATCCTGTAGCCAGTTCCGGGATATGCCGAATTCTGTCACTGCCACTTCACAGGCAGACAGCAGATACTACTCAGCTCCTCTTCGGCGGCGGCTCACTGCTCACGTAAAGCAAAAGGGAGTTGAGAGACAATGGACTGCCCTGGGTAGACTAACTGTCTTCGTACCACTGTAGCCCTCCGTCGCCTCTGTGGATACAGACACGTCATCAGTAAACTGGCCGGTACTTGGGGACACTAGGAAATACCACTTACGGACTCTGACATTGACATACAACTTCTATCACGATAGATGGCGCTGATTTCTAGGCGCCACCTCACCACAGGTCAGCTACAGCGACTCTTCGGGCTGACCAAGGCAGGAATCTAGAGTCTCTTGCAGGTATCATACCGCCACCACCAGATAACGTCGTCCATTTTGTGGGGGTTTCGGGAGCGGACTCACAGATGGCATTGACGTCGCTGCTCCATGCTCCGACGGCGTAAGCGTAAAGGCTTGGTGCTTTCTTCTGATAATTACCTTACCTAAAGATATATTTCACTAACAGTAGGAGTCTAAGAAACAAAAACTATTTAAATGCTCTTATCTCCACAGAAACAATAAATATTACTGTAATAATCGAGATCACGATAAATTTTGAAAATGGAGAACTATTAGTTGAATATTAAGAAACGGATTTAAACTGTTAAACACAGATGTATTAGAAGAGGAGGAGGAATAACCATATATATTTGTCATGGAATTTTTTTAATATTGTGTGAAAGAGGGACACAAAACTGAGCCTATTAGGTTAGCATTAAATTAAAAAGTTAATTATGGAAAAACTTTCTACAATGTCTCTAGTGGGGAGCCGGTCTGCCGAGCGGACAGTACAATGGACTTGTGATCCTGTGGTCCCGGGTGAGAAACAATGGGCAGAGTTTCTTTCACCCTATGCCCCTGTTACCTAGCAGTATAAATAGCTACCTGGGTGTTAGTCAGCTGTCACGGGCTGCTTCCTGGGGGTGAAGGCCTGGTCAAGGACCGGGCCGCGGGGACACTAAAGCCCCGAAAGCATCTCAAGATAACCTCTAGATAGTGTCTGAGTAATTCGTCTCCAGGATTGATGAACTATTCTAATTAATCCTAAAGAGTTTGTGCAAAGTTCCTAGCTCTAGAACTTGTAAGAATAGAAATTATAAATAAATATTTTAGAGTTAGATATTTTCAAATTTAAAAATTTGCTGCATAATTGAAACACATGAAAATGTTTTAGTGTTACGTCAACTAAACATATACTGATCGTTAATTGTTAGAAGAATAAAGCTAAAATGATATTACTGCACCTAAAGTGTAATAGATATATAGATATAAAACTTGCTGAAATGTTTATTGTATTTTATTTTTTGAATTGTTGAACATTATTTGTTTGTGTTTTATATTGATACTTTATGAGGGTGAAACTTTATTAGAAGGAGGTCTTACCTTTCCAATTCTGTCGAACAAATTTCATTGATATTCAACCACTTTTAATTTTGCAGAAGCCCACTGAGGAATAACACCAGGTCTTTTATAAGATACAAACCCACACTTGTGTATTTATAAAATTTATGTAAAGAATTGGTGGAAATTCTTGATATAAATTTCACAAATACACAAGTATAGGTTTTTATCCTGTTACTATGTCTATGAGAAGATATTACCATTACTTACTAGGTGTTTTATTGCAAACGCTTTTAAAAGTAAATATCAGTGTCGACTTATGAGTGAATCTGCACATCTTGATATCATGGTGAGAAGTAAAATTACTTACCAGTTAATGTCTGAGCTTGTTTGGATAAGAACCATCAGAAAAGTGCTGGGTTGGAAAAATATATAAATGAAAATTTACATTCTTCGTCGCTGTTAATAAGCTAAGTACATAGGAAATGCGCTAGGCGTATCTTATGACGCAATTCTTGCACTAATGATGTCCACGCCTTAACTGAAAGAAATAATTCACAAACGAATAATACCACCATTAAGTAAACTCAATTTATTTTCTGGGTATCGCTTGGCAATTCCAACCGTTCTAGAAATATTTACTTATGAAATTAAATTAAGAAGAGTGCTTTATATAGAGGTGTAGCAGTACAATAGGATACAACAAAAACTAAATCGACTTGAGAATGGTCCTGGACGGACCGAAACGTCGTCGTCCCTTCACCTTCTAGTGTGTGGTCTGGTCAATATACTTTAGCCACGTTATTGTGACTCATCGCCTGCACAATAAAAACTAGTTAACATCGAAAGCAGGGAGGCCCACAGCTAGATATTTTTAATTTTGAAGGAACTACTGTCACATAAAGAAGGCAGTAGGTCCGTAACCATCTCTCAACTCTATCAAACACAAGGTTCTAGGCAACTTAATAAGATAATAAAATATTTTGTTATTTGTACCTAGATCATCATTATAATTTAATAAACGTTTATATCAACGTTTGAAATGGCAAATAATAAGATAAAACAATAGCATTTGTTCATTAGTTAATTATACATGTTAATCATTAATACACAAAAAGACATTGGAAGTCTAATAAGTGTGAGACTAAGGAAGGCTTGGTGTAAATTTAGAAATTTCATGGATATTACTAATATATATTGTAAATTAATATAAAAGTTATTGTCCGTAGGAAGTATGAGCTTCATAACATGATGTCTAATAACTTTAAGATTTTGCCCATATCCTAATCGATTTGAAGATCCTAATCATCTCTTCACTCTCCCAGTCAAATACCAGATTTTATGTAACATCATTCTAAGATATATAAATATTTTCTTCTTTATGCCACAATAAATGATTTAGGGTAACGTTTATATTCTTTGGAAAGGCAAATAATGAGATGAAAATAATAGCATTTTTTTATTACATGTGTAGATAATTTGCATATTAGTCTTTAATTGGCACAAAAATGGACATTAATGTTTTAATGAGAGTCCAAACAGGGCTTTGACCCACTAAACTACACTAATAATCTTACTAAATAAAGTTAATGCACGTAGGAAGTTTGCGCCTTATAACATGAGGTGACAGTTAAGTATTCTGTGAGCTCGAAGAAGGCATTATTGTCCTCTACCTTCGCAGTGTTCGTCTCCAGAGGGCCGACTGTCAGTTTGGTGGGCTCCGTTGATACTGTTGTAGTATCAACGGTGAAATATTCCTGTACAGGTTTGTAAAGAGTTTTTTCAAGACCAGCTACTGTTTGAGTGACGCTGGCGTCAATGGTACGAATATACTTGCTTGGGCCTTCAGTTGTGCTAATCACAACGCTAGTAGAATAAAAAAACTCATCCAAATATTCATAGACAGGCAGAGATAATTCAACAAGATCATCCAAGACCTGCGTGTCAGGGCACTGGGTCAATTCCAGTGTGATAGAGGAGACTGGACGTTGAACAATTTGGGTCCCAATTATCAAACCATCGAAGGTATTTTTAGCCTGGACTTTTTTCAACGTGGAATATTGGGGAACGTAGTCGATAACGGTCTTGGTAACATCAACGAAGGCTCTGGTTGGTTTGCAGGTCGTCACATCATAATAATATCCAGACACAAATTCAGACTCATGAACCAAAGAACAAATACTACAGTCGACATTTTCCTGGTACTATATTCTAACATGCAGCTACAGGAGATGGAGTCAGACAGAATGTGACAAACACGGCGAGTGAGGCCTATTTATGGGTGGTACAGACAAGTGAGAATAAGTGAGGTGTGATTGGTGGAGTAAGAGGCTGCAAAATTAGGTACGTTTATTCAGATAATATTGTACATCTGAAAAGAATAGAGAAGTTCAGGCTGTTTCTATTCTCCTCTTCAGCAGGTCTACCCATGGCCTACAAATCATATGCAGTAAATAAATAATAATCAATATATATACATTTCAATTACACTTACATTAGCCTTTTAAAAACTGTCTATCATATCGTTATTCACAATTCCCAACAATTTGAAAAGGTACACCAACGAATTATTGATTTCTTTAGAGATCAAGATGCCTGGTTGGACTAATACATATTTATTTATCGAGTGAACCTGTGGCATACTGCATAACTTACGTTTCATTTTTGTTTTTTTACCGACTTCAGCACTGCATTTACAGTATTATTTATACTCTATTCCTAATTACTCTAACGCTCCTCCACAATCAAAAAACCAGGCGTCTTTAAATCAATTTACTACTTCGTTTAATTTAATTCAGTCGACTAATTCAGCCAGATGTTCTGCCTGTTTTAAAGAGATATCATCAGTAAGCGATGCCCAATAACATTTTCTACAGTGTGAAAATCAATAGGAACCTTGAGGATGATTCGAAACCTCACACTTTGTACTCCCAAGAACATAATAACATATGAATCAAGGAAACTGCAGAAGACCCATTGACTCATACGAGGCAGTTCCTAATTATATCCACCTGAACTCATTCATAAATAACAACATAAGAATAAATGTAACTGCAGAAGGCCTATTGGCCCATACCAGGCAGCTCCTATTTTTCACCACCCAATCCCACTCATATACATGTCCAACCAACGCTTGAAACAATCAAGGGACCTCACCTCCACCACGTAACATGGCAACTGGTTCCACAAATTATCAACACTAATAGCCAATATGTCTAACCTATTCTTGAAATAATCAATGGATCCTACTTCTATATGTTACACGGTAATTGGTTCCACAAATCGACAACCCTGTTCCGAACCAGTATTTGCCCAGGTCTTTCCTAAATCTAAACATACTATTTACACCCATTGTTACGGAACCATCGCAATTAACATGTTAAATCATTAATTTAGACATTTTACAAATTATACATTAATATATTCCCCAAAGCTGTCCTATCTCATACATTCTCTTTCTATTTTGCATGAAAATAATCACTACATTTGGGTAACGTTCCTCCCATTGTGGTGTTATTTTTTTGTATTGCACTGCAAGACTTCTTACAAGACATCAAATATTGTAGTATTAGAACAAAAGCGTCTCATATTCTCTCCTGTTATACTATAAAATACATTGTTCATTTCTTTCCACCTTTTGAACTGAGAATTGTGAACTAATAATAAATTAACTCCCCCTCACCTCTTGTTAGTCTAATCTCCGTAGCTACACGTCTTGTAAAATCAATCCCCAATACTGTGTATTGTATATACAGTTTGATGTATACTCCGTTTAATCAATTTTACCCTCAGTATTTAGTGGGCATCACAATTATCTCAGTATTTAGTGGGCATCACAAAACTATTCTTACGGCTTCATTTTGTACCAACTCCAAACTGTTTAGTCTACCTTTACCAAAACAAGAAATGACAGGTGCAGAATAATCAATAAGGGATCTCACAGTATTCATGTATATCATGCGTGGCACACGGACTCCCACTCTCTTTTCACAACATGTTAAGGATTGATTGATTGATAAAGATTAAGCCACCCAAGAGGCGCACGGACATGAATAGCCCGTAAGTGGTAAAATTTTTGTTCAGTAAATTTATACAGTATGCTGAGGTCGCATTTAATCGTCAGCCTGCTAAGTAAGTAGTGAACCTACTTATTTCCTCATTTCTATAGTTATCCATAATTGTTTGTTGTTTCAGATTTAGCTACTCGGAACAAAGTGTCCATGTAGCACGGGCTATGGTGAGCCCGTAAGTTATCAATAAGTTGACACACTAATACATAATGTTCTAAGGTGTGGGGGGTGCGGCATACTACATAATTTACACTCCTTATCTTTTTCACCTACATCAACACCTTATTGGCAAATATATTTGAATCCTAATCTTAATCTCATGTAAATTGAATCCTTCTAAGTAGACTTTACTTTACCATAGGTGAAGGACGAATTTGTGTTTACTATTGAATAATTCTTAGGTGTTACTACTGTCCACCATTGCCATTCTCTTTACCATTTATATCATACCCTTAATCACTAGACCTACTAGAATCACTGATAGTACTGCCACGACTCTAGATCACATCTGGACCAACATAACCTCTCCGCTTACTTCAGGTATAATCACCAATAGCACTACAGACCATTACCCCACATTTCTCTTCACTAACATTAACAAACCACCTCTAGAGTCAAGGGAGTTAAGCTTTAGGCTGCACAATGAAACTGCTATAGACAATTTTATAACTGCTGCTGATTATGTCAACTGGGAATCCGAGTTAGGTAACATAGGGGACATCAACCTAGCAGTGCAATCTTTTCTTCGAAAAACTCTTAGCCTTTATAACACCCACTATCCTATGCTTACAAAACAAGTCACAACCAAAAGGCTTAACAATCCTTGGCTTACAAAGGGTATACTTAAATCCATTAATAAAAAACATGACCTTGAGAAGAAGTATAGGTTAGAAACCGTCTCCAAAGAATTCTCAAAGAATTACTCGTTATTGCTATCTAAAATAATTAGACGAGCCAAAACTAAATACTACGGGGATAAATTTACCCAAATAAAGAGCAACATTAAAAAAACTTGGAGCACAATTTCACAAATATTGGGATCAAAGAAGATTTTAAATAACAAACCAACACTACTGTCCAATCACACGGGAAACGTCTCCTGTCACGCAGGGTGCAGTTGCACCTCCACAGATCTTCAGTATCAGCTCTTGACACTGGTAATGGCTCAAAAGAGCCTCCACTTACGGGCTATTCATGCCCGTGCCACCTTTTGGATGGCTTAATCTTCATCTTTGACACATTCATAGGAGTCACCTCCCGTCACGCAGGGTGCAGTTGATCACCTCCACAGATCTCCGGTATCTGCTCTTGATACTGGTAATGGCTCAAAAGGGCCACCACTTACGGGCTATTCATGCCCGTGCCACCTTTCGGGTGGCTTAATCTTCATCAATCAATCAATCAAATGGACACATAGGGGGAGTCATCTCCCGTCACGCAGGGTGCAGTTGCACCTCCACAGATCTCTAGTATCAGCTCTTGATACTGGTGATGGCTCAAAAGGGCCACCACATACGGGCTATTCACGCCTGTGCCACCTTTTGGGTGGCTTCATCTTCACCTTAACATATTCACAAGGGAGACATCTCCCGTCATGCAGGGTGCATTCGCACCTCCACAGATCTCCAGTATCAGCTCTCGATACTGGTAATGGCTCAAAAGGGCCACCACTAACGGGCTATTCATGCCCGTGCCACCTTTTGGATGGCTTAATCTTCATCAATCAATACTGTCCAATAACGATGGTCAGCTTTCAGCCTCTGACTTTGCTGTTGAGTTCAATAGGTTCTTCTCTTCCATTGGGTCATCCCTTGCAAACGATATTCCATCTTCAAGTACTGATGTTAAGGACTATCGTACAGGTAACTATCCACAGTCTCTGTACCTAAAGCCAACTAATTCCACTGTCTTCAATGAGATATTCCTTTCCCTTAAAACCAAGTCTAGTGCCCTTGAGGAGATACCAACTTTAATTTACAAAAAAAGCCTCCAGATCTTTAGCCCCTGCTATTGAATTGCTCTTCAATAAGTCACTTGAACTGCAAACCTTTCCAGATATTCCAAAAAAAGCGAGAGTAACCCCTGTCCACAAATGTGGTGATCTCACAGATGTTAACAACTACAGACCCATATCAATCCTGCCTAACTTGTCAAAAATATTTGAAAAACTAATCTACAAGCAGCTTTACTCTTATCTAGCCAAACACAATATACTTAGCTCTTGTCAATATGGCTTCAGACCCCCCCCCCAAAAAAGCACCAACGATGCACTTATTAGTATGATTAACTTGATTCATGCAGCTCTTGATAAAAATGAGTTCCCCTGTTGGGTTATTTGTGGACCTGCGTAAGGCTTTTGACACTGTCAACCACCAAAACCTTCTTCTTAAATTACATCATTATGGAGTCAGACGACACTCCCTGCAATACCTCAGATCTTACCTTACTGACAGGCTCCAGTATGTTTCTGTGAATAATTCAATTTCTCCCACCCTACCCATCAACATTGGTGTTCCTCAGGGCAGCATACTTGGCCCTCTCCTCTTTCTCATCTACATTAATGACCTTCCAAATGCCTCCCAACACCTCAAACCAATTCTATTTGCTGATGACACAACCTTCATTTACTCCAGTCCTGACCCCCTTGCTCTAAATGTCATAGTAAATACTGAGCTAAATAAAGTCCATCTTTGGCTAACTGCCAACAACTCACCCTTAACATTGACAAAACTTTCTATATTCTGTTTGGCAATAAATCCTCTAATCAAATAAATCTCAAAATAAACAATACCCAAATTTGTAACAAATTAGATGGCAAATTCCTTGGCGTTCTCACTGACCACAAGCTGAATTTCCAGGGACACATTCTAAATATATCAAAAAAGTTTCAAAAACTGTTGGCATTCTTTCTAAGGTCAGATATTATGTACCCCGCCCTGCCCTTGTGACTCTCTATTACTCCCTCATCTATCCATATCTAAACTATGGTATTTGTGCTTGGGGTTCTACTACCCAAAATCATTTACGTCCTCTTATTACTCAACACAAAGCTGCTGTTAAGACAATATCCAACTCTGGCCCCATACATCACTCGGTACCCCTACTCAAATCTCTGAATATGTTAGATATCAAGTCACTGCACGTTCTCTCATGTGTTTTATACATATATAAAATGATGAACTGTAATGCCAATCCTTACCTCAAAAGCTTCACTGAAGGTTGTAACAGAACCCATGAGCACCACACCAGAAATAAATACAGTTTTGATATTCCAAGAGTACGACTTAATCAAACTAGAAATGCTCTACAAATCA
This sequence comes from Procambarus virginalis, assembly GCA_020271785.1. NCBI lineage: Eukaryota > Metazoa > Arthropoda > Malacostraca > Decapoda > Cambaridae > Procambarus > Procambarus virginalis. The sequence goes on from WNGS01163633.1 coordinate 21,019, forward strand.
AGGGACCCAGAATGTGGAATGACCTTCCCAACCATGTTAAAGACTGTACCTCTCTCAACCAATTTAAGATAAAAACGAAGCACTACCTAATAAATTCCCTGTAACCTACCTTAACCCTCTATTGTCAATCCATGTCTGTTTTTTTAAATAACGCTGTTTGTCGACCTAATTGTATTTGTGCTGCTTTTCACCCATGTTCCCCCCTTTTTTGTCTCTATTTTTATTTGTTCTCAACACATTTTATTCTTTTTACTCAATTGGTATTAAGCTTTAGTCATTAATGTTTTTCATGCCCGAAATGCTTTGCGTAATAGTGGCTTTAGGCATTGTATGTACTAGCTCTATCTATTACTGAAGTCGACCTCCTCGAACAAGAATTAAGTTGTCTCAAGATCACAGTTACCAACTTCAAACCAGATGAAACCACTAGAAAACAGAAATAAATGTTACAAAAGTTTGAGAACCATCTGAACACCCTACAACAGCAACACACTGTTACCCAAGACGAAACAGACCAACATAAACTACTTGATTCGGTCGTTATCTCTTCACGTGATTTTCCCCATGAAACTGACGGAGAAGACTGTGCTGCCATCGTGATCAAGGAATTGCAGGATAGGGTAAGTTATTCAATCCAAAAAAGTGACATCAAATCAGCTTATAGAGTGGGTATCAAATCATCTAGTACAAATAACAGGAGAATTCAAGTTAAACTAGATAGCTGCTCCCGCAAGTCTGATCTTATCACATCTGCAGTTGCTAGTAAATCCACTGTTTATGTGAATGAATGTCTGACCAGGTTCAGGCAAAATCTCTTAAGTAAACTGTGTGGTTTCTGCAAAAATTCCCCTATAATTAAACACTGTTTTGTGCGAGATGGTAAAATTATAGCTAGGAGGACTGACATTGGAAAAACCTATTCAATAGCCACTGAAGCTCACCTTAATTCTTTCCTGAGTGACTGTGGGATAGCTGCTGTAGAGCCGAAATTTAAATTATAATCTCATTTAACTACCATTGTGTACTTTAGCTCTGCCTTTCCTTTCAAAAGGTTTTAACTTTATTTAAACATTGTCATCTTTATTATTGTCTTTTTTTCTTTTTACTCCCATGTTCCATAGTACACTGGCTTTGCCTGTGTCCTCTAGTATAAACTTCATTATCCAGTGTTCCTGAGTGTATCTCTATTTAAACTACCTCATTTAGTTTTAGTTTTAGTGTAACTTTAGTATTCAACTATAATGTACTTATAATATTATAGTAAGTAAGCTTTTCGTTTTATAGATTTCATAATTGCTTTTTTACTTTTTTTGTCATCTATTGTTATTAATTATTCTACTTCATTTTTTACACTCCTAAGTTCCCATTAAGTTTTTATTACTTAAATTACCATTAAGTTTATATTACTTTAGAATTTTTATTCTACTTTTTCTTTGTAACCCAGGTTGCCTAGCCCAACCACCATTGCTCCATTGTGCTCTTTGCTTTGCCTGTGCAATTTTGATCATTAGTGCAAATAATTACCTTCAGTGTACCTGAAAGTACTTTTAAGCAACCTACCTCATTTTTGTGTATAGTTATATATATATATATATATATATATATATATATATATATATATATATATATATATATATATATATATATATATATATATATATATATATATATATATATATATATCAACAAAATCGAATCAAACAGGTGGGTGTGCAGTGTATGGAATACTACGGCAGTGAGGGCCACGCTGGCGCCCTCTAGGCCTCCCGCGGCTAAGGTGTGGGGGGGAGGGGGTGTTGTTGTTCGGTCGGGCGAGGGGGGGGGGCCACCCATGTGCCACCCAATGTTTATAGAAATACGTTTGGGAAAGAGAAATAGAAATAAAAATCAGCAATCATGTTCAGAGCTAATTGAGCTCACAGTGTGTCGGATTACAAGTGTATGATTCATTCACCATTGTGCAGTGATATACAAGAAAATTATACCAGTGTTTAAGTGTCACCCAGACCCCCCCCCCTCAAGCCGACCGAGGCCTGGTCAACCCCCACCTCCTCCCCTGCCCGCCGGCCTCACTGCACCACAGTACCTCCTGCCATCCAACCACCCCACCCACCCTGCGCCTGGGTGTCTCCCACCCGCCTATTCACCGCCCACACAGTGCTTGTTGTAGGGATGTGTTACCCTCCATGCACCCAGATATGGCACAGGTCACAGCAGGCATTCAGGTCCCTCCCAAAAAGGAGGGAGACACAAGTACTCATACGAGTGGTGAGTGTGAGGGACAGCTAGCCACCCCTCCTGCCACCACCCGTGTCCACCCTTGCCGCCACCACCCCTGTCATCCCTCCCACCCGGCCAATGTCTCAGCCCACCCGGGGACGGAGGGGACTCCACCAACTAACCAGGAACCCTCAGCCAAGAACAAGGTCCTGGGAACAGTGCATCCAGACGTGCAACCAGAGTACCCAGTCGCAGAGGAACGTGTCGGGTGTGTGACGAATCTCACAGCCTTAGAGGCGATGGAACCCTACGTCGACACAACAACTGTGACGGTTCATGGACGGCACCTGTAGAGAGGGAAGGCCCACAGGCCCCCCCAGCACCCCCACACATCCCAGCAAACTTCATGTCATCAGATGACCTCCTGGGGGCCATCAAAGCATCCACCACCAGAACTCTTCCTCACATTCCTAAAGCTGCGCGCCCATTTGCAGCAGGGAAATATACAGACCTTCTAAGGAAAGTGAATGAACGGTCTGCAAATCTTAATGCCGCGGGTACCATCAAAGCCTGGCATAATTTGCTCCTGTTTGGCAATATTTGCTTAGGCGTACCTGCAAGAGGAGGCAAGTCACTAGCCTCATCAGTCACTAGGGCAATAAATAATTTCCCCAGAGCTGACAACTTGATCCCCATCCCTCCTCAACGCAAAAACCGTCGTGGCAGACCCAAGAGTTCCAATGACAATTTTAAACTAGGAACACAAGTGACCAAAAAAATTGAAGAGGGCAACACAGTAGGAGCAATTAGGTTACTACCAGCGAAGACACAATCGCCCCTAGAAATCTCGCTACCGCCAACTCACTGAGAGAGAAGCACCCTCCTAGAGTACCGTGGGAACCTACTGCTCAAGACACAAATGACCCAGACATGGGACCTCTATTCCTCCAAGCGTCAGAGGTATACAAAGCCATCATGTCATTTCCGCCAGGTTCAGCAGGGGGATACACTGGAGTAAGACCTCAGCACCTCAAGGAGATGGTAAATCCAGTTCTCGGAGAAGTTGCCGAGACACAATTGTCAGAGGTCACGAAGTTTGTCAACGACTGCCTCTCTGGGTTGATCCCAGATACAATTAAACCCTTTTTCTTCGGAGCATCCCTCTGTGCCCTTAAGAAGAAGGATGGTGGAGTCAGACCCATTGCCGTGGGTAAGACGCTTCGGCGCCTTGTTGCTAGGGCAGCTGTCAGAAAAATTAGCATAGACGCTGCAACGATGCTTCGACCCCATCAACTAGGTTTCGGTGTCCCCCATGGCTGTGAAGCAGCAGCTCATGCAGCACGAGCCTATATCAAGCACCTCCCAGAAAATAAGGCACTAATTAAATTAGACTTTAAAAATGCCTTCAACCAAGGTAAAAAGGGATGTGGTACTGGAAGCAGTTCGAACAAGCTTTCTTTCTCTACTCCCCTTCGTCTCAGCAGGGTACAGTAGGGAATCGACGCTGTTGTTTGGGGAACACGAAGTTGTTTCTGCAGGTGTCCAGCAGGGAGACCCACTTGCCCCTTTTCTTTTTTACATGGCTGTTAAAGAGGTTACAAGCAGGTTGACCAGCGAACTCAACATCTGGTTCCTGGACGATGGCACCCTGGCAGGGACACAGGAGGCCCTGCTAGAAGATCTACAGCTGGTGAAATCTAAGGGAGAGGAGTTAGGACCCACCCTAAACCCTTTAAAGTGTGAAATCATCTCATCTAGCCAACCAACCATAGATGCAGTGCGAACCATATTTCCAGGAGCCCAAGTGATCGCTCCCACCGACAGTGTGCTGCTAGGGGCACCTCTGGGCTCGAGCGCCATAGAGGTAGTCCTCGAAGAAAAGCTGAACGACCTGAGGAGGATGGAGGGAAGAATAGGGTCCTTGGACGCCCACGATGCTTTGTACCTTCTCACAAGGTGCCTGGCTTTGCCCAGACTGACCTATTTCCTAAGGTGTGCTCCCTCCTTCGACAGCCCAAAATTAACAGAATATGACTCGCTCCTAAGGTCATTAACCGTGAAAGTGTTAAACCTCTCCCTGCAAGATGACCAATGGGATCAAGCAACACTCCCAGTTAGACTCGGGGGAATAGGTATTCGCAAGACGACACAGTTAGCATTGCCGGCATTCTTATCCTCGACCAGTGCTACAGGTGAATTAGTTAAGGAAATACTACCGGAATACCTAAGAGACTCCATTGGGATTTATGATCCCAAATTCGCGGAAGGAGCCGGTCAGTGGGACACTCTTGTCAACTCTCACCCTCGACCAACTTCTCCAAATGACTGCAAACAGTCCAAATGGGACAGCCCCATAGTGGAAAACATCGCCACATTATTGCTGGAGGCAGCTTCTTAGAAGGACAGAGCGCATCTCCTAGCTGTGCAAGCCCCCATGCTGGGGACTTCCTGTTGGCAGTCCCTAATTCTGCCTTGGGCACCCGCCTGGACCATCGGTCCCTAAGTATTGGTGTTGCCCTGCGCCTTGCCGCCCCTATCTCCACCGAGCACCGGTGTATTTGCGGCCATGCACGGGCAGACCAATATGGCAGCCATGGGCTCATCTGTCGTAAGACACAGGGAAAGATTGCCAGACACGAAGCAGTCAATGACATCATCAAGAGAAGTTTGGCTACAGCTGGGTGTCCAGCACAAAGGGAACCCCAGTTGTGCAGACCTGACAACAGCAAAAACGCCCAGATGGAGTCACCCTGCAGCCGTGGAGGGAAGGTAAGCAGGTCGTGTGGGACTACACGTGTGCATCTACATTGGCCGATACCTATCTACCTTACAGCACAGCAGAGGGAGGCGGAGCTGCCACCTTCAGGGAGACCCAGAAATCTATCAAGTACCTACTAGCTGTATCCTAGACCTAGAACCTTGTTACAGGTTCGTGCCGATAGGCTCTGAGACTCTGGGCGCCTGGGGTAAATGTGCACTTAAGTTCCTGAAGGAGGTGGGCGAGGAACTCATTGGGAAAACTAGAGACCCAAGAGCGGCCAGTTTCATATTCCAGCGCCTGAGTGTTGCTGTTCAGAGGGGAAATGCGTGCTGTATCTTGGGTACGCACCCGACAACTGAAGAGCTGGACGAGGTCTTCGAACATTGATTGGTATATTGTTATATTGTTATATAAGTGCGTGTTTCTGTAAACTGTAGCATTGCAACAAATCAAATAAAAATAAAATATTAAAAAAATAACAATAGGGGTGGTAGGAGAGGAAAAGATTAAAGTATTCAGTGAGAATCCACAAAGTCTTCTCTGAACACTATTTATTTTCTTCTTCGAGGATGTGGGTCCCTTCAATCAAACCAGTGGTGGTACCCCTAATATATATATATATATATATATATATATATCTATATATATATATATAATATATATATATATATATATATATAAAATATATGGATATATATATATATATATATATATATATATATATATATATATATATATATATATATATATATATATATATATATATATATATATTATATATATATATATATATATATATATATATTGTGACGATAATCTCTTATCAGAGATTTAGCCTGCTATTTCTGCGAATCACGCCTGTCCTCATCAATATACAAGATACGTTTTGTAGTGGCTAAACGTACATATGATAGCCACACGTACCAGCAACTCCCTCCTTCCCCCCCACTGCTGCACCTGGTCGACGCGCCGAACCCTTCAACGGCCTAACTAGCGACTGCGGCCATCCAGCTTCCTCATTGGCCGCCAACCAACACTCCACTCCGGCTCCCCGCCAATCACAAGACCTCACCAGTTATTGTTGGAGTCCCTTGCGTTTCTGCCAGCCAGAATATTGTGTGCTCGCAAGCTGTGAACTCCTAAGTGACTCACTCTGTGTGGTCAAATAGAGGTTCATAGTTAGTGCATATATTCCAGCATTCATATTTTACTTACTTTTGTATATCAATTCTCCTCCCCATTAACGTAATCTATTTTCATGTTTATATTGTTTATTATTTTTGCCAGTAAGCCAAGATTTTGCATTTATTTCAATTTGTGTTTTTATTGTTATTAAAATCCATATTTTTATTATTGCTTTTAGTCTTTCCAACCTTACCACAGATTACCAAATCACGCAGTCATTTTTTTTCTCTTTTTTTTCCTTTTCTTTTTTTTATATATTATATGTGGCCCAGCACTGACACCTGCTAGTTGGAAGACTGCCGACCACCATTTCCAACTCGTTACCGTCACATATAAATGGGGGCCTGTCCGGAGCCACTATTAAATGGAGATCTGTCCACGGAGCCACTATTAAATGGAGATCTGTCCACGGAGCTTCACTCAGGTATTGGTAATTGTGGTAAGCGCACTTGGCTCTTATTTCCCTTGCTTCCATTATTCACATTAATCATTCTTTATTTTATATGGTGCTGTGTATATTGTACATTACGGGAATAGCATATGGTGAGAGTGAGACAACTTTGGATTACGTGGTGACTGTAGGCCGCAGTCATACTCTTAATTGGTCGTCTCCCCCTTCCGTGTTATCCTCCGTGTTTAACATCTTTGTCCCCCAATATTTCTCACTTTTTGACAGATTATCACATAGGTACCCTGGTACTGTGGTCTGTCTCCGGGTCAATAGCACCCAAGTCCTGCAATCCGACTCTAGGAGGAAAAAGAGGGCTTTAGATCCTCTAGCACGAACTATTATTGGCGAATTGGGACCTCGCCGATAGTTCTCGTCACCAGTTGACACTCGCACCCCTACTCGTCGGTCAGACTGATGGTATTTACCTAAGGTAGGGAATTGGCGTTCTTTCTTTTGAGCACAAAAGTTCGCTAATTCTGTAAATACCATATTCAATTTCAGTGGGTACCATTGCTTATGTTCTATAGTGACTTGGCAAGGTATGACTACATTTTTTGGACTACCTCATTTATTTTGAAGCCATTTAGTGTTTCACTTGTATTTTAAAATTAGTTTTCACTAATTAGTAGGATTTTCTTGCCTTTATCCTCCCATAGTGAGTACCAGGTACAAGATTTCCTGCGACCTTATTCATTTACCATCTTGAATTTACTTTAATTATTAATAATTCCCCACAGGATAGGTATCAGTTGCCACGTTTCCTGTTTCTGACACTCGCCATATTCTCACTATATTCATCTCCTTTGTTTTGCTATATTTTCACCATGTTCCGCTTACAAGCTTTCATAGCAAATCCAGAAAGAGAAATAGGGACCTTACGTCAAGCTAAGAGGGTCGATTTGTTAACTCTTGCACATGAGTATCACTTAGAAGTTCCTGATGGAGCCAACAAATTTGCCATTAATAATATGATACTGGATCACCTTGCTGAGGAAGATATTATAGATTCTTCTACTCATGAACAGTACATTATTTCAGATAAAGATGACTTGAGAGCGATAAAGCTCAAATTGGAACTTGCCAAGATCGAGCTACAGCAACAACAAGAAGCAGCTGCCCTCAGAAAGGAAGAAGCTGCCATCAGAAAAGAAGAACAAACGCGTGAAGCTGCAAGCAGAGAGCGCGAAGCTGCCCTGAAGAAGGAAGAAAGTGAACGTGAGTTGGCCTTATACAAACAGCGACTCGAGATACAACGCGACCACGACCACCGACAGGCAGAAGCAATGCTAGAATGTCGTAACCGAGAACTCACGAGGGACGCTGCACACCAAGCTCAACTCCAACAAGCGGCAGCTAGTCTTCCTCCCAGTTTCAATATCTCCCATGCAAGTAAGTTAATGCCCCCGTTCCTCGAAACGGAGGTAGATGTGTTCTTTACCACTTTTGAGACCCTTGCTGTTCAACTTAATTGGCCTGACGACCAATGGGCTACCCTTCTCAGAGTACATTTAACAGGTAGAGCAGCAGTCACACTCAGCACTTTGGCTTCGGAAAACGACTACACCACCCTGAAACAAGCTGTGTTGGACGCCTACCTTCTCTCCACCGAAAGCTATCGACGAAAGTTTCGTGACTACGTCAAGGCAAGTACCACCACCTTCTTAGAATTTGCTAACACCAAACGAAGATATTTCATGAAATGGCTGGAGGCAGCACATGTCTCTACTTTTTCAGAACTTGTCAACCTCATACTGGTTGAAGAATTTTTGAGACGTGTACCTCCTCCTGTCCGCCTATACTTAGCAGACAAGGAAGAGACGGAATTAGTGAAGTGTGCGAAGTCAGCTGACACTTACAGCCTCATCCACCGGCTGACTCCAGATCCTACCAGCAAGAAGTCTTGGTACAGTTACGAGAAAGCGAGCCCAGATCAAGGTACCTCTCAACTGTACTGCAGGTATTGTAGATTATATGGACACTCCATTGACAAATGTAGTAAGTCCCAATCTAAAGGTAATGTCGACCCCCTAAGTCTAAAACTACTCACCCTAAA
>WNGS01163635.1:33489-50134 GCA_020271785.1 Procambarus virginalis
AACATATTAAATCGTGCAATCTTTGCACTTGCGGTTCAATTAGGGATACATGACATCACATATTGCTCTCAAAGCATTGCCGAAGCATATGAACAACGTATAACTATTATACCTTCGTCAACATCATCGGTCTAACGTTAATGGTTAATTTGTCCAACTGCGATCATTAGATAAAGGGAACGGATATATTACTCATTTTTGTTACTATTTAGTTAGCAATTATTATCAAATTACCTAATTCAATTATTATAACCCTGATAATAACGGCTATATATAAATCGTAATAGTGTGCATTATTAAACTAACAATAATGAATTACATATTTTTGTTAAGTATTATTAGTAAACTTTATATTTGTTATTTTTCAGACATACACTTGCACAAACAAGTCCGTCAATCTATCCTCAACTATCAAATTCCATTGTTATCGTAAATCAGAACACAATCTCTCCACTTCCCAATATACTTCTGGAAAACCAACAATTTCACTGTCCAGACTTCAGTGTACCAAAATTTTGACGATATATCCCTCAACGACTCTAGGCACGTACGGAACAAGCGGTGTTTCTTGTCTTGGTTCCCCGTCTGTTCCTCACTGAATAGTGAAGACTAAGTTTCCTCACTGAAAAGTGAGGAATAAGTTTCCTCACTGAAAACAGTGAGGAATAAGGTTCCTCACTGAATATGTTTCCTCACTGAATAAGTTTCCTCACTAGTCTCTTCTTGAGAATAGGTGAAGTTTGCATGAAGGGTAACCCTCCCGATGACTGACCAGGACAGCAGACGTAAGGAGATGCGTTGACGTTTTAGATGAGAAGAAAGTCAAACGCAGTGAGATGTGATGGGCCGTAGAGAGAGGAGGGGCGGTGAATGAATGGGTTTTGAAAAAAACAAGAATCGACCAGTTGAGGGAGACACCCGCACCGGAAGTGGGCGGGGCGTCGTGGTCACGGGTGGCAGAATGACCCATGCACGGCGTAGCAGTGTGCGCAAGGCGGGTACTAATACTTCTCCGGAAACTTGTATATAGGAAAGCGCAAGCAGTACGCTTCCCAAATCACCCCCAGGTCAGGGGAGCCAGCCACCAGGCGGCGCCCTCGGCTGAGACATCCTATCCGCACCCAATACACAAACTCCCTCACCCGCGATACCCAGATAGAGGACGAGCACCACGGGCTCAGAAGCAAGAAGCACCCGGGCCCGGGAAAAATCTCGATAAGGGCCCAACTCCGGCCCCCCACAGGGCACGACCCCCAGCAGGACGGGATAGGGCAATCCCCAGACCGGAGCAAAGAAGGAGGGGATACAGCAGGGGAAGCAGGCGCGGCACCGACCCCACCACCTGGCACAGGACACGAGGCCCCCCGGCGCACATCATTCCGCAACATCACGACGAAGGGGTTCACGATTCATCAGGGGACAACCCCCACTGCGGTGATCCAACAGCAGGAGAGCAGGAGGGAGAGGACACAGGTAGCAACTTCGGAGACTCTCACAGCACCATCATCATCGGCGGGGGCGCCAGATCTCCATACTCCCCCACCTCTCCCCAAGGCACACCACGAAGAGGAGACACAAACCGCCGAGCCCGCCGTGAACGCTTCGATACAGGTCGCACCACACCACGACCAGCAGCCCCCCGAGCACGGCCACCATCTTCCACCTCCACACAGGCCAGCAGCACTCCGGGGGGAAGAGTCGACAGAGGCCACATCGCCCGCATTGTCCACATCATCCAGGGAAAACAGCCTCAGAACACCGACGTGCACGCTTCGCAAAGGCGATGGGAAGAGCAGAACTACAGTTGTCAGCACACCCAGGCACGGCAGGCACCACACCTTGCCGAAGCACCCCCTCCTAAAATCAGCAGAAGAACCCGCATTCCCGGGAGCTGGTATCACATCCACAGGTGGGGGGCGGACATGGACCTCCCCAGGGGACTCCTGCACAACAAGCAGCTCAGGCGACGCCCGACACCCACACACACCGGCTAAACAGCCCCAGGGGGCCACAAGCAGGCACCAGATGTTGTCGCGCAGCTTTAGAATTCGCCTCACAGGACGGAGCAGCGACAGGGCATCAGGCGTCTCAGGCACAGCACCCATTCCGTCCTCAGAACCGGCCGAACGCAACAGGGGCGTAAAATCCTCTGCACGATAAATATGCACCCTATCAGTTGCTCCCACGCCGAATGCTGCAGCCAGATGACCCACGTGACCACACCTTTAACAGGTGCGCGGTTGACCCCCGATACTGGCAGCGGAGCGTGTACCCCCAACACGGACATCGACGACGTGTACACTCCACTTCAGCGACATTTTCAGGGTGTGGGAGCCGTCAAGCACACCAACACAAGTGCCTGCCAAGGACCTTGTTCCAACGAACACCTAACACTGTCCCAAACCGTTCGAAACAGGAGGTCAAAAATTCGTCCTGAAATTCGAAGGGGCACCATGCACCACCACAGACGACAAGGTGACACTAAGATTCACCACTTTAACGGAGCCAGCAGTATCAGTGAGAGGGTAAACACGCCCCCTCACACCGCTCGAGAAAACGAACTCAACACTCCCCCCCTCTACCTTCACCCGGATCACTACCCTGAAAGGGCAGCCTGGAGGCTGAACTTGACCACAGCTCGGTTGCTCTGAAGCAGCTGGATGACCACCAGGTCCGACAGCTGCGCATGAAGTACGTCCACCAGGGGCGACACCAACCAACGAACGGTCCACCGGCACCGTAAATGCAAGACCAAGGCCGACACTGTCCTCTGCACTGGAGGGCGAGAATTCCCCATGGCTAAGCAAACGTCACCCTGTCAGTGGTAAACCACCACCATCAGGGCAAACCAGCACTACTCAACGTAAACACTAGCCAGCGGAGAGACCTCAGGAACGTCCGGAACTGGCGGGTGGTCACCACGCAACTCTTCCTCACTATTCCTGACATTCTCGTCAAGTGGCCATAAGTCCCTTCTTACAGAAGGAATGACGACAGTAGTACATACGCTTCTGTCAACACAGATTTTATCTCGAAGGTAATTTTAATCCATCAAACTTGAGTGTTATTTTTGAGAGCCACAATATAGTTTATACTGACCAATCAGAAAATATATGTACGACTTGAAGTCCGTTTTAACTTGCTGTGACTGAACGCTTGTTGATCTTATCCGGGTGGATTTGTGTGCGGTGAGTTTAGCCATTAAGGCAGTATAGATATTTTCATTATACTCATAAACACCATAAACAAACAACTTTACTAACCCATTGCTGATGCTTGTTAACGACCCGATGGGTGCAAGTTATTGAGTTGAGAAAGACTGGCAGTCGAGTTCCGAGGTAACACGACAGGTTTGTCTTCAGATCAATTCCATTTCATCCAGCGGTCGACCATAAAAAGACCCATTCATCAGTTTTAACAGTCTTCATTTCTAAAAAAGGATTTTCTCAAACATAAAATTAATATTAGCATATTGTGCACATTAGAACCCACTGTTTAGATTAGGTTAGTTAGGTTTCTGATTGTGATTTATTTGTATTTGTAGTTACGTGGGTGAAGATTTCAGCGTTGTGGTTCGAACAAAAATCGTCAGTGAAGCACTTGTTCCGGACGTGTCGGCGCTCATCAGTTCTGAGTCAGTTTAAACCGTTTTTCCATTTTATAACAGCGGGTTTGAGGGTGGCATGGAAGGAACATTGGGTCTTTGTTGTAGACGGGCTGTATGAAACTTTCAACCCATCCTCGACTCAAGTCCATTAATTACATCCAGCGGTCGACTGACGCATTCATAAATTTAAACATGCTGTTCATTCAACACGGGACTTTTCTCAAGTATAAATTATATTATAATATTTAGCATATTGTGTAAAAAATAGCATAGGTTAGGTTAGGTCAAGGTGTATAGGTTCTGCTGGCGATTATTGTATTGTAGTACGTGGGAGAAGCATTTACTGCGTTGTGGTTCGAACAAATCAGTGAAGCACTGTTCGGAAGTGGTCGGAAGTCGAGTTGAGTCGTGTGTAAAACGCTTTTAATTCATAAACAGGGGGTTTGGAGGGTGCATGAATCACTTTGGATCTTTGTTTGGAGGACGGGCTGGGGAAACTCTACATGCCTTTTCGTGCCTGGTTATAAACAAAGCCCAAAGTCCATCCAGCACCGGCCGAACCCCCTGTTTATGAATGAATAAGGTTTTTACACATGACTCACAAGATGATAGAGACCGAACACTTCGGATAAAAAGTGCTTCGCTGACGACTTTGTTCGAACCACAACGCTGTAAATGCTTTCCCCACATACACAATACTAATAATCGCCAACAAACCAAAAACATCTAACCAACAGTGCCTTAAATGCCCCCCACAATATGCTAATATTATTTATGCTTTGTGAAATTCCTGTTTTGAAATAAAAAAGCATGAGTCTAAAATTGGACAGAATGGCATCTTTCGGGTCGTCTACTCGATTTATTGAATTTAAACTTGGTTGTGAGGACGCGACCCCCCTTTGATCAATGACGAAGTTTCGTGCGTTCTTGTTTTGGGACTATTTTAGCCGCCAAACACCCCTTCTTCAACACCGCCATCACAAACAAAGATCCAAAGAAAGTGATTCCATGCAGCCCGCCAAACCACCGTTTTATGAATGAAAAACGAGGTTTACACACGACGCACCAAATTGCCGTGGAGCATTCGAACATATCCGGAGAAAACAAGTGCTTAAATGACGAATATGTTTGTTCCAACCAAACCCGCTAATAAATGCTTAGTCAATCAACGTATACAAATAGCAAATAAAGAATCGCCAAACAGAACACTAAACATCTAAACCTAAACTATCCTATGCCCAATATATAACACAATATGCAACTATATTATAATATTAATTGTGTTGAGAAATTCCGTTTTGAAGCTGAACAGCATTGTTAACATTTATGAATGCGCGTGACTGGGGTCGCAGCCGTTGAGGAAATGGAAGGCACTTGCAGATCGAGGATGGGTGGCCTTTCGTTCATAATGTGAGAAAAGTCATTACAGACGACTCGAAACTGATGCTATTAAACGTTTCTCGCAACAGTGATTTGCTTACTTCCTCTGCACGAATTGCTTCTATCAAATTGCTTCTAACAGCATCACTGGAAATACAAAATTGTCACAGAGTGCCACATAACACTAAATCTAATTATGTCCTATCTATTTAGCCAAAATTATATGTATATTGTAATGTAAGCTCTGCAGCACGAAATTACAAAACGTTATGTATCAACGCATAAAAAGATTCGGTAGGAGCCTTGATGGGCATTCGCACCCTAAGAGGATTTCAAATGTCTCTAAAGTGCTTGCTTGGGAGTACCCGAAACATAGGTTCGAATCCTCCGCAGTAGGACTTACACTACTGATTTTCCAAATATATATTCAAAGAAATCAACCAAAAGATTTTGAACTACAAAAGTGCATTGACACTAATTCTATCGCAGCTTGTACGAACCGTAACCTGAAGCACAGGTTGAGGAATCGGTTGACTGAAGTCCTTGGGCCTAAAGCGTTTTCTATTCACAGAAAAAGGGTTTTGGCAGGTGGACTAAAGAGGATTTGTAAACAGCTCAATCCTGCAACTCGATTACGGAGAGCTTGAGAAGCTTACAGCTTCCGTGTCGCCTATCGCAGACGGTAAAATCATATTTCACGCGCGCGTATTTCTGACCACTTTATGTACGCAGACCATATCATTATTATTATAAAACAAATCCCCCTCTTGTGATGTTTGAATTTTAGTATTTGACCATGGTAGTGAGAGTAAGAAAATTGTGGGAAGGTAAACTCCCCGGTAAAAGCCCAATTATGTATTGATATTATACATATCAGGTTCTGACAGGAAGTTGTAAAAAGTGTTCAATGATCTCATAAAGACATGAAAATATTCACCCTATAGAAATGTGTACTGTAATAGTGTAAGACATGTCTTATTCAAGAAATTTGTTTATCATTGGATGAGGAGCAGAGAATTGTAGAGTGTAAATCCCTCCAAAAATTTATCGATTATCCGGTAATATTAGGTGACGGTAGGCAAGCTGCATGGTCTCGCTATGGACTGTGAGTCCAGCTTTCAATCCCTGACCATTTCCAACGTGGAATTTGAGCCACAATCCTCCCCATCACAACAACACGAAGCAAGCCATTACCCCTATTAGAACGATTTTACAGGCACTTCTTTTCCCACAGCTCATAAAAACGGAGAAAGGAGAGAGAAAAAGGGTCCTGCAAAAGATATGTTTAATAGAAAATGTTATTCCCTACAGACAAATCAGAAGATACAAATGACCATTAAATAAAACCAAGAGAAAACGGCCAGCCTACTCATGAGAAAACTTGCAGACATGGAGAAAGAGAACAGCTCTAAAAGAGACCAACGTCGTCCTATCTATTCCTTCAAATGCTTTGGGACTTGAAGACTGTAAGCCTAAAAAAACTTAGTATATAGGCAAAGACAGAAACATCTCCTTCCAGGCGTTCAACGATGCCTAAGCAACAGGGCTCCTTAAGGAACATATAATCCCTCCCACAACCAGACCATAACCAGATTATATATATATATTAAAAAAAAAAAAAAAAAAAAAAAAGATACAGCGACAGCAGGCGGCCTTGACATCTGCGAAGGCACTACACAGCAAGAAGTCAACACCAGAAATCTAACAGCCACAATAAAGCCACAACTATCCTTCTACCCACTTCAAGGACTCCGCTCCAATATAGAACCATCTAAGAAATATGGGCCAATAGGCCTTCTGCAGTTCTATTGATACCCAACTTCTACACATCTATACCCTGTATTCCATTTGTACCCAACCTCTACAAAACTATACCCCGTATTCCATGTTCTGTGTTTCACCCCACTCTTTTATTACATCACCTCACCAAACTGCAGGTATAAAAGCCAAAGTTTGTTCAGGCATAAGTTGTGTGAAAACTAAAGTCTTTTGAAATGTAATAAGTTTACGATACGCGCTCAAGTATCGCGTCAGACTCGAAATAAAAATGAATTGGAGACTTGATTTTCATTTACCGTCACCAGTAAAAGGAAAACATAAGGAAAATAGAGAAACTTCGTGTTAGGAATTATTAATCTTACCTTTTTCGGTCATATTTAATAATATATAGATATATAATATATAATACTATAAATAGAATATATATATATATATATATATAGTATACTATATATATAATATAGACATATGTCGTACCTATATCCAGAACGCACTCTCGGGGCTACTATGCAAGACCCCAAATTTGCATCCTAATAGGCCGAGCGATGGTCCTTTATCTTCAAAATGTTTTCCTATTGCTTATTTTAAATTTTTATTTTATATATTAAGAACATAAATATTGATTTTTTTTTTTTTGAGATATATCCAAGAGTTGTACATTCTTGTAAAGCCAATAGTACGCGTTAGCGTTCGGGCAGTCCTGGAATTACGATACCCCGCCGCGATTGATCGTCTTTTCATCCAAGTACTACATTTTACTGTTGCGTATTAAACAGATGCTACAGTTAAGATTTGCGCCCAGTACTCCTCCCCCGGCCAGGATACGAACTCATGATATAGCGCGTGCGGAACGCCAGGCGATGTTTTTCACTACACCACGGGGACTCCTTAGTATGTTAGTTTAGGTTAGGTTAACATAGGTTAGGTTTGGTTTGGTTAGGTTGGTCATATATCTAACGTAAGTTTTAACTGGGATTTAAACAAAATTTAGCTCTACATAAATGAAATAATTCGCTTTTCTTTATAAAACAACAAAAAAAAATGAGAAACATTGAAATTCTGGAAAAACTTGGCTTATTAGGGCCCCTCGCCCCTTGCATACTAGCCGAGAAGTGCGTTCTGGGTGCGAGGTGTGTGGCCTCCTAGGTTACGACTATATATTATCTATAATATATATATGAGATATATATATCTTCATTGATAGAGATATTAGATATATATATATATATATATATGTAGTCTCATATGCGTACCTAGTAGCATAACTCCTTTTTGGCTACTATGCAAGCCCCGATTGCCTAATAAGCCAAGTTTTCCTGAATATTAATGTTCTCTAATTTTTTCTTATTGAATGAAAAACCTACCAATTCATATTTTGTTGAGGTCAATTTTTTTTTATTGGAGTTTAACGAAATTAACGAAGATATATGAACGAACCTAACAAACCCTACCAAACCTAACCAACCGATCTTTACCTAGGTTAGGGTAGGTTAGGTGCCGAAACAGTTAGGTTAGGTCGGTTAGGTAGGTTAGGTAGTTGCAAAACAATTAATTCGTGAAAACTTTGGCCTATCCGGCACATATGTGCCTTGCATAGTAGGCATGAGAAGTGCGTTCTGGCGATTAGGTACGACATATATACTATATATATATATATATATATATATATATATATAAGATATTATTTTATAGATATATAGATATTATATATATTATATGTTGTACCTCGTAGCCAGAAACGTGTATCGCCTGTTATGCAACGCCGATTTGCCTAATAAGCCAAGTTTTCCGGAATTAATATACTTTTCTCAAATTTTTTCTTAGGAAATGATAAAGCTACCCATGTTCATTATTGTATGCGTCAATTTTTTTTTATGGAGTTAAAAGTAACGTAGATTTATGACCGAAACTAACCAACACAACCTAACCAAAAACAACGAAGGGAGGGAGTAGGTTATGTGTTAGTGTAGCCGAAAAGTGAGGTTAGGTTAGGAAAGAGTAGGTTAGGGAGTGCTGAAAAAATGAAGGCAGGAAAACGGGGGCGGGTGAGGAGGCAACATGAGCAGGCCTTCCCATAGGAGCGGAGAAGGGAGGGCGGGGCGAAGAAGGGACGCAATATAGCGAGAGATAAGAGAGAGAGAGAGAGCGAGTAGAAAGAGAGAGAGCAGAGAGAGAGAGAGAATAAATAAAATAAGATACACATATAATGATATATATATAGAAATAAAAAGATAAATACAGAGAATAAATAAGATATATAAGAACCCGATGAACAAATAAAATATATCACTAGACTAACACTTCAAAACATACTCTTCCCACCACATAAAACTCTTCATCCACATCCCACCCACTTCCCTACCCTTACTCAACCCACCCCAAAAACACACCCCTCCTCTCTATCACACCCCCCACCCCACCACCAACCACTAACCCCCCACCCCTCTCCTCCACCACCCCCCACTCACTACACACCACTCCATCTTACCTTGTGATATATATTATATATATAGAAGCGATCGTAACAAGGGACACCTACTATGTCACCCCCCCAACTTTTCTCTGGTGTTGTTCTTCAGTTATATCTTGCTTGGGTTAGGCCCCATTTATTATATCTTGTAGATTATGCAGTTCAGTTTTGGTCCCGCGTTAATAGATTAATGGATATAAAATTTACTATAAATGCCAAACCCACCCACCTTAAGGATATATATATATATATTATTAATATATAATATATATTTATATTTATTTTATTCTCCGAGGCATGGGGTCCCACATAGGCACCAGGAGGTGGTTTACCCCACAAAGTTAAAAAAAAAAAAATTTATTTTTTCATATAATATATTAGATATATAGATATAGATATAATATATAGATATAGATTATAGATATTATATATATATTATATGTCGTACCTAGAAGCAAGAACGCACTTCTCAGCCTACATGCAAGGCCCGATTGGAATTATTAAGCCAAGTTTCCTGAATTATATATTTTCTCAATTTTTTTCTTATGAAATGATAAAGCTCCCATTTCATTATGTATGAGTCAATTTTTTTATGGAGTTAAAATTAACTATAGATATATGACCGAAATTAACCACACCCTACCGAACCTAACCTAACCTATCTTTATAGGTTAGGTTCGTTAGGTAGCCGAAAAGTTATGTTAGGTTTCGGTTAGGTGGTAGGTAGTCGAAAAATAAAATTATTCATGAAAAACTTGGCTTATTAGCAAATCGAGCCTTGCATAGAAGTGCGAGAAGTGAGTTTTGGCTACTAGGTCCGACATATATATCTAATATATATATATAATATATATATGATCTATTATATATAATATATATATTTTATTTTATGTATATATATACGTATAGATACGTATATATATAGATATATATGTATAGAGAGATAATATATATGTATCCAGAAATAATATATATATAGAGATTATATGATATATATATATATATATATATATATATATAGAAGCGATATAACAAAGACACCTGGGTTGTTCTTCAGGTTATATCTTTGCTCTGTTCAGGCCTATTTATTAATTCTATTAGATTAGCAGTTCAGTTTTGGTCGCACTATTATAGTATGGATATAAATTAAGTAAAAGCGCGTCGCGGGGCAGCCGCCGCCGGTGTGGGGGTGGGAGAGAGAGGGCAGGATAAGATACCATGACGAGTACGGCGACCAAAACTGGAACGGCATAATCTAAATAGATATAATGAAATAGGCCCGGACCAGAGCAAGATATAACGGAAGAACAACACCAGGTGGATCGTGTTACTATCGCGGCGAGATAGAGAGAGAGAGTCGAAGCTAGGAGATAGAAGAAGAGAGCGAGATAGAGGAGAGAGAGGATAGAAGATAGAGAGGAAGGTTAAGAAAATACCGATATATTCTAGAGGAGAGATAGAGATATAATATATAATATATATATATATATCATGATATATATAATATATATATATATATCAGTATATATATATCTATAGTCGTACCTAGTAGCCCAGAACTCACTTCTCAGCCATCTATGGAAGGCCCGATTTGCCTAAAATGCCAAGTTTTCATGAATTAATTATTTTCCGACTACCTAACCTACCTAACCTAACCTAACCTAACTTTTTCGGCTACCTAACCTAACCTACCCTATAAAGATAGGTTAGGTTAGGTTCGGTAGGGTTGGTTAGATTCGGACATATATCTACGTTAAATTTTAACTCCCACTAAAAAAATTGGACCTTCATACATAATGAAAGGGGTCGCTTTAATCATTTTCATAAGAAAAAATTTGAGGAAAAATATCTTAATTCAGGAAAACTGGCTTATTATTCAAATCGGGCCTTGCATAAGTAGGCTGGAGAAGTGCCGTTCTGGCTACTAGGTACGACATATATAATATATATCTATAACTATATTAATCTATATATATATATATATATTATATATATATATATATATAATATATATTTTTTTTTTTTTTAAATTTGTTGAGGGTGGTACCACCTCTGGTGCCAATGGTGGGGACCCATAGCCTCGGAGAAAACATAAAATATATAACTCTACTCTAATTATATATATCTCCATATATCGATCTCTCTATACATATCGGGTGGGTGGTTGGACATGTTTCAGTAACTTTCTCTCATTATATATTACGGGCGCCCAAAACTGACCTGCATAATCTAATAGATATAATAAATAGGCCCTGACCAGAGCAAGATATAACTGACGAACAACACCAGGTGACTTATTACTAACGCATCTCTATATATCGTATACTAGATAGCATATTAGTATATATAATATATAGATATCTCTCGAGAGATATATATTACTTATATATAGTCTACTTGATATATGATATACAGTATATGATAGATACTACTCTGTAGTATCTAGAATATATGTATATATACTCTAATATATATAATATACTATATATATATATATATATATAATATGTCGTACCTAGTAGCCCAGAACTCACTTCTCAGCCCACTGTGCAAGGCCCGATTGCCTAAAAAGCCAAGTTTTCACTGAATTCATTATTTTTATCGACATACCTCACCCTACCTGCCCTCACCTAACCTAACCTTATTTCTTCGGCTACCTAACCTAACCTAACCTATCAAGATAGGTTAGGTTAGGTTAGGTAGGGTTGGATTAGATTCGGTCATATATTACGTATATTTTAACCTTCCAATAAAAAAAATTGACACCATACATAATGAAATGGGTAGCTTTATCATTCATAAGAAAAAACATTGGAGAAAATATATTCAAGTACAGGAAACTTGGCTTATTAGCGCAATCGGGCGTGCATAACAGGCCGAGTACGACGGTTCTGGCTACTAGGTCCAACATATATATATATATATATAATATACTATATATATCATATATATAGACTCATATTATATCTATATATATATCTATATATATCTATATATGTCGTACCCTAGTAGCCAGAACACAGCACTTCTCAGCCTACGATGCAAGGCCACGATTTGCCTAATAGGCCAAGTTTTCACGCATTAATTGTTTTTCGACTACTAACCTACAACCTACCTAACCTAACCTAACCTAACTTTTCGGCACCTAACCTAACCTAACCTATAAAGATAGGTTGGGTTAGGTTAGTAGGGTTGGTTAGGTTCGGTCATATCTTACGTTAATTTTAACTCCAATAAAAAAAATGTGACCTACATACAAAATGAAATGGGTAGGTTTTTCATTTCATAAGAAAAAAATTAGAGAACATATAACTAAATTCAGGAAACTTGGCTTATTAGGCAAATCGGGCCTTGCATAGTAGCCAAAAAGTGAGTTCTGGCTACTAGGTACGACATATATATCAATACATATATATATAGACTATATTATATGAGATTATATATAATATATAGATATATATCATATGATATATTATATATACTTATATATACATATATGTCGTACCATAGTAGCCAGAACGCACTCTCGGCCTACTATGCAAGGGGCGATTGCCTATTAAGCCAAGTTTTCCAGAATTTCAATATTTTCAATTTTTTTTCTATAAAATGAAAAAGCTAATTATTTCATTATGTATGAGCTAAATTTTGTTAAATTCCAGTTAAAACTTACGTAGATATATGACCAAACCTAACCAACCAAACCTAACCTATGTTAACCTACCCTAACAACAATACGAAAGGAGCTCTCCGTTGGTGTAGTGGTAAGACACTCGCCTGGCGTTCCGCAAGCGCTATATCATGAGTTCGTATCCTGGCACGGGGAGGATTTACAGGGCGCAAATCCTTAACTGTGCCCTCTGTTTAACGCAACAGTAAAGATGTGTACTTGGATGAAAGAACGATTCATCGCGGGCGGGGATCGTATTCCAGGGACCTGCCCGAACGCTACGCGTACTAGTGGGCTGTACAAGAAGGTAACAAACTCTTGTATATATCTCAAAAAAAAAAACATCAAGTAATTTACTGTTCTTTAATTAATAAATAATAATATTTAAAATAAACCAATAGGAAAAACCAATTATTGAGATAAGAAAATCCTCGGCCTATTAGGCAAATTGGGTCTTGCCATAGTAGGCCGAGAAGTGCGTTCTGGCTACTAGGATATGACACTATCTCTATATATACTATATATATATAACTATATATATATATATATATATATATATATATAATATTATATATATATATATATATAATATATTATAAATATGACCGAAAAGTAAGATTAATAATTCTAACACGAATTTTCTCTATTTTCCTTATGTTTCTTCTTTTTACTGGTGACGGTAAATGAAAACTCAATTCTCCAAAATTCATTTTTATTTCTAGTCTTGACGCGATACTTGAGCGCGTTTCGTAAAACTTATTACATTTCAAAGACTTTAGAATTTATCTACACATCTTATGCCTGAAACAACATTGGCTCTTATAACTGCATTTTGGGTGAGGTGATGTAATACAATAGGGGGTGAAACACAGAACATTGAAAAGGGGGTATAGATTTGTAGAGGTTGGGTACAAATGGAATACGGGGTATAGATTGTAGAAGTTGGTACAAATAGAACTGCAGAAGGC
Source organism: Procambarus virginalis (assembly GCA_020271785.1). Classification (NCBI taxonomy): domain Eukaryota; kingdom Metazoa; phylum Arthropoda; class Malacostraca; order Decapoda; family Cambaridae; genus Procambarus; species Procambarus virginalis. The sequence goes on from WNGS01163635.1 coordinate 47,361, forward strand.
CTATTGGCCCATATTTCTTGATGGTTCTATATTGGAGCGGAGTGCTTGGGAAGTGGGTAGGATATAGTTGTGCGTTAATTGGCTGTTGATTGCTGGTGTTGACTTCTTGATGTGTAGTGCGCTCGCAGATGTCAAGGCCGCCTGCTGTCGCTGTATCTATAAATGATTTCTGTGTTGTTTGCTAAGATTTCTCTGGTGATGGTTGGTTGTGGGAAGAGATTATATGTTCCTTAACGGAGCACTGTTGCTTATGCCTCGTTGAACGCCTGGAAAGAGATATTGCTGTCTTGCCTATATACTAAGTTTTTTGAGGCTTACAGTCTCCAAGAGGGCATTTGAAGGCATAGACGACGTTGGTCTCTTTTAGAGCGTTCTGCTCAGTGTCTGCAAAGTTTCTCATGAGTAGGCTGGCCGTTTTCCTTGGTTTATAGTAAATCGTCAGTTGTATCTTCTGATTTTTGTCTGTAGGGATAACATTTCTAATTAAACAATAATCTTTCAGGACCCTTTTCTCCGTTTTATGAGCTGTGGAAAAGAAGTTCCTGTAAAATAGTCTAATAGGGGGTAAAGGTGTTGTGTTAGTTGTGATGGGAAGGATTGGTGCCCAACCACTTGGATGGTCAGGAATTGAACGCTGACCATCACTCATGCGAGACCATCGCTTTACCGTCCACTAATAATTACGGATAATTCTGTCAAATTATTGGAGGGATTTACACTCTCAATTTCTGTCTCATCCAATGATAAACAAATTTCTTGAATAAACATTTTTACTATAAGATACACATTTCTTAGGGGAATATTTCATGTTTTATGATATCTTGAAAATTTTAATTCCTTCAGAACTATATGTATAATATAATACATAACTTTTACCGGGGTTTACTTCCACAATTTTTACTCTCACTCAATGGTCGAAAATCTAAAAAATTCAAACATCACAAAGAGGGGGATTTTTATAAATATATAACGATAGGTCGTACATAAAGGGGTCAGAAATACGCGCGTGAAATATGATTTTACCGTTGCTGGCGACAACGGGAGCTGTTAAGCTTATCAAGCTCTCCGTAATCGAGCTGCAGGATTGAGCTGTTTACAAATCCTCTTTAGTCCACCTGCCAAACCCTTTTTCTGTGGATAGAAAACGCTTTACCCAAGACTCACAACCGATTCCCAACCTGTCTTCAGGTTAGGTTCGTACAAGCTGCGATAGATTAGTGTCAATGCATTTTGTATTCAAAATGTTGTTGGTTATTTCTTGAATATAGATTTTGGGAAAATCAGTAGGAGCCGTGAGCAGGATTCGAACCTATGTTCTGGGTACTCCCAAGCAAGCACTTTAGACGTTGAATCCTCCTTAGGTTCGAATCCACCTCAAAGGCTCCTACGATCTTATCGTTATACATAACGTTATTGTTAATTTCGTTCTGCATAGCTTTACATTACAGTATAATATAATTTTGCTAAATAGATAGGCATAGATTAGATTTAGTGTTTAGGCACTTTGACAATTATTGTATTTCCAGTATGTGTTAGAAGCAATTTGATAGAAGCAATTCGTGCAGAGGAAGTAAGCAAATCACTGTTCGAGAACGTTTAATAGCATCAGTTTCGAGTCGTCTGTAATGAGTTTCTCAATTATGAAGAGCAACCCATCCTCGACTCAAGTCCATCCATCCAGCGGTCGACCCCACAGAGCATTCATAAATGTTAACATGCTGTTCATTCAAAACGGGAATTTTCTCAACTATAAATTAATATTATATATATTAGCATATTGTGTATATATTGGCATAGGATAGGTTAGGTTAGATGTTTAGGTTCTGTTGGCGATTATTTGTATTTGTAGTACGTGGATGAAGCATTATAGCGTTGTGGTTGGAACAAAAATCGTCAGTGAAGCACTTGTTCCGGATATGTTCGAATGTCAGCAATTGTGAGTCGTGTGAAACCGCTTTTCATTCATAAACAGGGGGTTTGGCGGGTGCATGGAATCACTTTTGGATCTTTGTTTGGAGGACGGGCTGTGAAGAGGGTGTTTGGCGGCTAAAATAGTCCAAAAAAGAACCACGAAGCTTCGTTATCAACCCGTCCTCACACCAAGTTCATTCCATCCAGCGGTCGACCCCAAAGAGCATTCTTCAATTTTAACATGCTTTTTATTCAAAACAGGAATTCACAAGCATAAAAATAATACTAGCATATTGTGCATTTAAGCACTGGTAGGTTAGATGTTTTGGTTCTGTTGGCGATTTACTTGTATTTGTAGTATGTGAGTGAAGCATTTACAGCTTGTGGTTTCGAACAAAAGTCGTCAGTGAAGCACTTGTTCCGGAAGTGTTCGGAAGTCATCAGTGTGAGTCATGTGTAAACCGTTTTCATTCATAAACGGGGGGTTCGGCGGGTGCATGGAATGGACTGGGCCTTTGTTTATAGGACAGGCAGCGAAAAGGCAGGTAGAGTTTCCAGCCCGTCCTCCAAACAAAGATCCAAAAGTGATTCCATGCACCCGCCAAACCCCCTGTTTATGAATGAAAAAAGCGGTTTTACACACGACTCACAACTGTGACGTCCGACCACTTCCGGAACAAGTGCTCACTGACGAATTGTTCGAACCACACGCAGTAAAATGGCTTCTCCCCCGTACTACAAATACAAATAATCGCCAGCAGAACCTTACACCTGACCTAACCTAACCTATGCCTATTTTTACACAATATGCTAATATATTATAATATTAATTTATACTTGAGAAAATTCCCGTTTTGAATGAA
>WNGS01163635.1:51134-68130 GCA_020271785.1 Procambarus virginalis
TCTGCACAACCATGTGGGTCCCCATTCTCCCAGTCTATCTTTCCATGGTTGAAATCGCCCATGGTTAAGAGTCTTGAGCCATTCCTTCAGGGAACTGAAGCTGCTCTCTCTATTATATTAATGGTTGCCATGTTGTTCCTATCAAACTCCTGTCTAGGTCTTCTGCCATTTAGTGGAAGGTTGTAAATGACTGCCACTATTATCTTATTAGGTCCACCCATTGTTATAGTTCCTGTTATGTAATCTCTGAACCCGTCACACTCTGGAATTTTCATCTCATCAAAACTCCAGTCCTTCCTCATCAGCAGGACCACTCCTCCACCTCCTCTCCCTTACCTCTCTTTCCTTACTATATAGTAGTCCTTTGGAAACACAGCATCTGTTATGACTCCTGACAATTTTGTTTCCGTGAGTCCTACTACATCAGGGTTTTCTTTTTGTGCCCTTTCACTCAGTTCACTTGCTTTATTGGTAGTCCCATCAATGTTTGAGTGCATTATCTTGAAGCTCACTCTCTTATATCCAATTTCACCCTCACTCCCCACAAGTGTAAGAAGTTGTTCCATGGTCATTGCTACTTGTGTAGGCTCCTCCTCCTGTGAGGTAGTTGCCAGGGGTTCAGGGGGAGGTGGAGTGGGGGATGGAGGGCTTAGGTCTTGCTCAGGCCTGCTTGGGGCAGGAAGAAGTCCTGGGGGTGAGGGGGCAGGGATTGCTTGGGGAGAGGGCACGCCCTCTGTGTGTGTGTGTGTGTGTGTGTGTGTGTGTGTGTGTGTGGTGTGTGTGTGTGTGTGTGTGTGTGTGTGTGTGTAATTACCTAAATGTAAATACCTAAGTGTAGTTACAGGATGAGAGCTACGCTCGTGGTTTCCCGTCTTCCCAGCACTCTTTGTCATATAATGCTCTGAAACTACTGACGGTCTTGGCCTCCACCACCTTCTCACCTAACTTGTTCCAACCGTCTACCACTCTGTTTCCGAAAGTGAATTTTCTTATATTTCTTCGGCATATGTGTTTAGCTAGTTTAAATCTATGACTTCTTGTTCTTAAAGTTCCAGGTCTCAGGAAATCTTTCCTATCGATTTTATCAATTCCTGTTACTATTTTGTATGTAGTGATCATATCACCCATTTTTCTTCTGTCTTCTGGTTTTGGCATATTTAATGCCTCTAACCTCTCCTCGTAGCTCTTGCCCTTCAGTTCTAGGAGCCACTTAGTAGCATGTCTTTGCACCTTTTCCAGTTTGTTGATGTGTTTCTTAAGATATGGGCACCACACAACCGCTGCATATTCTAGCTTTGGCCTAACAAAAGTCGTGAACAATTTCTTTAGTATATCGCCATCCATGTATTTAAAAGCAATTCTGAAGTTTGAAAGCGTGGCATCGGCTCCTCGCACAATATTCTCATGTGATCCTCAAGTGATAGTTTTCTATCTAGAACCACCATTAGATCTCTTTCTTTATCAGAATTCTTTAAAGATTTCTCACAAAATATATAGGTTGTATGAGGTCTATGTTCTCCTTTTCCGCATTCCTTAACATAGCATTTATTAACATTAAATTTCATTTGCCAACTGGTGCTCCATATACTTATTTTGTCCAGGTCATCTTGTAGTGCATGACAATCATCTAAGTTTCTTATCCTTCCTATTATCTTAGCATCATCAGCAAACATGTTCATATAATTCTGTATATCAACTGGTAGATCATTTATGTAGACAATAAACATCACTGGTGCAGGAACTGAACCCTGTGGTACTCCACTTGTGACATTTCTCCAGTCCGATACATTGCCTCTGATCACTGCCCTCATTTTTCTATCAGTCAGAAAATTTTTCATCCATGTTAGAACCTTACCTGTCACCCCTCCAATATTTTCTAGTTTCCAGAACAACCTCTTATGTGGAATTCTGTCGAAAGCCTTTCTTAGATCCAGATAGATGCAGTCAACCCAACCATCTCTTTCCTGTAATATCTATGTTGCTCGATCATAGAAACTGAGTAAATTCGATACACAGGATCTTCCAGATCGAAAACCGTACTGTCTGTCTGATATTATATCATTTCTCTCCAGGTATTGTACCCATTTAGTTTTAATTATTTTTTCCAATATTTTGACTATTACACTTGTCAATGATACCGGTCTATAATTAAAGGGGTCTTCCCTGCTTACACTTTTGTAGATTGGAACTATGTTCCAATCTAATACATTATATATACTCCCAATATATTAGGGAGCCGGTCGGCCGAGCGGACAGCACGCTGGACTTTTTATCCTGTGGTCCTGAATTCTATCCCAGGCGCCAGCGAGAAACAAATGGGCCGAGTTTCTTTCACCCTATTCCCCTGTTACCTAGCAGTAAAATAGTTACCTGGGTGTTAGTCAGCTGTAATGGGCTGCTTCCTGGTAGTGGATGCCTGATCGAGGACCGGGCCTCGGGGACACTAAAGCCCCAAAATCATCTCAAGATAAACTCAAGAAGATGTTAGCCTTTTTCCACACATCAGCTACAACTCCTGTAAACTGGGATGCCTGAAAAATCAGTTGAAGTGGAATGCTGAGCTCAGGTGCACATTCTCTCAGAACCCATGGTGAAACTCCATCTGGACCAACTGCTTTGTTCTAATTTAGCTCCTTGAGCATTTTTTCCACTTCGTCTCTAGACACCTCTATATGCTCTATGTTGTTCTCTGGCATTCTTATTGTATCTGGTTCCCTGAAGATTTCATTTTGGTTGAACACACTTTGGAACTTTTCGTTTAATGTTTCACACATTTCCTTTTCATTTTCCATGAATCTATTTCCCATTTTCAACCTCTGAATATTATCCTTTACCTGCAATTTGTTGTTTATGAATTTATAGAATAGACCTGGTTCTGTTTTACATTTGTCTGCAAACCCTTTTTCAAAATTTCTTTCTGCCTCTCTTCTCACTGCCGTGTAGTTGTTTCTCGCATCTTTGTATCACTGGTATGTTTGGGGGTTTGGCCTCTTCCTGTATTGATTCCATTTGTGTGTCTTTTGGTCTCTGGCCCTCTCGCACTTTCTGTTGAACCAATCCTGTTTCCTAGTTCTGCTTCTCTGTTTTGGTATAATTTTTTTTGTGCCTTTATCATATATTTCACAAAACTTGACATACATCTCATTCACTTCCTTGCCTAGCAACAAGTCTGTCCAATTGTACTCACTAAAAAATTTTCTAAGGTTGCCATAATGTCCTCTCCTAAAGTCAGGTTTTTCAATTGCATCAACCGTCATATTTTCTTCCAGATTATAACGCATTGCATACTTTATTCCCAAAAAGACATGGTCACTTTTACCCAAGGGAGGAAGGTACTGAATGTCAAATATTTCTTCCTCCTTCCTGGTAAATATCAAATCTAGCATGGAGGGAACGTCCCCTTCCCTCATCCTCGTAGCTTGTTTAACATGTTGATACAAGAATGTTTCCAGGATGAGGTCTACAAATTTACAGGTCCAGAAATCTTCTGTTTTAGCTTCATATGCTTCCCAGTCTATGGATTTCAAGTTGAAGTCGCCGACTATCAACAGTCGTGAACTATCGTTATCCGCTCTCGCTATGATCTCTCTCATTATTGTTACAAGACCTTCTCGTTTACTATCTAGCTCCTCCTTTGACCATGTGCTGCTTAGCGGTGGACTATATGCATTTATGATCATTAGTTTATCATCCTCATGGCAGATCTCCAGTGCTATTATGTCAACTTCTTGTGGATTGGCAGTCATTATTTCGTTCACCTTTAGGTGTTCTTTCACCAGCACAGCAACGCCACCGCCTTTCCTAATTTTTCTGTCCCGTCTCCAAATTGAGTAGCCCCTTGGGAATATGACCTCATTTAAAATAACATCTTCAAGTTTTGTCTCCGTGAGTGCAACAATGTCTGGTGTCTGCAGCTGTATTACATCACTTAACTCCAGTATCTTCGATCTTACTCCATCTATGTTGGTGTATGCAATCTTCAGGAACTTGTTCCCCCTCTTCTTATTTTTCACTCCCCCTCTCTCTAATGATTTTGTTGGTTTGCCTTTATGTACCACTTTACTGGTCTGCCTACCCCTATCACTTTGTAGAAAAAAGAATTGATTTCTTCTTCATTCCTGCTCTCATTTAAACGTTTTGCCTCGGCGAGGTTCAGTTTCAGCTTCTCTCTATCTTCTTTTGAAAGATCTCGTCTTAACGACCACACTTTCCCATCCTCATCACTTTGTAATTTTCTATCATTCCTTAGTACTTCTTCCATCTGTTTGGCACCATTTAGAGTGATCCTCAAAGGTTATCTTTCCCTTTTACATATCTGCCTATTCTCCTGTAGTCGCACACATTCTCTATGGTTGTAAGACCTTCCACGAGGCCAACAATTTTATCTACTACTTTTGCTTCTATAGATCTTTCTGATCTAGATGTTATCTCTTTTTCTTTGCAGCCAAAAATGATCAGGGACTTACTCCGATCAACTGTGTTTTGCACCAACTTCGGGTTACATGCCAATTCTTTTCTCACTTCCAGCCTAATGTTTGTTTTATCTTGGTTGCTGCAGTGTTTGACTTCCTTTCTTGCTTCTTCAATTTTTTCCTTCTCCTTGGCCACTTGTGCATAGGTGAGTTGCATATCTTTCTTGCACTGTTCTATTCCCTGAGTAACTTCCTCCATCTGTGCTGACAAAAGCTGTTTCTCGTGTTGAATTTCCTTACCTAACTTATTGTAGTCATTTATGTTTAAATTTACTTTAACTTCTTCCAAAGCTATATTTAAGAGTTTATTTTCTTCTTCCATGGCTTTGCAATTTGTTTCCAATTGATTCTTATCTTTGCACAAGTCTTTCACTAAACTCTCAAGACATACAACTTTGCTATTTAAATGGTCATTACTTTCTTTCAATTTACTAATTATTTCTACATGAGAGGTCACTATAGTATCTTATTTTGCCAACTTGTTGTATAGATTGGTTACATCAATGTTTTCTTCATTGAATCCAGCAAAATCAAGCTCTGTTTTGTATTTCCTCTTGCCGGCGGCCATCTTGAATGTTCTTCTCTGCACTGGAAACACTAGGGCAACATTTTCTCATCCAATTTTTCACTTCCCTTGGCACATTCCTGTTATCTCACCTATTTTTCAAAAGCACTATACCTTTATGTTCTTTGGGACACCACTCACTATCATCATCCTGTACTACAATACTTAGGATTGTTGAAATATCCAGGAGCTCCTCTTGTCTGCCTCTTGGGAAAGAATTTGGGATAAGACACACACACACACAAACACACACACACACACCCACTACTATAAGTGTGTGTGTGTGTGTGAGGATTGATTTTGAAGTCAAATATAAGCGGTCATTAGAAACGCGAATAGGCGTTCAGGCAAGTTAAAAGAAAAAACAGAGAATGTTATATTATACATTATTGTACCATTATTAAGGGGTGCAATAAAGTATGGTAATGGCATCTTTGTGCAATGAGTTGCATGTCTATTTGTCATTGAAAAGTCGCACTGAATGGATTCGGAAATTTAAATATCCAGAAATATTTGTCAATAGCAAGTGACTTTATTCCAGAATTTGTGTACACACGCCAGGAAGTCATCAAACTCACAAGTCACTCTAGTCTTAGTAGTTTTGAAGCCATTTTTGATATATTGACATATTGACCTGCCAGGGGCAATGTTTCCCATAATTANGTGTGGTACAGTGGGTTAAGGCGTACCTATTATGCCGGTTGCTGGAAGGCTTCTGTGCTGGCGAGGGTTCGAGTCTCCTGGTGGGAAAGTGTTCTAAAAGTTGTATAACTTCACTTGCGTGTTTAGGCAACTTGGTATATATATATATATATATATATATATTTATATATATATATGCAAACAAGCCTGAATGGTCCCCAGGACTATATGCGACTGAAAACTCACACCCCAGAAGGTGTGATAAGGGGTTCAAATAGTTTCGGCTATCACTTTCTTATTGTCTGGTCGTGATGGTCAAGCGGATTAAGGCGTCCTGTATATACCAGTTGCGTTGCTCCTGGCAGTATGGATTCGAGTCACTTCTGGGGTGTGAGTTTTCAGTCATATATATATATAATATATATATATATATATATATATATATATATATATATATATATATATATATATATATATATATATATGAGAGCAAGCCTGAACGGTTCCCAGGCCTATATGCGAATGAAAACTCACACCCCAGAAGTGGCTCGAACTCATACTCCCAGGAGCAACGCAACTGGTAACTACAGGACGCCTTAATCCGCTTGACCATCACGACCGTTTTCATTGAATTTTCATTCGCATATAGTTCTGGGGACCATTCAGGCTTGTTCGCATTTGTGTTCCTCACGTGTGCTTCAGGGAGGGTAAATCTTGCCTTACAGGCTTGATAGAATTCTATGATCAGGTGACACAGATTAAGCAAGAAAGAGAAGGATGGGCGAACTGCATTTTTTGGACTGTCGAAAAGCCTTTACACAGTACCCCATAAAAGGTCGATGCATAAGCTGGAGAAACAGGCAGGAGGAGTAACTGGTAGGTCGCTCCAGTGGATAAGGGGGTACCTAAGCAATAGGAAGCAGAGAGTTAGAAGCAGTGTGGGTGAGACCTCAGAATGGCGTGAAGTTACCAGTTGAGTCCCACAGAGCTCTGTACTCGGACCTATCCTGTTTCTGATATACGTAAATTATCTCATAGAGGGTATAGACTCATTCTTCTAAATGTTTGCTGACTACGCCAAAATTATGAGAAGAATTAAGACAGAGGAGGACAATTTGAGGCTTCAAGAAGACCTGGACAAGCTGCAGGAATGGTCGAACAAATGGCTGTTAGAGTTTAACCTAAGTAAATGTAATGTAATGAAGATAGGGGTAGGAAGCAGGAGACCAGATACAAGGTATCACTTGGGAGATGAAATACTTCAAGAGTCAGAGAGAGCGAAAGACCTGGGGGTTGATATCACGCCAGACCTGTCCCCTGAAGCTCATATCAAGAGGATAACATCAGCAGCATATGCCAGGTTGGCTAACATAAGAACGGCCTTTAGAAACTTGTGTAAGGAATCTTTCAGAACATTATATACCACATATGTCAGACCAATCCTGGAGTATGCGGCTCCAGCATGGAGTCCATATCTAGTCAAGCATAAGACTAAACTGGAGAAGGTTCAAAGGTTTGCCACCAGACTAGTACCCGAGCTGAGAGGTATGAGCTACGAGGAGAGACTACGGGAATTGAACCTCACTTCGTTGGAAGACAGAAGAGTTAGGGAGGACATGATCACCACATTTAAGATTCTCAGGGGAATCGACAGGGTTGATAAAGACAGGCTATTTTACACAAGGGGCACACGCACAAGGGGACACAGGTGGAAACTGAGTGCCCAAATGAGCCACAGAGATATTAGAAAGAACTTTTTAGTGTCAGAGTGGTTGACAAATGGAATGCATTAGGAAGTAATGTGGTGGAGGCTGACTCTATACACAGTTTCAAGTGTAGATATGATAGAGCCCAATAGGCTCAGGAACCTGAACACCTGTTGATTGACGGTTGAGAGGCGGGACCAAAGAGCCTGAGCTCAACCCCCGTAAGCACAACTAGATGAGTACAACTTGGTGAGTATACACACACACACACACACACACACACACACCCCCCCCCCCCCCCCAGGTAGCTGCCCGTGACAGCTGACTAACTCACAGGTTCCTATTTTACTGCTAGGTAACAGGGGCATAGGGCGAAAGAAAACTCTGCCCATCGTTTCTTGCCAGCGCCCGGGATCGAATCCGGGACCACAGGATCACGTGTCAGCGTGCTGTCCGCTCGGCCACCGGCTCCCACTTGTGTGTGTGTGTACTCACCTAATTGTACTCACCTAATTGTGCTTGCGGGGGTTGAGCTCTGGCTCTTTGGTCCCGTCTCTCAACCGTCAATCAACAGGTGTACAGGTTCCTGAGCCTATTGGGCTCTATCATATCTACACATGAAACTGTGTATGGAGTCAGCCTCCACCACATCACTTCCTAATGCATTCCATTTGTCAACCACTCTGACACTAAAAAAGTTCTTTCTAATATCTCTGTGGCTCATTTGGGCACTCAGTTTCCACCTGTGTCCCCTTGTGCGTGTGCCCCTTGTGTTAAATAGCCTGTCTTTATCTACCCTATCAATTCCCTTGAGAATCTTGAATGTGATTTATACGATCATTCATACGTCACTCAAATACGACAAAAGAAATGTTGGAATCATTCAAGAGATTTTGTTGTTGTTTAAGATCCAGGTACTGGGAACAACAGTACCAAGCAGCACAGGCTATGGTGATCCCGCAGTGGAAATGATTCAAGATTGTTCCTATTCATATTACAACAAAAGAGAGGCCCTCGCCAGACCAGGTGCACCTTATCTATGGTAAAATTTTTCTCTTTACATTTATTTTCTTCCAAGAAAAATATCGCAATATACATAATCTAAATATAAAACGTCGCTCTAAAGTCTACTCAACTATAAACCATGATAAATCTTAGACAAATAACAGTGCTTATCTATGAATTCATATGTTGATGCTGTCGGTCTTGTTGAGAGAAATATTCGTGTTCACTAGCATAATTGTACCGTTTTGTTCTCGTGAATTGTACCTAAAATATTTTTTGTTCACATGGAACTGATCATGCTGTTGACATATATTACATGTTAAATTCACCAGTAAATTTAATTATATATGTCCCACAAACATTGAGAAATATAATAGTCAAGTGTTCATGTTCGTGGTGATCCCTCGAGGAAGCCGTAGCAACATAGGAGCACTGAGAGTGTATTTTATGTCAGAGAAACCTCAAGAATTTCCAATCTGAATAGTTTTCCAGCATTTCCTTGTATCCTTGTTGCGAAAGGTCATGTGATAGAAACCTTTCTGGCCCTTTTTATGAAGTTTTCGATGATCTCTCCGTGCTGAAGCTGGCACGAAAAATTAATGAGTCTCTCAAGACGGGATAAATGGTTGGTAGTTTTCAAACCTTCCTATGAAAAGAAGGAAGGAAGGAACGAATTATCAGTGGAAAGCGCCAAGCCATTAAGACTATATAGCACTTGGAAGGTTTGAGGATAAGGATTTGTGATGGGACGTGATGGGAAGGATTGGTGCCCAACCACTTGGATGGTCAGGGATTGAACGCTGACCATCATCATGCGAGACCATCGCTTTACCGTCCACTAATAATTACGGATAATTCTGTCAAATTATTGGAGGGATTTACACTCTCAATTTCTGTCTCATCCAATGATAAACAAATTTCTTGAATAAGACATTTTTACTATAAGATACACATTTCTTAGGGGAATATTTCATGTTTTATGATATCTTGAACATTTTTAATTCCTTCAGAACTATATGTATAATATAATATATAACTTTTACCGGAGTTTACTTCCACAATTTTTACTCTCACTCAATGGTCGAAAATCTAAAAATTCAAACATCACAAAGAGGGGGATTTTTATAAATATATAACCATAGGTCGTACATAAAGGGCCAGAAATACGCGCGTGAAATATGATTTACCGTTGCTGGCGACAACAGGAGCTGTTAAGCTTATCAAGCTCTCCGTAATCGAGCTGTTTACAAATCCTCTTTAGTCCACCTGCCAAACCCTTTTCTGTGAATAGAAAACGCTTTACCCAAGACTCACAACCGATTCCCAACCTGACTTCAGGTTAGGTTCGTACAAGCTGCGATAGATTAGTGTCAATGCATTTTGTATTCAAAATCTGTTGGTTATTTCTTGACAACCCGTCCTCGAATCAAGTCCATTACATTCAGCGGTCAACCCCACAGACGCATTCATAAATTTTTACATGCTGTTCATTCAAAACGCGAATTTTCTCAGGTATAAATTAATATTATAATATATGAGCATATTGTGTATATATAGGCATAGGATAGGTTAGGTTAGGTTTTTAGGTTCTGTTGGCGATTATTTGTATTTGTAGTACGTGGGTGAAGCATTTATAGCGTTGTGATTCGAACAAAATTCATCAGTGAAGCACTTGTTCCTGATATGTTCGAACGTCAGCAGTTGTGAGTCGTGTGTAAACCGCTTTTCATTCATACACAGGGGGTTTGGCGGGTGCATGGAATCACTTTTGGATCTTTGTTTGGAGGACGGGCTGTTCTTGAATATAGATTTTGGGAAAATCAGTAGGAGCCGTGAGCAGGATTCGAACCTATGTTCTGGGTACTCCCAAGCAAGCACTTTAGACGTTTGAATCCTCCTTAGGTTCGAATCCACCTCAAGACTCCTACCGATCTTATCATTGATACGTAACGTTATTGTAATTTCATTCTGCATAGCTTTATATTACAGTATATTATAATTTTACTAAATAGATAGGCATAGATTAGATTTAGTGTTTAGGCACTTTGACAATTATTTGTATTTCCAGTATGTGTTAGAAGCAATTTGAGAGAAGCAATTCGTGCAGAGGAAGTAAGCAAATCACTATTCGAGAAACGTTTAATGGCATCAGTTCGAGTCGTCTGTAATGTGTTTCTCAATTATGAAGAGGGTGTTGGCGGCTAAATAGTCAAAAAAGAACCCACGAAGCTTCGTTATCAACCGTCCTCAGACCAAGTTCATTCCATCCAGCGGTCGACCCCAAGACGCATTCTTAAATTTTAACATGCTTTTCATTCAAAACAGGAATTTCACAAGCATAAAATATATAGCATATTGTGCATTTAAGCACTGGTTAGGTTAGATGTTTTGGTTCTGTTGGCGATTATTGTATTTGTAGTACGTGGGTGAAGCATTTACAGCGTTGTGGTTCGAACAAAAGTCGTCAGTGAAGCACTTGTTCCGGAAGTGTTCGGACGTCATCAGTTGTGAGTCATGTGTAAACCGTTTTTCATTCATAAACAGGGGTTCGGCGGGTGCATGGAATGGACTTTGGCCTTTGTTTATAGGACAGGCTGCGAAAAGGCAGGTAGAGTTTCATACAGCCCGTCCTCACAAACAAAGACCCAATGTCCATTCCATGCACCCGCCAAACCCGCTGTTTATGAATGAAAAACGGTTTACACATGACTCAGAACTGATGACGCCCGAACACTTCCGGAACAAGTGCTTCACTGACGATTTTTGTTCGAACCACAACACTGTAAATGCTTCACCCACGTACTACAAATACAAATAATCACCAACAGAACCTAAACACCTAATCTAACCAGTGTCTAAATGTGCAATATGCTAATATTAATTTATGTTTGAGAAAATTCCTTTTTTAGAATGAATAGCTTGTTAAAACTGATGAATGCGTTTTTAGGGTCGACCGCTGGATGAAATGAAATTGATCTGAAGACAAACCTTTTGTGTGGCTGCCCTCCCAGAGTTGTTGCCCGGCTGGCTGCGTGCTGACGTGGCGGTACTGACATGGCAACCCGTCCTCGCAAACTTAATAAGTCAATATTGACTTATTAAATATGTGCATAGGTGACATACTTAACATAATAGTTTCCCTTGAAAATCTTCATAGAAAACACCGACCTTACCTAACATTGTTAGTATGTTAAGACAAGCATCTTATTGCTTAGTAATTACAATTATTACCTAACCTATACCAATAATAGGTTAAGTAACGATTGTAATTACGAAGCTATAAGATGCTTATTTTAACATACTAAGAAAGGTTAGGTAAGGTCGGTGTTTTCTATGAAGATTTTCAAGGGAAACTATTATGTTAAGTATGTCACCTATGCACACAACTAATAAGTCAATATTGACTTATTAAATTTGCGAGGACGGGTTGGACATGGGGGGGCTTTCAACTTCCTCCTGTTCTGCGTCAGAATTCCGTGGGTCTGGAGTTCTCTGGTACGGCTGGTTATCCAGCCGTTGAGTTAGTGATGTGTGACATGCTTCGTGTCCCCGTGGAGGCTGTCTACGGAGTTGAGCTTGTTACGGCCCACCGAGTGATTGTCAAGTTCGTGAGAGAGAAGGAGTATCGGGACTTCCTCCGTCGGTACGAAGGGCGTTCGTTGCCGATGCCGGATGGCGCCGGCCCTGTTGCAGTTTCGGACCGCAGTGGTGCCCTGACTTATGTCAGTGTGCACGGTGCGCCCCTGGAGTTCCCTGAAGACCTTCTCCAGCGCTTCTTTGGGAGGTATGGTGTTGTCATCAGTGTGCGGGTGAACACGCTTTCCTCGGGGAAGTATGCTGGGAAGCGGACGAACATCCGTACCTTAGGTATGCGCCTGCGGTCGGATATCCCATCTTCTGTCCGGCTGCTGGGTTACTACGTTCGGGTGTATTATGCCCGGCAGCCCCGTACCTGTTTCCGATGTGGCCAGTTAGGGCATCAGGCTGCTGGGTGCTCTGAGGCCCCGGCTGCACCTGTCAACTTGTTCTGGGAAGAGGATTTCCTGCCGCTCCCTCAGGGCGTAGATTCCGGAGATGAGGAGGGGCAGGTCCCGTTCGCTGCTGATGCAGTCCCCCCTGCGTCGCCCGACATGCCCCCGGTGGTTGCTGTCCCTCCTCCGGGTGTTGCAGTGGCTCCTGTCGCTGGTCCCTTTGCTGTGCCAGTTGCTCCCGAGGATCTCCTGGATGGTCTCTGCGAGTCGTCTTCGTCTTCCTCGTCTCCTGCTGCTGCGCCTGGATCTGCACCCTCGCCTGGTGTTATGGCTGTGCTGGGTGTTGGGGGGGATGCGGAGCGTTCTGTTGTGTGCGGCCCGGTTCCCCATGTGGTTGAGGCTGCTGCCGTACTGCGTCGGGCGTCGGTTCGCCCGGTTCGTGAGGCCCGTGGTTCTGGGTCCGCTTCCGGATGTGAGGATGTGCGGCCCGTGCCAAAGCGTTCCAGGCGTTCTTCTACTGCTTGGGCTGATGTGGTGGACTACGACGCAGGTGGAGCTTCGGGCGATGATGTGGCGATTCCGGTTGCCTCGCGCTCTACGACGATGGTGGTGGCTGACGTCCATGTGTCTGCTATTGACGATGGTTGTGCGTCTGATTTACCTCCTGTTCTATCTCCTGCAGAAGGTTCTCCGCAGTGGGGGGTGGTCGCGCCTCTGGACGTGGGTGGTGTGGATTCTGGTGCGAGCCGAGGTATCAAGCTGGTGCTGAAGAAGGGTGGTGTGCCCGGGGCCACGGGTGCCCCTGTGGTGGTGCCCTGTGACCCGTTCGCTCCTGTTAGGATGCGAGTTGGGGTCCTGGAGGACGTGTTGCCGGCGTCTGTGATGCCGCCGGGTCACTGGACGGAGATTGCCGAGTTACAGCTGTCTGACGGGCCAGAGAACTTTCGTGGTGGGCAGGTTCCCTTCCTGTCGAGCCGTGTGGCGCCTACTCGCCTCGTGGGTACTACTATTTGGGTCCCCTGCTTGCGGGTGTTTGTTGCCCCGGTTCCGGATGTTATGGAGTCCCCGGTGGGTGGACGGGATCCTTGGCGGTGGGTGCTCTGGGAAGCATTCAATGTACGGTTCCCGGGCAAGTATGTACCCTGATATACTGTGTATTTGCTCTGTGAAATGCTGTGTGCCTCTCTGGCTGCTTGTTTTCCCTGTTTTATTTTGTGCTTGTGCCTCTCCCTTTGTGCGTTTCCTTGCCGTGTGGCGTCTTAGTTTCTAGTGCTTGGCGTCTCTCGTTTCGCCTTTTCTGGCTTCGCGTTTCACCCTTACCGGCTACGCCGGGGCGCATCCGATCCCACGATCGTCGTCACCCCTAACTCAACAACAACAAACCTTTCGTGTTTACTCGGAACTTGACTGCCAGTCTTTCTCAACTCATACTTTTCCCCAGTCGGGTCATTACAGCGTCAGCAATGGTTAGTAAAAGTTGTTTTGTTATGGTTGTTATGAGTATAATGAAAATATCTATACTGCCTTAATGGCTAAACTCCCGCACCACAACTACCGGATAAGATCAACAAGCGTTCAGTCACAGCAAGTTAAAACGGACTCCAAGTCGTAAATATATTTTCTGATTGGTCAGTATAAACTATATTGTGGCTTCTTAAATAACACTCAAGAGTTTGATTAAAATTAACTTCGAGATCAAATCTGTGTTGACAGAAGCGTTATGCACTTCTTCCTTCCTTCTGTAAGAAGGACTTAGTGGAACAATTTGACGAAGAATGTCAGGACTAGTGAGGAAACTTATTCAGTGAGGAAACCTATTCCTCACTGTTCAGTGAGGAAACTTATTCAGTGAGGAAACCTATTCCTCACTGTTCAGTGAGGAAACTTATTCAGTGAGGAAACCTATTCCTCACTGTTCAGTGAGGAAACTTATTCCTCACTGTTCAGTGAGGAACTTATTCCTCACTGTTCAGTGAGGAACAGACGGGGAACCAAGACAAGAAACACCGCTTGTTCCGTACTTGCCTAGAGTCGTTGAGGGATATATTGTCAATAATTTGGGATACACCGAGAGTCGTGGACTGTGAATTGTTGGTTTTCTGAAGTATATTGGGAAGTGGAGAGATTGTGTTCTGATTTACGATAACAATGGAATTTGATAGTTGAGGATGGATTGATGGACTTGTGTGTGTATGTCTGAAAAATATACAAATATAAAAGTTTACTATTAATAATTAAAAAAAAACATATGTAATCATTATTGTTATTTAATAATTCACTCTATATAAGATTTATATATAGCCGTTATATATCAGGGTTATAATAATTAATATGTAATGATAATAATTGCTACTAAATAGTAACAAAAAATGAGTAATATAATCCGTTCCCTATCTAATGAGTCGCATTTGGGCCAAATTAACCAGTACGTTAAGAACACGATGAATTGTTGAAAAAAGGTATAATAGTGTATACGTTGTTCATGCTTCGGCAAGGCAATTTGAGAGCAATATAGTGATGTTTGTATCCCTAATTCACCCTCAAGTGCAAGTTTGCAGCGATTTAATATGTTCAGTGTAATCTGGCTTAATCTATTCAATGTGCCATGGCATAATATATTCGATATGGCAAGGCATAGATACTATGGCTTAATATACTCTCACGTGCTATAAATGGCTTGGCGCATTTTCCTTATAATTCCTTTCTGCCTTAATATATTCAATGTATTATGGATTAATGCATTCAATATACTAGTACTACGGAATAGTGATTATATTGAATATACCGTGTCATAGTGTAATCAATATACCAAGGCTTAGTTTATTGAATATAATGTGTATTAGTATTATCAATATAACTTGTCTTAGTATATTCAATATACCAGGTATATATTCCATATACCTTGTCTTGTTATATTAAATTGAATTTGGTATATTAACATGGCTTGGAATATTCAATTTATTATGACTTGGTATATTCAATATACCATGGCTTAGTATATTCATTGTAACATTTCTTAGTGTATACAATGTACCAAATCTTGGTATATCCACTAAAATATTTACGTGTAGCGGCGGACTAGACAATGCAGATAAAAAAATATCAGGAACAGTTCCAGATGGAATATCTAATATTATTTAATGCATAAACTGCCTTATATTTAATGTAATTAAAAATGCTTTAGACGTTATACATGTGAAATACAAAATTAATAAAATGCAATAATAATTCGACAGTAACTTTTCTCACTGTAATTCAGTATAGTTTTGTGCTCAGATAATCGATTCAACTTATGGATAATACATGGATACAGGAAATGAATGAACACGATTTGGCCCAATAGACATCAACCATGTGTCGATAGTATGACAACAGTGGTATATGAGGTACAGCTTGAGGTTACACTAGTTTAGTTTGTCACAGTGGTATATATTACAGGTTACCTGAACATTGTATATATTGGGACATTTCCATTGGTGTCGGATACAACTCGCAGCTTCTAAAATAAGCTCACTTGTGTCTTGTTGAGGAACTAAGTCCGAATCTTGCTTTGTGTGTGTGTTGTACTCACCTAGTTGTGCTTGTGGGGGTTGAGCTCAGGCTCTTTGTCCCCCTTTCAACGTCAATCAACTGGTGTATAGATTCCTGAACCTATTGGGCTCTATCATATCTACATTTGAAACTCTGTATGGAGTCTGCTCCACCACATCAATACTTAATGCATTCCATTTGTTAACTACTCTGACACTGAAAAAATCTTTCTAATATGTTTTTGTCTCATTTGGGTACTAAGTTTCAACCTGTGTCCCCTTGTTCGTCTTCCACCAGTGCTGAAGAGTTTGTCTTTGTCCACCCTCTCAATTCCCCCGAGAATTTTGTAGGTGTTATCATGTCTCCCCTTACTCTTCTGTTTTCCAGGGATGTGAGGTTCAGCTCCTTTAGCCTTTCCTCGTATCTCATTCCTCTCAGTTCCGGACGAGCCTGGTGGCATACTGCTGAATCTTCTCAAAATTTATCTTGTGTTTAACTAGGTATGGACTCCAGGCTGGAGCTGCATACTCCAGGATTGGTCTTACATAAGTGGTATCAGGGTCCTGAACGATTCCTTACACAAGTTTCTGAAGGCAGTTCTTATGTTGGCCAATCTAGCATATGCCGTTGATGATATTCTTTTGATGTGGGCCTCTGGGGACAGGTTCGGTACGATATCAACCCCCAGATCTTTCTCTCTCTATTTGACTCTTGCAGAATTTCACCTCACAGATGATACCTTGTGTTCAGCCCTCTACTCCCTTCTCCTAATTTCTTACCTTTCCTGAGTTGAACTTTAGCAGCTATTTTCTAGACAATTCCTTCAGTTTGTCCAGGTCATCCTTAGTCTCTGTCTATCTTCATCCGTCTTGATTCTTCTCATATTTCTGCGTCATCAGCAAACTGAGAGGAACGAGTCTATACCCTCCGGAAGATCGTTTACATATATTAAACAGGATGGGTCTAAGTACTGAGCCCTGTGGGACACCGCTGGTGACATCTCGCCACTCGGATGTCTCCCCCTCACCGTTACTCGCTGTTTCCTGTTGCTTAAGTACTCCCTAACCACTGGAGCCATCCCTTTTACTCCTGACTGTTGCTCCA
>WNGS01163636.1:33273-51897 GCA_020271785.1 Procambarus virginalis
ATATATGCAGAATAACCACATGTGAAAAATAGAAAATGCTTAACGCGTTTTCGGCTAATCGCCTTCATCAGAGCAAAGTAGAATGAAGATGATCATCTTCATTCTACTTTGTCTGATGAAGGCGAATTAGCCGAAAACGCGTTAAGCATTTTCTATTTTTCACATGTGTTATTCTGCATACTTGGATCAGTGTTTTTGTGATCATTGTTTGCATATATATATAATAATAATATACATATTATATATATATATATAATATATATATATATATATATATATATATATTTCAGAAAAGAGAAATTAATACACAAGTCGTGTTCTTCTTGGTGTTTTTTACAAGGGCATGATTTAGTCTTTAGTTGCCCACTGTAGCTTAAATGTTGCAAGTTCTTTACTCTAGTTTTGTGTCTCGTTCATCCGCATCCGGCATCACCATCTCTGATGGTAATGATTGTGTGCTGATCAGTAGAGAAGCGGTATCGCTCTTTTTGTAGGTCGGGGATCGAGCCCCGATGTGTCCAGTGGATGGGCACTGTTTCTGAAAACCCCCCTCCTGTCCAAGCTTCGTCCAGGCTCTTACCCAAGCTCCTATCTTTTGCTCATTCCCTTGCATTCTCTAAAATTCATCCCCGGCTTAGTGCTTTCTCCTGATTATTACACTACCTTACATCACTATCATCAGCTGTTCAGGTGATTCATTACAGATATACACAGCCACAAGAAATGGTTGTTATTACCCCGGCTAAAGGTCTTACAACACAATATGCATCTTCTAGTATTTGACTAATGTTTGTTATTATTTATATTTTGTGGTACCAGTAGTAGGCATCCATCAGTCTCAGGAGACTATGGAGTTGCACTCTGGTTGTCGGTCTGAAGTGGCCTCTCCAGGACGCAAGCAAGGGTAGGTTGATACGGGGGAGAAGCTGTTACCCATGCAGCAGGTACCCCTTCTCCACGGCGCCGAAAATCTTCAATGGAAAGACAAACGCCAATACGATTGGTTCCAACGCCGTCGAGGGACTGTCAAAACGAGGGTGAAGGCAGCAACAAACGTCTCTAGGAGCTCGAGCTCCCAAACGATCTTGAGAGTCCCAACAATTACACCGATGATGTAATTATGAGGACTTAGTCTCGGAGAAGAGAATAGAAGGCGTACAGGTAAGATCTTTTGCAGTTTACCCCTAAACACTGGTAAAATATCAACAACATCATTTCAGAAACGTTCAAGAACATATGATTATGATATTGAAAAGAAAATTTCATCAGCAGTTTTCTCAGTGTTTGAGCGGCTTCTTTAAAGCCTCTGACAGGGAACTCGACAAGTGCATTAAGTATGCTCATTTAGCGCGAAGCACGATGTGAAATTTTGGAGATCTTAGCGGCACTTGAATGTGTCCGCCTTCTGCAAGAAAACTCAATGAGAATAAATACTCACTCAACCTGCAGTAAAAGTTGTAGTCACTTTAATGTACTGATCCTCCATGCCAGACCTAATTAGTCCAACTAAAGCTCATGACACTCAAGCACTGACTTCCTCTTACTAGAACATCTAGAGCTAAACCTCTCCATTGGAGGAAAACTATTTCACTGTGTTAAAGCTACATCCTCCCCTTCCCCTTCCACCACTCTCTGGATTAAGCCCTGGATATGAGTTCCTGCCAAACATACACTGATACTACGACGTTGCTACAACTTTCGAATAAGTTTTAACTCCTCCTAACCAGTTATACAACCAATATAGCAAGTTGTAACAACGTTCTAATACTTCATAAACATATTGCTCAAGATGTAACAACTTTATTACAAGTTGTGATAAGCGGAAAATACAGACAGTTTCGGTTTGTGTTTCAAGGGTGTGAATCTTCATGATGGAATTATCATTCCACAACTTACAAAGACATAACCTATCCACTATTCGATACCACAGAACAAACTAACCAATCAAAAATCTGATGCGACTTATTGTCTGCAGTGTTCTTCCCTATTTTTTCTATCAACAATCTCCTTCATTTTGATCACTGCTTCCGGCGGGGTAGTGAAATGATACTGTGGATCCGCAGATTTAACTAACTTTTAAACATTTACCTCACAGTCGGTAAATTTATTTTACCATATTGTACTTCAGGACTTAGCAGACAAATTCATTATTAGGTGCTATTTATTGTGCATCCTTGAGAAAGGATTAGGTTATATCCGATCATTTTTAATAAACTTAACACATATATTGGGACTTTTATTCCTTCCCCCCATCCCATCCCACCCCAATCTATCCTGACCCCTTCCCAGTACTATATGGTCGTAATGCCTTGTCGCTTCTCTGATAGTTGCTTTCCGTTCCTTACCTCATTGTATTGAATGCTAACTCACTGTCACGAACTCATCATGCGCACCATATCCAGTAAATCTTTACATTGTGCACACATATATATATATATATATATGTATATATATATATAATATATTATATATATATATATATATAATATATATATATATATATATATATATATATATATATATATATATATATATATATATATATATATATATACATATATTACTTTGCTTATTTAAAATCGTTAGTTAAAAGTAAACCGAGAATCCTCAGTCAATTATATTACCTTAACTCTAGCACTACTACTAGCAATCCAACCACAAAAAAATTAATAAAACAAATTACAGTTACTTTTGATAAAATAATTGTATAAAGTTAAATCATCCTTTATACTATTTAATGTTAGTTCACTGTATATTCAAAGTATATCGTTCACTGTTTATTTCATAATTCACTAATTACCATATATTCACAGTTCTCATTTTTTATTCAAAAGAAAGAGTGTACTAAGAATAAAGTATCTAAACTCTATCTCCACGTTATACTGAGTGTTCGTTTGCAGATACATTATATTCATTTATAAATATGAACCGAGTAAGTGGGAATGTTACCATAATGTTGTACATTTTGTCGTCATAGTCTGCTGTGTGTGTGTTTAGATTTGTTATATTATTCACATAGTTCATGAATAAGTTGTATGTTTCTTCAACGTTCAAGTTGTGTATCAAGGTGATAATTTCTTTGTCGCATTGTGTATCAACTATATCTTGAATATACGGGTTTAATACTAGTAGAGTGTACGATGAACATACACCTATAAGGAAGTATTGAGGGGACAGGATGGCCCTGTTCTCCAGTTAAGTCAGGTGTGACAGCCGGTTGAGATACGTTTAGTTCATCATGGTTCAGTAGGTAATGTGTATATTTGGGGAGTCCAGGGATACTAGTATAGTACTTGATGCCAAAGACATATTAGTGATCAATCTCCTAATTCTTGGAGCATAATTCAGATGACCCTGGCAACGTCCTGGTAATGCTCTGGCAACGTCCTGGTAACGCTCTGGCAACGTCCTGGTAACGCTCTGGCAACGTCCTGGCATCGTTTTCGCAAATCTCTGGGAACGTTATGGTAACGTTTTGGCAACACGCAGGAAACGTTATGGTAACGTCTTGGCAACGTTTTGGCAATGCTGTGGCAACGTCCTGGCAACGTCCTGGCAACGTCCTGGCAAGGTATGGGCAAGTATCTCGTAAAACCTTGATTGTGGTACAGGTGACTTGCAAAGAGTGCAAGTCAGGCAGATATACTGGTTTAAACGCTACTAATGTTATCATGGATCATTCAGCAGTAGTGTGGAACGAGACAAGTTATGTATTTACTTTTATTCTAATAAGTCTCAAACGTTGCCTCATGATTTACTTATTACATATATAAAATTTGATAAATATCAGAATATATGTTGAGGAGATCCCAGAGGCCGTGAATTTAATAATTGTGGTATATATACAGGCGTGTGCACGTAGCTGTCCTTCATGCACAGTATGAGGCGAGTGTCATGTGTCATGTGGTTTGTGTCATGTGTCATGCATCATGTGGATCGTGCAGACAAGAGCTGCATTCTGTTATATTCCACTATTTTTTTAATGTTAAAATTCATGTTTGTGTAAATATTGAGGGTCTTTTGTCGATTTTTTTATGTAATATTTTTCGTTATTCAAAAAATTGAAAGTAATCCACTCTAGCGGTAAAGCTTTTGTTGTAATTTCCGGACTATTTTGCAGGAGTTGAGGGAAGCTGCTCAGAACACTATGGACAATATTGACACTACAGACAAAGTCTTGGAAAACTTGGACAATATGACCCCACAGACAAAGAATAAAAAAACTTGGACAATATGACCCCACAGACAAAGAATTAAAAAACTTGGACAATATGACACCACAGGCAAAGAATAAAAAAACTTGGACAATATGACACTACAGACAAAGTATCAAAACACTTGGACAATACGACACTACAGACCAAGTATCAAAAAACTTGGACAATATGACACCACCACAGAGAGACTCGGAAAACGTGGACAATTTGTCACTACAGACAATCTCGGAAATCGTTAATACTGTTGTTTTTGGAGGAGCGAAGGAACTGAAAGAACTTGTTCCATCTACTTATTAAGATGAAATATAATAATACTTAGAATTAATGAGTCATTTAACATCAAATCGTGTGCGTGAAATCTCTGTCTGTAGTGAAGACATTATTTTCAAAATCATACAGACTGCGGAATCTCCCGAAAATCACAAATAAGTAAACTCCTATGCTCTATGAGGCCATTAGAGAGAGTTAGGTACCCTCAGTTAAATTCAGGTTAATTGCACAGTAAATATACATATTGTCTATGTCCAAGTTGAATTGAAAGATTCATTGTGGCCTCTTACTTGTTTGTGTCGTTGTATGTATGTATGGCTCTATATGGTATGGTTCTGTATGGGTGTTTGTAAAGCTCTGTATGGTTGTTGAAAGAAGGAAGAGGGGTACTTTACTCGATGTCATTGGTAATTCAGACTCCATCGACACCTGAAGCTTCAGACTCCATAAACACCTGAAGCTTCAGATTCCCTCAACACCTGAAGCTTCAGACTCTATTAACACCTAAAGCTTCAGACTCCCTCAACACCTGAAACTTCAGACTCCATCAGCACCTGAAGCTTCAGACTCCTTCAAGACCTGAAGCTTCAGACTGCCTCAACACCGGAAATTTCAGACTCCCTCAACACCTGAAGCTTCAGACTCCATTAACACCTGAGCCTCCAGATTCCATCAACACCTGAAGCTCCAGATTCCATCTTCAATTGAAGCTTCAGACTCCATCAACACCTGAAGCTTCAGACTCCATCAACACCTTAAGCTTCAGACTCCATCAACACCTGAAGCTTCATACTCCATCAACACTTCAAGCTTCAGACTCCATCAACACCTGAAGCTTCAGACTCCATCAACACCTGAAGCTTCAGACTCCATCAACACTTGAAGCTTCAGACTCCATCAACACCTGAAGCTTCAGACTCCATCAACACTTGAAGCTTCAGACTCTATCAACACCTGAAGCTTCAGACTCCATCAACACCTGAAGCTTCAGACTCCATCAACACCTGATGGATAAAACTCCTTGAACCTCTGAATATACTTCTCGCACGTTGTTCACTTCAGACCAGAATATAAATATTTTCATGGTTAAAAAAAACTGATTGCAACACCATTTATGGAACTAACTTGCATTCACTTTTCATGCTGGTTTCAAGGACAACAAAAAATTGATTTTTTTTTTATATTCTGAACCAACTTCTTCCTAAATCCCTTTAGACCGATATGATTTGATGAGTGGCTGCATTCAAGACTCACTTGAAGGGACGTATTTAGAATATTTCCTGCGTGTTTTGGGACTTCCTCAACAAGTCGTATTATTTTTAATGGTCTTTTCCTGCTGAAGGCAATCCTTGTGAGGATTTTTCATCGGCTTCTTCTTAGAGAAATATTCCTGCCTTTTCAAGATATCTCAATTAATAATTTTATTTTCGTGTGACTCCCTGTATTCTAGTTCCATATTGAGCGGTCAGAAACTAGGGTATATTCGTTAGGGGGTGCGAAGATACACCTGTTAGGACTTATAGTCTACAGTTGTTAGGAATAAGACTGCAGTTATCAGGAACGAGGCTACGGTTGTCAGGAGCTAGGATACAGCTGTTAGGAGCTAGTCGCACTGCTTTCTTTGGAAGCAATCCCGACCCACACATGTTAAGCACGTACCCGCCAGACATTAGAGTGAAAAACTGGGAAAAGCTAGAGATACGTGCCTGTCCTCGAACCTCAGACAGACAATTATATTTATAGATATAGAGACAATTATCCACTGAGTCACAAGTGGAAGCTTGAGACTCCGATGTGTCAAAGATGTTAGAAAGTTTTTTCTTCACTTGAGAATAGTAGGGAAAATGGAATGAACTAAAGGAGCAGGTTGAGCCATGTAGATTTGAAACGTAGTGTAAATTTATAATAAGTGTAATATATTTTATAGTTTAATTATTTATTTTTCTTTACCTTGAACAAAGATGACATTTGGAGAAATCCTCTTCCAATTAAACCAAGATGCAAGAATACTAGTCAGAGGGTAGAAACCCTAAACAAGAAAATAATCAATATGGAATATGCAGTCGTATTCAGTGAAACATTTATAAATCAAAACCTGTGTCCAGTATACACCAATATAAACCCACATGACCCAGCAGCCCACAACGCAGAGTTTACCTATAGGTACAGGCAAGATCTCATACAGCACCAACTTAACACGAGGAAGGAAGCCTCCAACCCTTACCGAGCAGGCTGAACAGCAATTAAATAAATGGACCCAGTACGACATCCCCAACCAACAAAGCAAACCATCAACAGTGAACTACTCAACCTAAAACAACAGCATAAAATTCAGGTACAAACCTAGACCCTACGAAAGTTGACAGCCCTTTTCCATCCCTGGAAAATGTTTGAGACATTATAGGAATTTTCCACGTCTGAAGACCCAGATATATCAATATCCTTCAGCGCTTTGTGAGGCATGAATATAGACATTTTTTGTTCAGCCTTTTAAGAGTAATTTTTTCATGTTTTGTTCGTTTCCTGAGACAATAATATTAATATTTTTTAGCGTTTTAAGTATTATGATTTTAATTTGTTCAGCATTTTAAGTATCATGCTTTTTAATATTTTTGTTTGTTGTGAGTTTCATGGAAAAGCCAGGGGGGTACATTTGTGAAAGTTCTAAAAAATATATAGAGCCTAGAGAGACAAATATGAAAAACTCTATTGACTCGGCCCCAAACAAATCAAACCATCCTTCATTCTCCCAATTATATTGTTTTGTAGGGATTGAATGACAATTTTTCAGGGCTAAAGATACAGTATCATTGGATAAAAAGCCAGTCGTAGATTTCTTGACTAACAAAGATGAAGTTAGTTAATATTTAGTATTTAATTAGGAGTCTTCTTGGTATGCAGAACATGAAAAGAACTCCTATATGTTTGTGATTCTTGTTGAAGCTCCCTTCAACATTGGAAGCTCACTTTGCTTTATATTGAAACTCTCTGTGCCTTCATGAACCATAGTGAGGCTTCCAGTGCCTCACTATGGTTCAAAAGAGTGAATTTCTAAGTTTCTCATGAACCACAACGAATTTGTCATTGTCTCATGAACCATACTGAAGATTTCAGTTCCTCATGAGTCATAGTGAAGTTCGTATAGTGTCTTATAGTGAAGCCTCCAGCCTGTTATTGACCATAGCCAATCTCAGTGAATGTTTATATACAGTTATAGCAACATATAGATAGGACCTGATTAACGACAGAAGTAATATATGACTCGTAAACTAAACTACAATTGACGTTGAGTTTAATATTTGCAATGCTTGGCGCTGATAGCATCAACATGATTCCTATTTACTCAACATACTCTCCTGTTGCCGTTTATGTTGCATCCGTTGCACGAAAGAACAGTTTTCACGAAATAACTGTTAATCATTTCATTCGTTGTACACAGATGAATGTAACTGGTTTCCATCATTAATTATCTCAAATCAACAATACCGGCCAATTACATTTGATTTACAATATCGTTAAAAATACACTCGACACACGATTGACACACTCGCGTCCCGCCGCGCACACAAACACACACACACACATACACACACACACGCACACACACACACACACACACACACACACACACACACACACACCACACACACACACCACACACACACACGCACACACACACACAACACACACACACACAACACACACACACACACACACACACACACACACACAACACTGCTATTCAACACTGGAGGGACGCGAACAAGGGGACACAGGTGGAAGCTGAGTACCCAAATGAGCCACAGAGACATTAGAAAGAACTTTTTCAGTGTCAGAGTAGTTAGTAAATGGAATGCACTAGGAAGTGATGTGGTGGAGGCTGACTCCATACACAGTTTCAAATGTAGATATGATAGAGCCCAGTAGGCTCAGGAATCTGTACACCAGTTGATTGACAGTTGAGAGGCGGGACCAAAGAGCCAAAGCTCAACCCCCGTAAGCACAATTAGGTGAGTACAATTAGGTGAGTACACACACACCACCACACACACACACACACACACACACACACACACACACACACACACACACCACACACACACACACACACACACACACCACACACACACAACACACACACACACACCACACACACACACACACACACACACACCTAGGGTGAGTCTGAGGTCCTAGGGGTGAGACCTCAGACTGGCGTGAAGTCACCAGTGGAGTCCCACAGGGCTCTGTACTTGGACCTATCCTGTTTCTGATATACGTAAATGATCTCCCAGAGGGTATAGACTCATTCCTCTCAATGTTTGCTGACGACGCCAAAATTATGAGAAGGATTAAGACAGAGAAGGACAGCTTGAGACTTCAAGAAGACCTGGACAAGCTGCAGGAATGGTCGAACAAATGGCTGTTAGAGTTTAACCCAAGGAAATGTAATGTAATGAAGATAGGGGTAGGAAGCAGGAGACCAGATACAAGGTATCATTTGGGAGATGAATACTTCAAGAGTCAGAGAGAGAGAAAGACCTGGGGGTTGATATCACTCCAGACCTGTCTCCTGAAGCTCATATCAAGAGGAAACATCAGCAGCATATGCCAGGTTGGCTAACATAAGAACGGCCTTTAGAAACTTGTGTAAGGAATCTTTCAGAACATTATATACCACATATGTCAGACCAATCCTGGAGTATGCGGCTCCAGCATGGAGTCCATATCTAGTCAAGCATAAGACTAAACTGGAAAAGGTTCAAAGGTTTGCCACCAGACTAGTACCCGAGCTGAGAGGTATGAGCTACGAGGAGGGACTGCAGGAATTAAACCTCACTTCGTTGGAAGACAGAAGAGTTAGGGGGGACATGATCACCACATTCAAGATTCTCAAGGGAATCGACAGGGTTGATAAAGACAGGCTGTTTAACACAAGGGGCACACGCACTAGGGGACACAGGTGGAAACTGAGTGCCCAAATGAGCCACAGAGGTATTAGAAAGAACTTTTTTAGTGTCAGAGTGGTTGACAAATGGAATGCATTAGGAAGCGATGTGGTGGAGGCTGACTCCATACACAGTTTCAAGTGTAGATATGATAGAGCCCAATAGGCTCAGGAAACTGTACACCTGTTGATTGACGGTTGAGAGGCGGGACCAAAGAGCCAGAGCTCAACCCCCGCAAGCAAACTAGGTGAGTACAACTAGGTGAGTACACACACACACAGACACACACAGACACACACACACACACACACACACACACACACACACACACACACACACACACACACACACACACACACACACACACACACACACACACACACACATAAACACACACACACACACATATATACACACACACACACAAAAATCTAAACTGAAAGCTCCATACACAGCTTTAAGTGTAGATATGATAGAGCCCAGTAGGCTCAGGAACCTGTGCATTAGTTGAGTGACCGCTGAGAGGCGGTCACACACACACACGCACATACACACACTACCAGGGGCCTGATAACCTGGTGGATAGCGCGCAGGACTCGTAATTCTGTGGCGCGGGTTTGATTCCCGCACCAGACAGAAACAAATAGGCAAAGTTTCTTTCACCCTGAATGCCCCCTGTTACCTAGCAGTAAATAGGTACCTGGGAGTTAGTCAACTGCCACGGGCTGCTTCCTGGGGTGTGTGTGTGTGTGTGTATGGTGTGGAGAAAAAAAAAGTAGTTAGTAAACAGTTGATTGGCAGTTGATAGGCGGGCCGAAAGAGCAAAGCTCAACCCCCGCAAACACAACTAGGTTAATACACACACACACACAAGGGTACATCACATTTATGGTTCCAAAATGAATACAAACATGAACTCTCACATAAAAACTCAAGCATCCACAAGTAAAAAAACAGTCCTCCCTACACCAGGAGCCAGATACAAACATGAGGATCATAGTGTTGGCAACACTCCCCTCTGTTCAGTCATCAAACAGACGGATGTGAAGGATACTCTGTATTATTGCTCTTGGAAAAAAATTGGACGCGTTTTATTTGCAGTTCCATATTGAATTCGTCTTTAGTTTTTATCACATTTAACAAAAACTCAATATCAACTGAGTATCTGTATCAGTTAATATATCACCATTCTGTAGGAAAATATCACAAGTTGCAAGTCTTGACGTTAGGAAATCTTCCAAATTCATAAAAGTGACGCTTATCGTAAAAAAATCAATGTCAGGTGGAGCATTGAGAAGGTAAAGCAATTCTTGTCTCTCAACCATTGAGGAAAAATCTATTTATGAGGACCATAGAGAGTATTACGTCACTCGCTCTTTCCCCCTTGAGAGAACAGAAGGTGTTAGGGATTAAAAACAAAACGAAATACTGCAGAGCACAGATTCGAGACGGGAAAAAACACACACACCGTTCTCAAAGCAATCTGTTTAACTACCAGTGAGATCAAACCTGCTCCCAGAGACGCCACCACAGCAATGATATATATTCCAAGATTTATAACCCTGAGTACCAGAAAATATCTGTGGGATCTCCGCCCAATCAATCGGGCTGGAAGGTAGAGCGACGGTCTCGCTTCATGCTGGTCGGCGTTCAATCCCTCGACCGTCCACAAGTGGTTGGGCACCATTCCTTCCCCCACGTCCCAATCCAAATCCTTATGCTGACCTCTTCGAAGTGCTATATAGTCGTAATGGCTTGGCGCTTTCTCCTGATAGTTTCAGTGGTGGTGGTTAAGTGTAGTGTAGATGTGGCACTCGTCATCTGAGCAATGGTTTTTCTTATAAATAGTCGTCATTTTCTTATAAATAGACTTATAAAAAGTCCTATAAATTGACGTCATTTTCTTATAAATAGACGTAATTTTCTCATAAATGACGTAATTTTCTTACAAATAGACTTATAAATAAACTAAATAGACGTAATTACCTTTTATAAATAGAATTGTACATAATCAAGTCTATTTATAAGATAAAAGGTCTGTCTAAGGTGAGGCTAGACTGTTGTGGTTAGTCTCTCTGAACGTTCTATAGTGAACTATGGTTGTATGGGGAGCGTCCTAGGGTGGTTAGGTTCGACCCCTCCCTCCCCTTGTCCCACCTTAAGTAGGATTGGCTCCTGTTGCGGAAACTAACGCCTTCAACGTAACCTGGAACTGGGTATGATTGTTCAGAGAGAGTTAAAATTATGCTTTCCAGCTGTTATCGATGTAGAATCAACGCCTCGTCTGTGACACATAATGTTTATCAGAAGTCCCCCCCCTGGCTTGAGGTACATATTGACTATCAGACGATCACTGAGCTGTGACACACACTGACTCTCAGAAGTCGTCCGTCGCCTGCAGTTGTTGTGTATATTTTGTGTACGAAGTACATAAGCGCTGTGTATGATAGTAAAATAACAAGTTAATACACCTCCTGGACTATTGTTATCATCTCCATTCGTTTTATGGTGATGAATAGCCTGGAGATGAACTTCCTGTCACACAATTCAGTCAGAGACAGAGAGAGACTAACAAGGATAGACAGAGGTACGGACATAGGCTGACAAGATTATAACATGGACGGAAAGATGTACACATTTTATTTTTCTTTATTTTTAATTTTACATGCAAAGCATGCAATTTAAATACAATAAAAACAATACAAACAATACAGAATACATAACAGAACAAAATAAAACAATAGACCACCGGCCAGAAGAGCCGACAGCATAGCAGAACAAAACAAACACGAGAAACGCATAGAAAAATACAGTATACATCAAGGCACAAAACATAATACAATGGCAAACTAGCAATCACAGCAACTTCACAAAACAAAACCTTCATAAAACAAAACATACATCAAGAGGCATAACAGGAATCATAACCGGACAAACACAATAAATACCAAACAAAACATAAAGAACAAACACGTACAACAGGTAAAGCAATATGAAAACACCAGGTCAAACATACAGCACTGAAACAATACAGGAATAAAACACTCACACCAAACCATCCGCCCCGTAACAAACAAAGGACGAGGCCAAAATAAACAATAATAATAAACAAGCAAAACACGCACACCAGAAAACAAAACAGGTACAAGTAACAACACACATGCACTGGCCTGAAGGACCGAGAATAAAACACCACATAAAGCACACCGAGAAACATAACAAGACACTTCAGCACAAAACAAATCAATACAAATTTATATAAAGACACTAAATACCGGCTGAAGGGCCGACAACAAAAACACAACAATGAACAGAAACATAATGAAACACAGGAAAAAGAAACAACAATACCAGAAATACAAGAAATACAACAAAACAACGGTTATGAGAACAAACATAACACCGGCCTGAAGGGCGCACAATAGGTACAACACATTGCAAAACAAACCACAGGTCCAAGCACACAGCAAGCAACAGACTACTCAAGTTTCTCATACTTATCCGGCCACTCCGCCGCCGGGAATCGAATACAATATGCCTCCCAAAGTAACATGATGTCCTCCGAAACAGGTTCATTTTGAACCGTACGAGGATCAGGCATCAACTCCGGCACACCCACAATAAAACACCGAGCCCGCTGAATCCAGATGGAAGAAGGGCACCACGGAACAGGACGCACGCGTTCAACAATTTCAAACCGCAATGGATTCTTATCATCACACGCCACTCCGGAGGCCAATATGAGAGGGAGAGGCTCCTTCCCACGAGGCCGGGCAATGGGCAGCGCACTGGGAGCCTCCTCGGCTGCCTCACAGGGCCCCGCGCCAACCACCGGACGTTGAACCTGCAGGGACCCTCCACGCTTGGCATCCTTCTTCAGCACCAGCTTGACGCCTCGGCTCGCACCAGAACCCTCACCACCCACGTCTGTAAGAACAACCACCTTCCACTGCGGAGAACCATCTGCAGGAGAAATAACAGGAGGTAAATCAGACGCACAACCATCGTCAACAGCAGACACATGGACATCAGCAACCACCAGTGACGTAGAGCGTGAAGCACCCGGAACCGCCACATAATCGCCCGAAGCTCCACCTGCGTCGAAGTCCTCCACATCAGCCCAAGCAGTAGAAGAACGCCTGGAACGCTTGGGCACCGGCCTCACATCCTCACAGCCGGAGGCTGACCCAGAACCACGGGCTGCACAAGCTGTGCGAACCGACGCCCGTCGCAGTACGGCAGCAGCTTCAACCACAGGGGGAACCGGGCCGCACACAACAGGATGCTCCGCAGCCCCTCCAGCACTCAGCACAACCGTAACACCAGGCGAGGGTGCAGGCCCCGACGCATCAGCAGGAGAGGAGGCAGATGAAGACGACTCGCAGAGACCATCCGGAAGACCCTCGGGAACAACTGGCACAGCGAATTGACCAGCGACAGGAGCCACTGCAACACCCTGAGGAGGGACAGCAACCACCGGGGGCAAGTCGAGTGAAGCAGTGGGGGCTGCATCAGCAGCGAACAGGACCTGCCCCTCCTCATCTCCGGAATCCACGCCTTGAGGGAGCGGCGGGAAATCCTCTTCCCGGAACAAGTTGACAGGTGCAGCAGGGGCCTCAGAGCACCTGGCAGCTTGATGCCCTAACTGGCCACATCGGAAACAGGTACGGGGCTGCCGGGCATAATACACCCGAACGTAGTAACCCAGCAGCCGGACAGAAGATGGGATATCCGACCGCAGGCGCATACCGAAGGTACGGATGTTCGTCCGCTTCCCAGCATACTTCCCTGAGGAAAGCATGTTCACCCGCACACTGATGACAGTACCATACCTCCCGAAGAAGCGCCGGAGAAGGTCTTCAGGGAACTCCAGGGGCGCACCGTGCACACTGACATACGTCAGGGCACCACTGCGGTCCGAGACTGCAACAGAGCCAGCGCCATCCGGCAACAGCAACGAACGCCCTTCGTACCGACGGAGGAAGTCCCGATACTCCTCCTCCCTCACGAACTTGACAATCACTCGGTGAGCCGTAACAAGCTCAACTCCGTAGACATCCTCCACGGGGACACGAAGCATGTCACACATCACTAACTCAATGGCTGGATAACCAGCCTTACCAGAGAACTCCAGACCCACGGAATTCTGACGCAGAACAGGAGGAAGTTGAAGGCCCCCCATGTCAGTACCGCCACGTCAGCACGCAGCCAGCCGGGCAACAACTTTGGGAGGGCAGCGACGCCCCACCACCTGGCGACCAAACAGCTAACAACCCCAGCAGTCACGGAGGGACACGTCCGCACTCCACAGCTGCTCAGGGTCAACTCCAAGATGTACACATAGGGTCTGACAGACAGACACAATCAAACAGGCTAAGAGACAGTCCGGCCACACGGGTGAATGAATATTGTAGTTAAGCAACACGTAATCTGTTTAACTGAGCTGGGTGATCCGCTTAATAACTAACGATCCCAACTGGTAACGAGAACATAATCAGATCTAATAGCTCTGTAAATCAGCTGTGTTTTGAAGGTCTTGTTCATGATTGATGAGACATCAATTGCAATTTATCGTTTAATTTACATTTTGTGATACTAAATTTAGAGATCTAAATCTAATCTAATCTAATCGTGGTTAGATCTAAATCTAATCACGATTTAGTGATGATCACTAGAAAAGGGTTTTCTGTGTTAGATATGATTGTTCGAAGCATCTTTCTAGTTTCAGTCACAACCCAGGAGACTGTCAAGATGGAACACTCCGTACCGTAGATAAAACTGTCAACTGTCAATCACTCCACATTCTTCCAAAGACTGTCAGCCTGAACAAACTGTACGGTAATTTAACCGGTGTTTTAAGCCTTTCGAACTAGTTTAATAAAGTGAGTGAGGGGTTAAGGGCCTCCAACACCTACTAACAAACTTTGCAAAGAGATAATATGTTTAGCGAGTGTTTACATGATTTAACGAAATGTTTTAAAGATTCGAAAAGGAGACAATTCCAGAATTCCTTTTACTCACAAATATTCTCTCTCAGTCATTCAGTCCTGTTGAATTGGCCATTAAGCATGATTTACCCTCCGGGTGAAGCAGTCATTTCCCTGCGTGCATGTTTGTCAATTTAATTAACAGCTGATTTAAGGCGGAAAGCCAAGAACGTGATACATATATAGAGCCCGCAGCTCTACTTACAGAGCCACCAGCACTCACAATAGAGAACGATCCCAGAGGCATTAATCTCCGGTTCAGCTCTACAGAGTATTTTACCGAGTTAAAATACATGGTAAAATACATGTTAATATACATGCTAATATGCACTAATTAAGAGTCATGGGCGCGTCAGAAAGGTGATAAATAATTGTCTGTAACTTGCATATTTTAAATATCATGGAATAAAAAAAATCTGAACAGGTGTTATGTTGATTATTCTCCTACAGTGTCTGGTGGTGGTGTAGTGAGGCAGCCATGATATGGTGTCTGGTGGTGGTGGTGTAGTGAGGCAGCCATGATATGGTGTCTGGTGGTGGTGTAGTGAGGTAGTCATGTTATGGCGTCTGGTGGTGGTGTAGTGAGGCAGCCATGTTATGGTGTCTGGTGGTGGTGTAGTGAGGCAGCCATGTTATGGCGTCTGGTGCGAGCCAAGCATGACTGAAACGCAATATCCATGACAGAGTTTCGGGTGTTCCTGTAGTCGTTTGAACCGTGGCGATATTTTTTCCTACCAATTTCCTATCACCTGTCAGGAGTACCTCACCTGTACCTCACCTGGAAAAATTCTGCAAACACCTGCAGGAGCACCTCAGGAGGTACCTTACAAAGACCCTCACTAGGTACCTTCCTCCCATGGTGTGAGGAGGCAGGAAAGTGAGGTGGTGGTGTGAGGAAGCAGGAGAGTGAGGTTGCCACCATGACTCAGACATTGCTACCACACATTTGTTCTTTACACAGAACCCCCCCCCCCCCCCAAAAAAAAAAAATACCAACATTATTCCATAAACTTTGTACCTTTTTCTATAACTTCACTTGAACTCAAAAAGTATTCATACATTTTTGTTTGGTCGGATGTTGTTAATTAAATGGTCCTATGTAGGGTGGAAGGATAAAGTTGGAGGTCCTACCTAAAGGATGAAGTTGTTGGGGGATCCTATCTTAGTGGGAGTGAGAAGGTTTTTTTTGCTCAAACAGGTATTAATCTCCTTTAACATTGCAACACAGCAATAGTAGGGCAAAAATAAGTTTAAAAACAAATTCCCAATAATAAATCATTTTCAATTTTGTTAATAACAAAAATTCTATATCTAAGCTTTTAGTTCTACCTCGTATAAGTTATGTCAATTTTAAAATATATACAATAGCTTTCTAAGAATAAAATTCATTTGACAATGATTAAAGATAAATATTTTTGTTCCTGACTATGACTTTGCATTATTAGGATATATAAACGCGCCTCTCGTCACATTCATGCTAAAGTATTAGAATTTATGCTTACTAACTCATCATTCACATATAAATTAAAAAAAAGATTGTTTTTTTCTATATTTTCCTTAAATGTCAAAACTAGAAGAGGATTGCCAGCAAATACAAATCGAAAATGTTAATTAATTGAAGGTATATAGGTATCAGCATCACATATAAGGAATATATAAAATTCTCGATGGTTGATCGATCTCTCCAACATCCTCTACTGTCTACCTGTTGCATCATCAACCTAATTCTCTCATTACTAGAATATTAGCCACATGTCGTGTGTGACAAGTAGGTCTCAATAACATTGCTCTTATCAATATATTGATATATATTGATATATATATATATATATATATATATATATATATATATATATAATATATAATATATATATATATATATATATATATATGGACTGTTGCATAGCTATTGGTTTAATATATTCGTCCTTAGTACTAAAATTAATTAAACAGGGCACAGGATGATGAGGTTGTTTGGTTTTATCTATACCCCTGTTTACGTATACTGGCGCCAGTCACCGTACTGGCATATTTTGTCTTAATATCCCTCCTCTGTAAACACTGCCTATGGATCACCGGTTGTCACTTCTTGTGTAAAAACGGACGTGCGATAAATGTCATACGGGAATTTTTATCAATAAAGATACACTGCAAATACTTTTTGAGCCATTGTATGGTGGGTCGTGGGCTAGTTTTTTACTAATAAAGCCTTTTTGTTAGTTTTATAACTTTTTATTAGTTTATTATACATATTTATCGTTTTTTTACTAAAATCTAACTATATTATACATATTTACAATGACAGGTGGTAGTGCCAGCACACTTTATATGGCCGTTTGTTCCACCCGTCAAATAGGTGTTTTGTTTGGTAATAGTACAATCATTTATCATGGTAATCAGACATGACGTACCCAACAACAATATCCCATTCACGTCATCAGTCATTAATTACCTACCATTATCCATTACGTAGCTACCATTACCCATTTCTTATACCCACCATATCCCATCTCGGGATTAACAACAGTCACCACTCCTTTCCCACCCTGTCCTATCCCAAATCCTTATCCTGACCCCTTCCAAATGCTATATAGTCATAATGGCTTGGCGCTCTACCCTTAATAGTTCCCTCCCATCATCTCTCCCCATACCCACTATAAGGCGTAGGACAGTGGGTGATGTAGGTAGATCATAAGCAAATCTTAAAATGAAACAGATGATGTTTTTCGTTTGAACAGTTCTTGTTTCTAAGTAATAAATTCACGTTATTTTCCCCAACTAATTATTGATGGGAATGGAAAGGAAGCAACGTTATTCTTGATGCTATATTTCACAACGTAATCGACAAGACCGACAATGTGATCCTCCAGACGATCATAAACCCATCAGTGTCAAGGATGTTTCTCCCAGACGCTTGTGTGGTATTTTGGCAAATGTAAGATGGCTATATAATATATGATATTATTATATATATATATATATAATATATATTTACCTATATGTAACTCCTTTTTGTAACACAGTTCAAATAAAGCAAATATATATTGTACATACAAAAGAATGGGGGTGGTAGGAGAAGAAATATTAGTGTTCAGTGAGAAACCACAAGGTCTCCTCTGAATACGTTTTATTTTCTCTCCGAGGCTATGGTCCCCACATTGGCACCAGAGGTGGTACCCTCACAAACTTCTATATATATAT
>WNGS01163638.1:2941-21176 GCA_020271785.1 Procambarus virginalis
AATCCCACCTGGCCAGAATAACAATCCCACCTGGCCAGAATAACAATCCCACCTGGCCAGAATAACAATCCCACCTGGCCAGAATAACAATCCCACCTGGCCAGAATAACAATCCCACCTGGCCAGAATAACAGTCCACTGGCCAGAATAACAATCCCACCTGGCCAGAATAACAATCCCACTGGCCAGAAAACAATCCCACCTGGCCAGAATAACAATCCCACCTGGCCAGAAAACAATCCACCTGGCAGAATAACAATCCC
Source organism: Procambarus virginalis (assembly GCA_020271785.1). Lineage (NCBI taxonomy): Eukaryota > Metazoa > Arthropoda > Malacostraca > Decapoda > Cambaridae > Procambarus > Procambarus virginalis. Next base: position 3,205 of record WNGS01163638.1, read on the forward strand.
ACCTGGCCAGAATAACAGTCCCACCTGGCCAGAATAACAGTCCCACTGGCCAGAATACAGTCCCACCTGGCCAGAATAACAGTCCCACTGGCCAGAATAGTAAATGCCTTAGGCTTACCCAGCACTCGTTACCATTGTCACAGTGAGGTTTAAGTCCTTACTCACTGGACCATTTCATATTCTTAAACATTCTTCATCAATAAACCCACTTAGGGTCGTTACCACTTAAGAATTTATCAAATCAACATTATATGTATTTGTACCACCCCATGAGGACGACTGACACACCCAGACTGTCCTCTACACGCAGTGTAGACTCTAGCTCCTGGTCCAGGCATCTACAAGAGTTGCTGTTCCCGGCACTCCTGCGATACGGACTGTCATTCGCACACACCACCCTAGGCACCGTCTGTTCAATCGTTTGAACACGCAGTTCATAACATCCGCACCTGCAGAATTAGATTTCACCACTACACTTTGCGGGTCCGAGTGAACGCCAGAGTTCAAGACTTCCACCTGGAGAATTCATGAGTGCTTCGTTCTCTTGAGTGAACACACGAGTTCACGACTTCCTCCCTCTAGGAGATATCGCCACCTCACATGTAAATTGGCTAACGATGCAGAGGTTTCCACCACCTGCAGTGGACCACTGCGAGCACGGAGAGGTCTGGGCTCCCCACCACACACGGACACTCTCCAACCAGGCGTGAAATGATTCCTTGTCTCAAGGTCTAAGTGGCTCTGTGGCCGGCCTATACTGCAGGGGCTCCGCCTCGGCCCGACCGTCCTATCTGGCTTACAATGCACGTGCTCTCTGCTCGCACTAGCTGTGCTCACACTTGCTGTGCTCGCACGCTGTGCTCACCTAGCTGTGCTCACACTTGCTGTGCTCGCACTTGCTGGTCACAATAGCTGTGCTCACACTACCTGTGTCACACTAGTTGTGCTCACACTAGCTGTGCTCACACTAGCTGTGCTCACCCTAGCTGTGCTCACACTAGCTGTGCTCACCATAGCTGTGCTCAGTCAAGCGGTGTTCGCCTCAGTGTTCTTACGAGGGCTAAGCTTCAGCTCCTGGGCACCCCAACTTCTTGAACACTGTAAGTAGTGTTATATCAACAGTTCAACCATCCGCAGATCCTTGTCCGTCCGTGTGAGTCCGTGCGTAACTACACTGCTTTAATCCTCTCAGACGCTGAAGAAGTACTGATGATGTTCCTGTGGTTCAGGCGGGCACTTAGTGTCTACCAGATCTTCGCCTATGACACTCTCCTTGAGAACTGAGATGTGTGAGAAGGTGTCTTTGTTTTTTTCACTCCTAGTGTCTCTTCAGCATCCGTCTGCAATTTTCTCATCTTCGTTTTTTTTAGAAAACATGTGGCCAGCCTGCTGGCTGGTACCCCGACTCCACGCGCTCAAGCGTGTGCCTGTGGATTTATTATTTGTCTGCAGAATCGAGCTATTAGCTCTTGGACCCGCCTTTTCTAACCAGTCTATTTTCCTCCATTATATCTACTATTATTTCTCTCTACAAACACACACACACACACACACACCCACACACACACACACACCACACACACACCACACACCCACACCCACACAACGGGAGTGGGGAGCCGGCCGGCCGAGCGGACAGCACGCTGGTCATGATACCTGGGATCCGGTTCGATCTCGGGCGCTGGCGAGAAACGATGAGCAGAGTTTCATTCACCCTGTGCCCCCTGTTACCTAGCAGTAAATAGGTACCTGGAGTTAGTCAGCTGTCACGGGCTGCTTCCTGGGTGTGTGTGGAGGGGGGTGTGGGAAAACAACATAGTAGTAGTAACAGTTGATTGACAGTTAAGAGGCGGGCCGAAAGGCAGAGCTCAACCCCGCAAGCACAACTACTACGTGAATACACATACCCAGGAAGCAGCCCGTTAACAGCTGTCTAACTCCCAGGTACTATTAACTCCTAGGTGAACAGGTGCATCAGGGTGAAAGAAACTCGCCCATTTGTTTCCGCCTCCGCCAGGTATCGAACCCGGGCCCTTAAGACTACTGCTCCGAGCGTAGTTCACTCAGCCGTCTACTATATTGTGCATTTAAGTGTAGAATAAAAAATATTAAAATCTTTTTGGTTCAATAAAAACTCGTGGGACATTAGGAGACCTGATGGGGAACTTGGTGTGACAATACCTTAGACTTGATGACTCCTCAACTATGATGACCATCCTGATCTACTCTATAGGTTAAAAGAAAGACTAAAACCATTGAAAACACTTACTGGTAGGAATATTGGTATCAATATTAAATATGCTAGACTATTCTATATGATGTTTGTTAGATCTCTCGTTGATTATAATGCTCTGCACCTAATTAATTTCCCCTCCTCTGTGTTGGAGAAACTTGAAGTAGTACAGAATGAGGCCATGAGGATAATTCTTGGTGCCCCAAGATGCACAAGAATCATCAACATACGGGAAGAACTGAAGCTTCCAACCATACAAGAGAGAATAATGCAAGTCAACACCACCTTTTGCCTTAAAGTCATGAGAGACCCTACATCTCCTGCATTGCTCAGAGACAAATTATTTAGTGCTGTTAACACCCTATTGACCGGTGCCGATATACCAACTCACTCCTTTTATGATAAATGGCTGAGGAACAATGCTTACAATCTCCTCATACTTAACATCCCTTTTAAGTGCAATCTACCTATCTCTGATATTCCTCTTTATCTGTACCCCACCATTCAAGTATCATACACACCTGTCACCAAGAAAGATAATGAGATCTTGCTCTTCTCAAAGCTGTCACTCTTGAAACAATTGCCTCCTCCATCGAGGGTTTAAGATCTCACGAGCACTGTGTCTACACCGACGGCTCAGTCCAATCCTCTACTGGACGGACTGCAGCAGCATGTAGGTTTTATAGAAATAATATTTGCACAAAGACTGTCAGTGTCAGGTTAAACAACTGGCTGACCTCCACACAAGCAGAACTAGCAGCATTACACTTAGCTACCAGTACATTAAAAAACATTGGAGGAGGAATAATATTCTGTGATTCAAAGTCTGCTCTTCAAGCAATCGAAAACTTCTCTTGGAAGATCGATAGCAAGAACCTCATACTCCCAATTATAAATGACCTAATTGATGCACAGAGTAAAGGGTCTCGAATTTCCTTTGTATGGATACCTTCACACATAAATATAACCCATCATAATGAAACAGACATTGCAGCCAAATTAGCGTGTAACAAGTTTGAAGTTGACTTAGATCTAGGTATCCCCATCTCTGCTGTCAAAACTGTATTGATCCAAACATTCAGATCTGATGGGAAAGAACTTACTGACTCCCAACGACCTGAAAGTACTAGTATAAAAAGCTATGATTTGTTCAGATCTGAAACCTACATCTATGGGCAGCACAAAACGTCCACTAGACTGTGCGACACAGTGGTTGCAAGGATCAGGTTGGGTTACCGTTACCTGTGGCAGGTGGCTGCAGGTGACGGATCTCCCAATCCTGAGCACTCCAGTTGCAAACTCTGTGAGCAGGAACTACGGCACGATCTCCCGCACTACATCACTGAATGCCCAGTTATTAGACCTTTCAGACCAGTTGGCATGAGGTACCTGGAGCTTTGCAATTACTTTATTCACTCTCGTATTCTTGAAGATATCCTCACAGTGTACCCAAAATTTGCCAGTGCAGGCTACTAAACATATGGCCCTGTATGACTAACATCCTGCGAGATGGGGACCTTTATTACCACTGCTACCTTATTCAATCTTGTGTTGATGATATCCTCAAAATGCATCCGGAATCTGCCAGTGCAGACTGCTTATCACATGCCTCTGTATGACTAACCATCCTGTGTGATGGGGATTTTTTAGCATCAACTAGTTAGCTTTTTGACACACTGTACTCCACTTCATATAGTCTAGGGTAGCTGCACTAATGCAGATGTACCTAAGGAATTAATAAAAAAAAAATGACCATCCTGCGAGATGGGGACTTTTATCTATCTATCTATGTATTTCCGTATGTAGGTTAGCTTAGCATTTTAAAAGTACCGAATCACCTTCTGTGGTTGATTGTTCAATAAATCCCTGAACTATATGTTTAACTGATCTCTAACCCTGTCCATGGAGGACAAAAGAAAATGTATATATGCTGGTTAGCATTGTAAATGTGTGGCCACGTCTGTGGTAGAAAATAATAAAAAAAAAAAACTGCTGCCTTATTCACTCTTGTGTTGATGATATCCTCAAAATGCTTCCGGAGTCTGCCAGTGCAGACTGCCTATCACATGCCTCTGTATGACTAACCATCCTGTGTGATGGGGATTTTTTAGCATCACCTAATTAGCTTTTTTGACACACTGTACTCCACTTCATATAGTCTAGGGCAGCTGCACTAATGCAGATGTACCTCATGTATTAATAAAAAAAAATGAGCTTTGCAATTACTTTATTCACTCTCGTGTTCATGATGATATCCTCATAATGCACCCAGAGTCTGTCAGTGCAGACTACTGAACACATGGCCCTGTATGACTAACCATCCTGTGTGATGGGGACTTGAAGCATCACGCAGCTAGTTCTTGACACACACTGTACTCCCCTTCATATAGTCTAGGGCAGCTAGTTCTTGACACACACTGTACTCCCCTTCATATAGTCTAGGGCAGCTAGTTCTTGACACACACTGTACTCTCCTTCATATAGTCTAGGGCAGCTAGTTCTTGACACACACTGTACTCCCCTTCATATAGTCTAGGGCAGCTAGTTCTTGACACACACTGTACTCCCCTTCATATAGTCTAGGGCAGCTAGTTCTTGACACACACTGTACTCTCCTTCATATAGTCTAGGGCAGCTAGTTCTTGACACACACTGTACTCCCCTTCATATAGTCTAGGGCAGCTAGTTCTTGACACACACTGTACTCTCCTTCATATAGTCTAGGGCAGCTAGTTCTTGACACACACTGTACTCCCCTTCATATAGTCTAGGGCAGCTAGTTCTTGACACACACTGTACTCTCCTTCATATAGTCTAGGGCAGCTAGTTCTTGACACACACTGTACTCTCCTTCATATAGTCTAGAGCAGCTGCACAAATGTAGGCGTAGCTCAATGCGTTAATAACAGAAACTGGTACTCAAGTAACTGGTAAGACGCACTATGTAACCCTTCACATGGTCTTGGGTCGCTGTATTAATGCCGGTCTCTGGACAACACAAACATGATCTACAATGTTAAGGGAAAGATAGTAATTGTAGTTGACGAGGCAGGTGGTGAGAGAGAGAGAAGAGGCAGGTAGTGAGAGAGAGAGAAGAGGCAGGTGTGAGAGAGAGAAGAGGCAGGTAGTGAGAGAGAGAAGAGGCAGGTGGTGAGAGAGAGAAGAGGCAGGTGGTGAGAGAGAGAAGAGGCCGGTGGTAAGAGAGAGAAGAGGTGAGACACAATAGGGTGCCGAGAGAGAGAGGACGGAGTGAGAGTAACCAACGCCCCCAGCTTCCCACTGTTGACGACACACACTAATCTTCCTGAAACACTCGGCCAAAATTTTGGTGTTATATTGACCTATTTTTTTTTAAGTATTCACCTCATTTCTCCTAATTTGAGTGTGTTATCTAAGATGTTCTTGAAGGAGAACGAAAAGTTTATTTCCGGGTATTTGTCATGTAGATGGGTTTATGACCCCACGGGTATGGTGAGAATTGTCTCGTGTTGTCACAGGACTCTATGTCACAGGACTCTGTGTCACAGGACTCTGCGTTACAGGACTCTCTGTCACAGGACTCTGTGTCACAGGACTCTGTGTCACAGGACTGTGTCACAGGACTCTATGTCACAGGACTCTGTGTCACAGGACTCTGTGTCACAGGACTCTGTGTCACAGGACTCTATACCTGGTTATAGAGGCCAAGTGTGTGGGAAGGGGATTTAAATATTTACACTCTGAAGGCTGTGGAACATTGGTGGGGATTAATGCAGAGACAGGCGGCCGGCAGCACCCGGAAGGGGGGGGGGGTCAGGGGGGGGCTGAGAGAGGTGTAGTGGATTAGCAGGTAACTTGTGATATGTGGTGCCCGGAGATGTGCTGGGTACGGGTAGAGGGTTTGGGCAGGCGTGGTGGGCACAGGCAGGCGTGGTGGGCACAGGCAGGCGTGGTGGCCACAGGCAGGCGTGGTGGGCACAGGCAGGTGTGGTGGGCACAGGCAAGTGTAGGTGTGCTCAGGTTAAGCTTGCCTTTCAGTGTTGTAAGTATTGGTAACTTCAGGGAAGTGGTCCACACAGTGTATGGTATGGGGCGGGGCTCTACTCTCACTGGTGTCCATACCCGCTGGTGTATGGTACCTGCTTGTCGCTGGCTGTCACGGTGTGTGTGTGTGTGTCACGGGGCGTGTGTGTGTGTCACGGTGTGTGTGTGTCACGGGGCGTGTGTGTGTGTCACGGTGTGTGTGTCACGGTGTGTGTGTGTCACGGTGTGTGTGTGTCACGGTGTGTGTGTGTCACGGTGTGTGTGTGTCACGGGGCGTGTGTGTGTGTGTTACGGGGCGTGTGTGTGTGTCACGGTGTGTGTGTGTCACAGTATGAGTGTGACCGCGGGTGTCACGGGGTGTGTGTGTCACGGTGCGGGCACGGGAGCACGAGGCGTGGCAGCCACAGTGCCCGCCAGCACTACCCAGGCCGCAAGTGAGGTCGACGGGGCGTGTCTGGGAGGCGGGGTTGGCGGCGGGCATATTGTAGCTGGTCTGCCGGGCGCATGAACTAATCTGGGCACAGTGCTCACTACACACCTTGTACTCTCTCTTCCCTCTCTGGCAAACGGGCATTGTTTATCTATTGTCTACTCCTGATACGTGTGAATTAATACCGTCCCTGGGTGGGTTGATTGGGTGGGTGTACGGATCTGATGGGCGGGTACTGAGGGCGCCCCTCACCTGTGGTTCTGATGCCAGTGTGCCCAAGGGCACGGGCACACTTATACCCTGGCATTCTGCCTTGGTTGCCGTCGCTCCGATAGCACTAGTGGTCAGTGGTTGGTTGGGTGATTGTACCCATGCCCACGCCAGTTGTCGCTGCCCGCTGGGTTGTGGAGCACTTGTCTACTCTTTAGCCGGGCAGGCCAGAAGCCGCAGCGGGCATCAGTCAGCCGGGCCTGGTTATCACAGGCGGGTGTTCCTGCGCTCTAAGTCTCTCCTCACCTCTATACGTCAGTGCGGGGCAGCCCTGCCCTTCATCACTTCTTGTGCCCTCGTATGTCCTCGTGCCCTGGGCAGCTGGGCATCTCTGAACGCCGGCAGAATAACGCTTGCTTGCAACATTCCAAGAACAAGTGCATGGTGGCAGTGAAAGCTGCCTGTGGCAACCGTTGCAGTGATCGACAAAATCAGTGTGTTTTGGAACAATGGAGGAGACAGATGGTTGCCGGCGCCGGCTTGCAGCGTGTGAGTGTGCAGGGTGCAGTGTGAGCGAGGTGTTGAAGCTTGGAGCCTAGTCACAATGCAGGAGATAAGAGGGCTGGCTTGACACTCTCGTATCTACACCANCTGCACCTGGCTAGATCTTGGTATGCATGCTGGACCCGGAGCTGTGACCTTCATCGTTGACCTGTCCTGAGGTGTGACCTGCAAGCATGACCTCCCCCCTACCCGCGACCCCCCACCAACTCCTCCCCACACCCCGCTACCCCCTCCCCGAGGAACAACGGATTTTCCCAAACCAGTTCCACCTCCCACACACATAAACGCACACACACGCACACACACAGACACACACACACCACACACACACACACACACACACACGCACACACACACGCACACACACGCACACACACGCACACACACACGCACACACACAGACACACACCCACACACCACACACACACACACCACACACACACACACACACACACACACACACCACACACACACACACACACACGCACACACACAGACACACACCCACACACACACACACACACACACCACACACACACACACACACACACACACACACACACACACACACACACACACGTGATGCAGCTCTCTCTCTGTGCTTTCATCTGATATCTTGCACCTCCACACACATGGCACTACTCCCTCTCCCAAAGCCACATGTCTAGACCACCACACAATCAGCTGGTGTACAGGTTTCTGAGCCTACTGGGCTCTATCATATCTACATTTGAAACTGTGTATGGAGTCAGCCTCCACCACATCACTGCCTAATGCATTTAATCTGTTAACTACTCTGACACTGAAATAACTCTTTCTAACGTCCCTGTGGCTCATTTGGGTACTCAGTCTCCATCTGTGTCCCCTTGTTCGCGTACCACCCGTGATAAACAGTTTATCCTTATCTACTCTATCAATTCCTCTGAGAATTTTGTAGGTAGAGATCATGTCTCCCCTTACTCTTCTGTCTTCCAGTGTCGTGAGATGCATTTCCCTCAGCCTTTCCTCATAACTCATGCCTCTTAGTTCTGGGACTAGCCTAGTGGCATACCTCTGAACTTCTCCCAGCTTTCTTCTAAACGCATAATGCAATTACTTCCAACTTCTCTTCCTCTACCACATGGGGGTGGAGGGTAGAGCGACGGTCTCGCTTCATGCAGGTCGGCGTTCAATCCCCGATCGTCCAAGTGGTTGCGTACCATTCCTCCTCCCCTCCCCCCCCCCCGTCCCAACCCAAATCCTTATCCTGACCCCTTCCCAGTGCTATATAGTCGTAATGGCTTGGCGCATTCTCCTGATAGTTCCTTTCCCTTCTCTTCCTCTACCCCTCGTCACTTGCAGGGTCTGACGCCTAACCCTCGTCACTTGCAGGGTCTGACGCCTAACCCTCGTCACTTACAGGGTCTGACGCCTAACCCTCGTCACTTGCAGGGTCTGACGCCTAACCCTCGTCACTTGCAGGGTCTGACGCCTAACCCTCGTCACTTGCAGGGGTCTGACGCCTAACCCTCGTCACTTACAGGGGTCTGACGCCTAACCCTCGTCACTTGCAGGGTCTGACGCCTAACCCTCGTCACTTGCAGGGTCTGACGCCTAACCCTCGTCACTTGCAGGGGTCTGACGCCTAACTCCCGTCACTTGCAGGGGTCTGACGTCTAACTCTCGTCACTTGCAGGGGTCTGACGCCTAACCCTCGTCACTTGCAGGGGTCTGACGCCTAACCCTCGTCACTTGCAGGGTCTGACGCCTAACCCTCGTCACTTGCAGGGGTCTGACGCCTAACCCTCGTTACTTGCAGGGGTCTGACGCCTAACTCCCGTCACTTGCAGGGGTCTGACGTCTAACCCTCGTCACTTGCAGGGTCTGACGCCTAACCCTCGTCACTTGCAGGGGTCTGACGTCTAACTCTCGTCACTTGCAGGGGTCTGACGCCTAACCCTCGTCACTTGCAGGGTCTGACGCCTAACTCTCGTCACTTGCAGGGGTCTGACGCCTAACTCTCGTCACTTGCAGGGGTCTGACGCCTAACCCTCGTCACTTGCAGGGTCTGACGCCTAACTCTCGTCACTTGCAGGGGTCTGACGCCTAACTCTCGTCACTTGCAGGGGTCTGACGCCTGACCCTCGTCACTTGCAGGGGTCTGACGCCTAACTCTCGTCACTTGCAGGGGTCTGACGCCTGACCCTCGTCACTTGCAGGGGTCTGACGCCTAACTCTCGTCACTTGCAGGGGTCTGACGTCTAACTCTCGTCACTTGCAGGGTCTGACGCCTAACCCTCGTCACTTGCAGGGGTCTGACGTCTAACTCTCGTCACTTGCAGGGGTCTGACGCCTAACTCTCGTCACTTGCAGGGGTCTGACGCCTAACTCTCGTCACTTGCAGGGGTCTGACGCCTAACTCTCGTCACTTGCAGGGGTCTGACGTCTAACTCTCGTCACTTGCAGGGTCTGACGCCTAACCCTCGTCACTTGCAGGGGTCTGACGTCTAACTCTCGTCACTTGCAGGGGTCTGACGTCTAACTCTCGTCACTTGCAGGGGTCTGACGCCTAACTCTCGTCACTTGCAGGGGTCTGACGCCTAACTCTCGTCACTTACAGGGGTCTGACGCCTAACTCTCGTCACTTGCAGGGGTCTGACGCCTAACTCTCGTCACTTGCAGGGGTCTGACGTCTAACTCTCGTCACTTGCAGGGTCTGACGCCTAACCCTCGTCACTTGCAGGGGTCTGACGTCTAACTCTCGTCACTTGCAGGGGTCTGACGCCTAACTCTCGTCACTTGCAGGGGTCTGACGCCTAACTCTCGTCACTTACAGGGGCCTGACGCCTAACCCCCAGATAAAGCCAGTAAAAGACCAAACAAGTGTTCGCATTAATTTATTCCAAGCTTGTAATTAATCTTTCAGGCATAACACTGCTCACCTCTGACTCATCGTCCATTGTTGGTGCTACTGCTGTAGTGACGGTATCCGGCCCTACTGCTGTAGTGACGGTATCCGGCCCTACTGCTGTAGTGACGGTATCCGGCCCTACTGCTGTAGTGACAGTATCCGGCCCTACTGCCGTAGTGACAGTATCCGGCCCTACTGCTGTAGTGACGGTATCCGGCCCTACTGCTGTAGTGACAGTATCCGGCCCTACTGCTGTAGTGACGGTATCCGGCCCTACTGCTGTAGTGACGGTATCCGGCCCTACTGCTGTAGTGACGGTATCCGGCCCTACTGCTGTAGTGACGGTATCCGGCCCTACTGCTGTAGTGACGGTATCCGGCCCTACTGCTGTAGTGACGGTATCCGGCCCTACTGCTGTAGTGACGGTATCCGGCCCTACTGCTGTAGTGACGGTATCCGGCCCTACTGCTGTAGTGACGGTATCCGGCCCTACTGCTGTAGTGACGGTATCCGGCCTTACTGCTGTAGTGACGGTATCCGGCCTTACTGCTGTAGTGACGGTATCCGGCCCTACTGCTGTAGTGACAGTATCCGGCCCTACTGCTGTAGTGACGGTATCCGGCCCTACTGCTGTAGTGACGGTATCCGGCCCTACTGCTGTAGTGACGGTATCCGGCCCTACTGCTGTAGTGACAGTATCCGGCCCTACTGCTGTAGTGACGGTATCCGGCCCTACTGCTGTAGTGACGGTATCCGGCCCTACTGCTGTAGTGACGGTATCCGGCCCTACTGCTGTAGTGACGGTATCCGGCCTTACTGCTGTAGTGACGGTATCCGGCCTTACTGCTGTAGTGACGGTATCCGGCCCTACTGCTGTAGTGACGGTATCCGGCCCTGCTGCTGTAGTGACAGTATCCGGCCCTGCTGCTGTAGTGACAGTATCCGGCCCTGCTGCTGTAGTGACGGTATCCGGCCCTGCTGCTGTAGTGACGGTATCCGGCCCTACTGCCGTAGTGACGGTATCCGGCCCTACTGCCGTAGTGACAGTATCCGGCCCTACTGCTGTAGTGATGGTATCCGGCCCTGCTGCTGTAGTGACAGTTTCCGGCCTTACTGCTGTAGTGACGGTATCCGGCCCTCCTGCTGTAGTGACAGTATCCGGCCCTACTGCTGTAGTGACAGTATCCGGCCCTGCTGCCGTAGTGACGGTATCCGGCCCTCCTGCCGTAGTGACGGTATCCGGCCCTACTGCCGTAGTGACGGTATCCGGCCCTCCTGCCGTAGTGACGGTATCCGGCCCTACTGCCGTAGTGACGGTATCCGGCCCTACTGCTGTAGTGACAGTATCCGGCCCTACTGCTGTAGTGACAGTATCCGGCCCTACTGCCATCAACGAGTGCCAGGACCAAGAATAAGATACACAGAGACACACTGGCATTCATGGCTGGCACTGACGAGAACAATACACATCAAACGAAAGAATGTCATTAAACACTCATATAGTTATAATAATAATAACCTGTATAAGAATGTCAGGCGCCAAGGAGCTACACAATGATCTTAACTATGACCTAAACTAGCGCTCCAAATGTCATGGTATTATCCAAAATGATATTCTGGCGGACATAAAAGGGATAATTAGACAGCTTGCTAATATCCACTTGCTATGGAGAGTGAATGACTGACCGCACGCGGCATATCTGGTGACACGGAGGGTCCTGTGAAATTAATGATCGGTGGAAACATTCGTGGAATGTCTCACGCTGGTCCGTGCGGAGGTGGACGCTGATTCATCATTGCATTCCACTTGGATCATCATGTTTCTGCTCGTCCGGAAGTTTAGAGTAATGTTGATGATCGACGTCATCCTGGGGTGAGATGGTACATGACTTCCTTCCCCCAACTCTCCCCCTCACGGAAGACGCACACGCCTCCCAGAAACTTTCACTAACACCTGCGGTTGAACTCTTCTGGTGCGTCCTGCTCCCAGGATGGTGATTAAAGTCCCTGAGATGCAGCTTCTGCATCATTAATCTTGCTGTCTCCCGCTCGTGCCAGGAAGATGCACTACTTGAGCTAGAGTTCAGCTGCTTGTGTGGTGAATGTTTTCCTGGCTGGGCCAGCAACCAACCTGTGAATGTCACCGTGGTCATGCCACCGGGGTCATGCCACCGGGGTCATGCCACCGGGGTCATGCCACCGGGGTCATGCCACCGGGGTCATGCCACCGGGGTCATGCCACCGGGGTCGTGTCACCGGGGTCATGCCATCGGGGTCATGCCATCGGGGTCATGCCACCGGGGTCGTGTCACCGGGGTCATGCCATCGGGGTCATGCCATCGGGGTCATGCCATAGGGGGTCATGTCACCGGGGTCATGCCACCGTGGTCATGCCATCGGGGTCATGCCACCGGGGTCATACTACCGGGGTCATGCCACCGGGGTCATGCCACCGGGGTCATGCCACCGGGGTCATGCCATCGGGGTCATGCCACCGGGGTCATGCCACCGGGGTCATGCCACCGGGGTCATGCCATCGGGGTCATGCCACCGGGGTCATGCCACCGGGGTCATACCACCGTTACCCGGTCATAGCCATTTTCAAAACTTAAATATTTCTCTGTTTTGAAAAGCCAATCTTGGCCCCTTTGGAAAAAAAATCTACTCCTCTGATTGGACACAGCTTCTGATATCCCAGCCAACAGAAGTCGACGAAATGTCCTTCGTCTAGTGGTACACACTTCCACCAATCACAACTTCCCAGGTGACTCCTGCCTCCTATTGGCCATAACAGCTCACGTGACTAATATGACAAAAGTACTCAGAATTATCTAATGGGAGAAATAAATCTTGACTAAATTTATTTTTAATTTTTAAACAGTTTTATTGGTATGACCTTTAAAAACATAAAATGCTATCCTATCCTCAAGAAAATGTGTCCTAAGATGACTTAGGAGCAAATAACTCAAAGGAACTCAGTCATGACTTCTTCCTCGTCTCAATAATAATAATACTACAAGAATATAACTTCTCTTGTATATATAAATACAAAAATAATAATAATTATTTTATTTATAAAATAAGAACATATTGCAGAGGTACAATTGAAAGTAGAGGTGACGCATATTAAATAAAGCCGCAAATACGCAAAGTGTTTCAGGTTAAAAGTAATGGAGTTAAATTATTATGGAAACAAACCTAAAGTGGTAGATGTCGTATCTAAATTGTTGTAAACGGCAGCTGGAATGTGAGTGACTGTCAGGGGGTGAAGATGACTCTGAAGGCTGGAATGTGAGTGACTGTCAGGGGGTGAAGATGACTCTGAAGGCTGGAATGTGAGTGACTCTCAGGGGGTGAAGATGACTGTGAAGGCTGGAATGTGAAAGTGACTCTCAGGGGGTAAAGATGACTATGCAGGAACAAGACGCCGCAACGTGACAGCTTTCAATCAAGAACATCTTCCTAACGTCCTACTGACTCATTTGTGCCGTTAGTCTCCCTCCCACCTAGCCACTTGGACTGTAACCCGCTCTCGCACAAGACAGTACATATATGACATATTGTTTATTGTCAATATTTGGCTTATCGATAAGTACATATGTGGTATATTCCAAGTTATATATTTTTTCTAGGCACTAACTCTTGCTCCCGATTCACTACCCATCAGGTTTAAATATTAGGAATTTATTTTTCAGTTTTATTAAACAATAGATATTTTATACAAAATTTGACAATATCCTGAGTAACTTTACAATTGATTTAAATATTTTAGTTTTGTTTTATTATTATAAAACTGTAATATCAATATAGGTATAGGTTAAGTACTAGTTGTAATTAAGAAACAATAAAATGCTTGTCTTAACATACTAGGAAGGTTAGGTTAGGTCGGTGTTTTCTATTCAACTTTTCAAGGTAAACTCAAATATTCACAATAAATTAGTATGTCACATATGCACTTATTCATAAGACAAATATTGACTATAAGCAAGTGTGAGAACGGGTTGTGGACTGGGTGGTGCAGCGACGGCCTCGCTTCTTCAAGTCTGAGTTCATTCCTCCATTGCCGAGGTAGCTGGGTGACGTTCCTTGACTCCGTCCCTTTATCCCAGCTCTAACCCTGTCCTCTTAGCCCTTCCAGGTGGTATATGGTCATTCTGACACGCAGTCTGATGTTGATTTAGAGGGAATGATTCCAAATCTACACATGGAAATAACACCGCATGAGACCAGAAGGCATGGCAGGAAGTGCAAAATAGCCCCATTGAAAAGCAGATGTTGAATAGGGACGCTGAGAGAGAACTATCAACATCAGAGGCCCGAGACTGTTCAATACGCTCGCGCTGCACCCAAGGAGCATAAATGGCCGACCCCTCACAGTGTTCAAGAGAGAACTCGATAAACACCTTCAAATGACACCAGATCAATCAGGCTGTGATTCATACGTCAGGCTGCGAGCAGCCGCGTCGAACAGTTTAGTTGACGAGACCACCAACCAACCAGGAGGCCTGGTCGGGGATCGGGCCCCGTGGACGTGTTGTTCCTGTGAACCAGCACAAGGTAGCCACCAGGTAATGTAATGCCTTGCCTTAAACTAACATGTTTTCCTTACTCAGCGTATTTGTGATCCAATACAGTTGAATCACGTTCCTAAACAGCTTAATTCTAAATGTTTTTTTTTTTACTTAGAATTAGTTGACATTATTGCACTCTTAGAAACACTAATGAATACAGAACCTATGAGGCTCTGTGGGCTATTTCCACAGTTTATGAAACTGTTGGAGTTCTACATGAGCCATTGTCACAATGTAAGGCTCTGTTGGCAGTCTTGGGAGCTATTTTACCACATTATATGGACGTATTAGCAGAGTCCTGGGAGCTATTAGCAGAATACAGTAGTCAGGAATACCAACTGTTACACTCCCATTAGACAGGATGAGGTACCGGTGGTGTGCGGGTCTCTTCCCCCTTCTGCTCCCTCCTCCCCTTCACCTCACTCTTCCCCTGTTCTCCATCACCCCCTCCCCCCTCATTTTCCTTCCCGTCCCACCCCCATCACCTCTCACTCTCTTCCCTTCCCCATCACCTCTCCTACTCTCCCCATGTCCCTCACCTCCCCTTTCCCCTCTCTCCCCATTTCTATCCTCCCGTTTCTCCTCCTGTCCCCCCTTTCTCTTCCTTTCTCGCTTAACCTCTCTCCTCACCCCTCCTTGCTTCCTTCCCACCCCTCTCGCTCTCATTCTCTCTCTCTCTCTCCATTCCCACCTTTCCTCTCTCTCCGTCCCCTCCCCTCCCCTCTCCCCTTCTCTTCATTTTCCCTCACACCCTTTTCTCTCCATTTCACTCTTAGAAAAAGAGTTACTTACGAACAGTTGAAAAACTATCCAAGAAAAAAATACTGTTAGAGGCCGTTCCTTTTGACCGGTGAGCACCTGGCTGGCCCTGATCTAGGCCCTCTTAGAATAGGGGAGACTTTTCACCCTTAAAATAGGGGAGACTTTTCCAGAGTGGCCAAGACCCGGCCCCCACTGGCATTTCCTGCTGTGTTACGGGCCGACAGCCTCTTTTGGACCAATGCAAACTATTGCGCGCAACAGACTCCGGCAACGACTCCATAGTTACGACCGGGCAGCGCGGCGTCGCTCCAAGCAACTGCCTGTTGGACCAAGTTATCGCAAGTCGAGCCTGGCCCAGGACCGGACTTGGGGAAGTAAACCAACTCCCGGAACTCTCTCCAGGTGGTCCACTCACCTCCTTATAATTGTATCTTTGTTGTTTTTATTTTGTAGAGTTCATCTTCCTTGTAATTTATCATTTGATTTATTTTTATAATATTACGCCACACGGCTCACTCTTTATTAACCCCAACAGCCTAATTGACCAAGTCGTCAACTGAACAATGGAACAGTTTAAATGCTAAACGTTCATTGTTCTTTCAGGTTTATATTTAAAAATTATTTACAGGGAACTATGGTGTTATGACATTTCGTTTGTGATCAATTACCAACACAAACACTGCCAGAAGGTTTATTTTACGTTTGTAAAAGGTTGCAACACTGTAATCTTGGTCTTTGACTATATATATATTGTCTGTCCGAGGTTAGGGGGACAGAGGCTTACGGCTAGCCTCACGCAACTTTGCAGGGTGAGTGGTGGCTGCTTTGGGAGTGTCATAGGTGGGTCGAGGTCGACCTCCGTCTCTCTCTCTTTAAGACGTTTATTTTCCTAGAGTTTTTCGACAGTTTTTTAGGTATTCGTAATGTGGCATTTTCTGAGAGGTGGGAATCCCACCTGGCCAGAATAACAATCCCACCTGGCCAGAATAACAGTCCCACCTGGCCAGAATAACAGTCCCACCTGGCCAGAATAACAGTCCCACCTGGCCAGAATAACAGTCCCACCTGGCCAGAATAACAGTCCCACCTGGCCAGAATAACAGTCCCACCTGGCCAGAATAACAGTCCCACCTGGCCAGAATAACAGTCCCACCTGGCCAGAATAACAGTCCCACCTGGCCAGAATAACAGTCCCACCTGGCCAGAATAACAATCCCACCTGGCCAGAATAACAATCCCACCTGGCCAGAATAACAGTCCCACCTGGCCAGAATAACAGTCCCACCTGGCCAGAATAACAGTCCCACCTGGCCAGAATAGTAAATGCCTTAGGCTTACCCCAGCACTCGTTACCATTGTCACCAGTAAGTGTTTAAGTCCTTACTCACTGGACCATTTCATATTCTTAAACATTCTTCATCAATAAACCCACCTTAGGGTCGTTACCACTTAAGAATTTATCAAATCAACATTCTTATGTGTATTTGTACCACTCCCATGAGGACGACTGACACACCCAGACTGTCCTCTACAACGCAGTGTAGACTCTAGCTCCTGGTCCCAGGCATCTACCAAGAGTTGCTGTTCCCGGCACTCCTGCGATACGGACTGTCATTCGCACACACACACCCTAGGCACCGTCTGTTCAATCGCTTGAATACGCAGTTCATAACATCCGCACCTGCAGAATTAGATTTCACCACTACACTTTGCGGGTCCGAGTGAACGCCAGAGTTCAAGACTTCCACCTGGAGAATTCATGAGTGCTTCGTTCTCTTGAGTGAACACACGAGTTCACGACTTCCTCCCTCTAGGAGATATCGCCACACCTCACATGTAAATTGGCTAACGATGCAGAGGTTCCCACCACCTGCAGTGGACCCACTGCGAGCACGGAGAGGTCTGGGCTCCCCACCACACACGGACACTCTCCAACCAGGCGTGAAATGATTCCTTGTCTCAAGGTCTAAGTGGCTCTGTGGCCGGCCTATACTGCAGGGGCTCCGCCTCGGCCCCGACCGTCCTATCTGGCTTACAATGCACGTGCTCTCTGCTCGCACTAGCTGTGCTCACACTTGCTGTGCTCGCACTTGCTGTGCTCACACTAGCTGTGCTCACCCTAGCTGTGCTCACACTAGCTGTGCTCACCCTAGCTGTGCTCAGTCAAGCGGTGTTCGCCTCAGCTGTTCTTACGAGGGCTAAGCTTCAGCTCCTGGGCACCCCAACTTCTTGAACACTGTAAGTAGTGTTATATCAACAGTTTCAACCCATCCGCAGATCCTTGTCCGT
>WNGS01163641.1:24852-35578 GCA_020271785.1 Procambarus virginalis
TTGTTATACAAGGGGGAAATCACTGAGGTACTTTGATTGATTGCACACATCAATGACTGGGTAATTATAACAGGAGGAATAGTTACAGCCCCGCTCCTGTAAGTCCACTACGGGATCACCATAGCCCGTGCTACTTGCAACTTTTTGTTCCCAGTAGCTGACTCTATAACAACAACAACAACTGGGTTTCCACTCTGCAAGGGGAATTAGTTGCTGCCTTGTTGCAATCCATCAATACCAAATATTCAAAAGTTATCTCGTAATTATAAGTGATTCACTGTATCCCTAATTGGACCTAACGTTAATTAGGGAGGTTGTTCACAACCTAAGATATATGGTTTGTGAAACCATTGATAAATCTACCAAAATGTAACAAGATAGAATTGCTCAAATAGCAGCCGGTTTGAGATCCTGAATCCCATCTTTAGCAAAGGAAAAATATATTATATAAATCTGCTCCTAAAAATCGTAAGAATTGGATAAGAATACATAAGAACGTGTGAATTAGGTAAGAATACGAAAGAACGTAAGTATTAAGGGAACTGCAGAGAGCTCATTGGCCCATACGAAGCAGCTCCTATTTATACCCACCCAAACTCATTCGTACACGTGGTCTAACCTACGCTTGAAACAATCAAGGGATCTCTCGTCTATCATGTTAACCGGTGATTTGTTCCATAAGTAGAACAAACCTGTTTCCAAACCAGTATTTACCCAGGTCTATATATATAAACTTAGTCTATTTATATCCCTTGTCTCAAGAGTTCTATCCATCACAGTCCTGCGTTCTATCACTGTTTATAACATTCTTGTTGCACCTTTTCCTCTGGTATTTTCCGTAGGAATATCGTTTGTTCTAGGAAACTCGTTTTTCTCTTCATCTCAACATGAGAAGTATGTCACAAGCAAAAACCAAATTAATGTAAAAATTAAGCATTTTAGTATTGTTTCCATGTATAATCTACGCAAGTTGAAGGCCGTGACACTGGCCAAGTTGGCAGATGTGACACTACCAATGCTGAAACCCATGATCTTGAAGAGCGAATACAGCACCTCACCTTCCTTCTCTCATTCCACGTCCAGCAAAAATAGTTCCTCCATTTCCGATGTCCCAACATGGGTTTTTCTCCTTAAAAATGCTCCCACGGCCTCCTGCAGCCTCTCTTTTCCATCATACTATCCTGTATTGATTCTGCCTCAGTCGGGGATCGAACGCGGGCCCTTAGGACTACGACCCCAGAGCGCTGTTCCCTAGAGTATTTAGATTTATGTCCTGAAGATGGTCTAACTGCCCATCCTGGTCTATACACAAAGCATCCCACACCTCGTATACTGATCCAACCATAAGCTCTTTCCAACGATTGTGTTCAAGCCTAAACACCAAATCTTCACTTCCCCGCTGTGAAAAGGTAGCCAACACAATGATAATCATGAGAAAAGCATTGGAGCGGTGAGGGAATCGAACCAGCGTCCTGGTTAACATTAAACGAGTGTGGTACATAACCCTAGGGGTAATGTGCACGTCTGGGGTTAATTACGATGCTGGTTGGAATCCCGATCCAATGATTCTCTCATAGATGTATCTATGAGATAACAGATTCCTTGTGTGTGAATAATAATGATGATAATTAGATAGCAAACTTAAAAACAATAATATCACGGTTATTCGTCTTTCTTTGTTTTCCGTATAACAAAGAAGATCTCCCCCAGATACAAAGAACCGGTAATTACCGCAGTTCTTTGTCTGGTTATTAATCACAGGAAAAAGGTAGCCCAAAATACACGACTGACACTTGAACATAAACAGAGAGAATCGGTGAGGGGCAGAGTGAGCGAGCGGCTTGATTTTTGTTTCTGTAATTGCTATAACTAACCAATTGTCCTCCTTCACTTATTTCATTATCTTCTCACTGTCTTTGTTTTCCTGTGTCTTTGTATTACTTTTTTTTTGTCTTCCATTATCTCCTTGTTCTTCTACTTTTGCTTTACCTTCCACTAAACTATTTCCTACTAATTCTTCTCTTGTATTTTTAGTCTTCTTTCACCTTTCATTCTTCCTTTTCTCTCTATCTTCCCCATTCTCATCTTCCTCTTTCTTCATCTTCTCATCCTCTTCCCTATTTTATTATTTATTTTATAATTATTTACTGAAATACGGAGCCCAATCAGGAATCAGAACATGATGAAAAATCACGGTCAATTCCCACGAGGAAAGTGAGGATGAGATAGAGGAAAATGAGGGAATGGAGAAAGATGAGGAAGAGATGGAGACAACCCAAGAGGACCAATAGGTGTAAAAGGAGATGAGAAGTGAGACACAAAGCTCCAGTATATACACACACACACACACACACGTAACTCCTCCCCCCACCCCCCAGGGCTGCTGTTAGTGGGGGGGTTATATTAGTAATTGTGTCCACTAATTAACGTTTTTACCTGGCGAGACCGCCGGAAGACACAATGATTTATGAGAGCACAAAACCCCCGCTTTAATAAGGGGGGGAGAGGAGGAGGAGGAGGTAGGGGGTTGAGAGGAAGGGGGAGGGGGGTGGATCGTATCTCATGTCTTATGTAGGGAATGTGTTCAAGGAGGCGTGTTAGCCACCACACCCCCCCCCCCACACACACACACAGAACTCCCCCCACCTCTCCCCCCCTACCTGTTTGAGCACCACCTGCGCTTTTAAGAACCCCCCTCCTACCTTCTCCCCCACCACCCCCCTTCTCCCCCACCACCCCCCTTCCCCCCTCCCCACATACAATACACTCACACGGTAATTCTTGTGTGAATTACCGTGTGAATACATTAATGTGAGGATGTCTGCTTTCCACACTATGTGCTTTTGATGTCCCCCCCTCCCCCCTCCCCCCTTTCCCATCTATACCCCACCCCACCCATTGCCCCCCATTACCCCCCTCCTCCCACTCCTCCCTTCCCACTTCCCCGCTGCTGTAATTGCTAAATAAATGGGTGTTTCTCATTCAACTCATTATTATTTCCTTTGCACTCACAGTTTAGTACCTCACGATGCTTGAGTCTCTGCCCAAGACGAGAATGGGATGCGGTGCTCACTTTGGTGACTATACGTGGGAGCTGAAGTGGTTGTGCATTGACCTTTGTGGGAGGGGTGTTTTTAGGTCCCATTATACGTGGTCTGGTGACGGGGGCTGGTGGTGGGTGAAGGTGGGTACCACTGTGTTCTTGGGTGGATGTATAGTGTGATGGGTTAGTGGGTGTGAATGGATGGGGCGTGTGGATGTGAGAGGTGGAAGGGTAAATACCAGTTTCGGTGAGATGGGTGTTTTTTTTGCCCTGGGAGAGAGAGAGAGAGCTTAGTTTTTGAAGCCTCGCGCAGGAGCGCAATTATTTTGGTACAATATTGTACACACAGACACATACACACGCCCACGCATACACTTATAATATATATATATATATATATATATATATATATATATATATATATATATATATATATATATATATATATATATATATGTGTGTGTGTGTGTGTGTTCACTCGTTCTGAAGATGTATTAATATACGAAAGTACTTAAGGAAACTCCTTAACTATCATGTGTGTGTGTGTGTGTGTGTGTGGTGTGTGTGTGTGTGTGTGTGTGTGTGTGTGTGTGTGTGCGTGTGTGGGTGGGTGTGGATATGTATGTGTGTGTGTTAGTGTGTGTTTTTTGGAAGTGAGACTCGCATGTTTTGAGGTTGAGTGAGTTGGAGTAGGGGTTGAGGGTGGAGAAGGGGGGGGGTAGGGTAGAGGGTGAGGCTGGAGCATGGGATGGAGAGTTGAAGCTGAGATTGGAGGGGGATAGAAATAGGGATAGAAATAGCCTAAGCTATTCTATCCCTTTGAGATGTATTTTTTCTTGTCTCAATAAACGTACTTGAAGCTGCGACTGAATGCAGGCAAAGAAACTGATGAATTATCAATTAACAATCAAATTATCAATTAACAATTAAAGAAATTGAAGTATGATCATGATCTTTTCTTTTGCTTCGCAATGGCTTCTGGGCTTAATCAGAATAACCAATAAATTGTATGTATAATTATTTTTCTTCTTTTGAAAAGATCTACATGAATCATAGTTTTATGTCCATCTCCTTCTCAAAGGGGGGGGGGAGGCTGATAGCTGGGTGGACAGCGCTTCGGATTCGTAGTCCTGAGATTTCGGGTTCGATCCCCGGTAGAGGTGGAAGCAAATGGACTTCTGCTTGCCGGGGTTGAGCTCTGGCTCTTTGGTCCCGCCTCTTAACCGTCAAACAACAGGCGTACAGGTTCCTGAGCCTATTGGGCTCTATCATATCTACATTTGAAACTGTGAAACATGTGTGCGTGTGTGTAAGCCAGCACAGGTGTTCCTGTCTGAATGTAAGCGAGTACAGGTGTACAAGTGCTTGCGTAAGCGAACATAGGTGTACACGTGTTTAGAAGGGAAAACTGGTGTACACACATGTAAGGGAGCACTGGTGTACACACATGTAAGGGAGCACTGGTGCACATGTGTATGACAGTATCTCCAGCATCCACCCGTGTCCTCTGGTCCTGCCTCATCTGTGTCTCCAGCATCCAGCCGTGTCCTCTGGTCCTGCCTCATCTGTGTCTCCAGCATCCAGCCGTGTCCTCTGGTCCTGCCTCATCTGTGTCTCCAGCATCCAGCCGTGTCCTCTGGTCCTGCCTCATCTGTGTCTCCAGCATCCAGCCGTGTCCTCTGGTCCTGCCTCATCTGTGTCTCCAGCATCCAGCCGTGTCCTCTGGTCCTGCTTCATCTGAGTCTCCAGCATCCACTCGTGTCCTCTGGTCCTGCCTCATCTGTGTCTCCAGCATCCACCCGTGTCCTCTGGTCCTGCCTCATCTGTGTCTCCAGCATCCACTCGTGTCCTCTGGTCCTGCCTCATCTGTGTCTCCAGCATCCACCCGTGTCCTCTGGTCTGCCTCATCTGTGTCTCCATCATCCACCCGTGTCCTCTGGTACTGTCTCATCTGTGTCTCCAGCATCCACCGTGTCATTTAACAGTAAATAGGTACCTGGGAGTTAGACAGCTGCTACGGGCTGCTTCATGGGGTGGAGGCCTGGTCGAGGACCGGGCCGCGGGGACACTAAGCCCCGAAATCACCTCAAGATAACCTCAAGATAACCCTGTGAGGCACCTCACACCTCTGGTTGAGAATGAGTGCAGAAGCATGAGGAAACTCAGCATGAGGTCGAGCAGTAAGATTTAACTCATATCCTTTGCCTTTTATTTTTTTACAATTGAATAAATTTCCAAACTGTTTATATATAATTTTTCCATATTTTTCTAATTCTTTTACTTCTCTTTTTCTATTTCTCCCTGTACTCTCTCCTCTCCCTGCTAACTCCCTTCTCTCTTCAATTCTCTCTTCTTTCTCACGTAGTTTCTCCAATTCTCAATCTTCTCCCTCTAGTCTCTTCCATCTCTTTCCCACCCTTCCCCCCTATTCCCTAGTCTCTTCCTCTTTCTCTCCAGCACCTCCTTTCCTTCTCCAAGTCTCCCCCTCCCTTCCCCTCCTTCTCTATCATAGGGGTATTTACAGCATCCTGTCCTAACTCTGCCTACCTGTCTATTACCTTCCAACTTCCCCTATTATGGTTCGTGCCGTCTGCCTGCTCCATCACCACCATCACCCACCATCACCATCACCACCATCACTATCACTACCATCACCATCACCACCAGCATCGTCATCACTATGTCGTCCAGACTCCGTTGCTCTCTTAACTACTCGGGAATCTTAAACATAATAACTTCATTCATCAGCTTCATTAACTTCATTCATTAGCTTCATCAATACCTTCATTCATATTTACATCTACAAATACACTATGGGATCAAGATTATAACAGCTTATCATACAAATTTCAAATGTAATTATATTAGAGAGAGGAGAGAGAGAGAGAGAGAGAGAGAGAGAGAGAGAGAGAGAGAGGAGAGAGAGAGAGAGAGAGGAGAGAGAGAGAGAGAGAGAGAGAGAAAGAAAGAATGACGGAACGATTCAAGAGAATGTCAGAGAGAATACGCCATATCGAATCTGGCCCACACAGCCCCACCTGTAATAAGAGCCATCAGGTGTGAACTACGAGAGAAATTGGAATTCAAGAACTCGTATGCCGACTCGGGGAGGGAGATTAAAAGGTTTGGATTCCCTGTCATCATGGCGAACGCATGCGATGTAAACAGAGATCAGAATCTCTCGACGATGGAGTCAGTGGTGAACCTTACCTGAAGTCAACCCCTTGGGGCTGGAAATCATTTTGAACCAGAGGGACACGGTTACCTACCATGGGTCTCTATAGATCGAGATGGGCGGAGGTTCGAAATTACTACCTCCAAAACAGTGACATTCGCAGCCGCGGGCATGACGAGTGGTTAAGTCGACCCTCTTTTGTTTTGTTTTTTGCTACACTTACCTCGATTCCAGCACTTATTGTCCATCATCCCGATGCTGTGTTTACTCCCACGCGCTATAACCAGCATCTCGGGATCCACCCTGTAAACAGATCTCGCTCTCATCTCAAGCTACGAGCATCTAACAAAACTCAAGAACTAACCCGCAAAAAAAATCTCCCAGACAGGCTCAAAAAAAGGAGGAGGCAGATCTTAGAGGGCCCCACTCTGTCTTGGCACGAACAGAGACGTATAAACACCATTCAGTGAAGATCACTATGCGTCTCCTCTAATCTACAATGACAGAGGCAGAGCCCACAATCCTTGTCATTACCGCTGATGGCCGGTCATTTAATTAAGTATAACTTTTGCCGCTCCGCGAGGCCGGATTCCGATGGCCAAACTCTATGATTAAGAGGTAAGAATGGGAGGAGCTGGAGTCTTTGACTGCCAAGCATTTGTCTCTGTTTTGTGATTGTGAGTTGAAATGGTTATACAGCCGCTTGGGTCTGTGGTGGATGGGGGGGATGGTTGGGGGGGGGGGGGTTGGGGGGATGGGGGGATGGGTATTTTGTGGGGGGGGAGGGATGGGGGAAGGGTGATGAGGGTAGTGAAGATTTGACTGAGGGGGTGAGTGGTTAGGTGTGGTTAGTGGGGGTTAAAGAGAGTGATTGAGGATAGTGGTGACTAGTGATGGTGGAGGATAGTGAAGAGTGGTGATGGTGGAGGAGAATAGTGATTGAGGATAGTGATGGTGAGTAGTGATGGTGATGGAGGTGATGGGAGTGGAGGCTTACACTATCGTCTAGATATATACTAAAAAAAATGGGAAAAATGCTGCTTGAACAGCATATTCAAACTCATGATTGATGAGTTACGGTGAGATGTGCGCTCATCTTACCGTAACTCATAAGATGATTCAACTCATCAGCNGTTTCACGAAACAATTTTTTTTAATGACTAAAATCGAATGAAAAAAAATGTTTTATATTCCACCGTTCGCATGGCAGAGAACAATTTAACATACAATTATTGAACGTCTTTAACTGAGCTATTTGCTGAAATTACCTTCACTATCCGCACCCAAATTTTTGCCTCAGTAAAGTGTATCATCAGCCAGTGACACATCATTAAAGGAGAAAAAAACACGAAGTAAATATTGCAAGTCTGCAAGCTGCAACTTTCAGCTTAATTATCTGCCTTAAGCTTATCTGGCAAACTGCCGGCAGCTTATTTAACCAGCTGCTTGTAACTAAATCCTTCCAGGTCTACCTACGGGCTCACCATAGCCCGTGCTACTTTGAACTTTGTTTCAGGTTGCGAATCTTTAACAACAACAACATACCAGGTCTATATACTGCATGGCTGACCTGCTCCTTGCATTGTATTCACCAGATTGCAAAAGTTTATCTAACCTTTTTCTTGCAATATTTCCGACCATTTACCAAGCTGATAAGATACGTGAAACTTACCTGTCTCCCAACAGCTTTCCCGGCCCGCTCCCAACAATTTATCTGACCAAATTTCGCTTGCGCTAAACGACCGAACGAAACGTCGACCAGATTTTCAACTAACGAACGACATGTCCCTCATGCAAAGTCAATTTTCGAGTCGTTTAGCGCGGCCGTTCATGTTATCTGACGATTAAATTACCCGTAGGCAAACGAGCAGATAAAAATATTTACGTTTTATTTGTCGAGGTGGCGAGAAATGGCCCCCAAGTTGAGTTAATTAGGTGATAAAAGGTGTTTCCTCACAGGTAAACTTTATAAGTTGTCGGAAGACCCCCACATATTACACATGGGGAGGCAGGCAGGCAGAGGGAAAGAGAAACAAAGGTCGCAATTATATATTTACGAGGTGAAAAATCTATATATGAGGAAGGGAGGTGGGTTGAATCTCACAGCGGTCGCTATAGTTTCAGTGATGTCTTCATTATTAACAAAAATATGTTGTGTTCTGGTAAGTCTAAGGTTGAATATGTTGATGTGGGTGTATTCGTGTCTATGTTAATGGGGGGGGGGGGGGTGAGTATGCATGTATTTATGTGTGAAGGTGTGTGTGTGTGTGTACTCACCTAGTACTCACCTAGTTGAGCTTGCGGGGGTTGAGATTTAGCTCTTTGGTCCCGCCTCTCAACCGTCAGTCAACAGGTGTACAAGTTCCTGAGTCTATTGGGCTCTATCATATCTACACTTGTAGGCTCCATCACCTACACTACATAACTTGTGTGTGTGTGTGTGTGTGTGTGTGTGTGTGTGTGTGTGTGTGTGTGTGTGTGTGTGTGTGTGTGTGTGTGTGTGTGTGTGTGTACATGTGCGTGTTGGTGTGTATAGTTACCTATGCATGCTCACCATTGTATTTATTGCAATTGTATACATTGTTTCTATTGTAATTAATCCTTATCTGAATTTCTCATTTTGAGTATTTCGGTTGTGTCTTGACCTTGGTTGCAATGTTATTTTCGTTTTTTTCCTTCTTCTGATATATGGTCGAATTACTATTGTTGCATCTTCACTATTTTGTTCAGTTTTTCTCTTCTCTCTCTCTCTGTATGTTTCTTTCTTGATTTTTCTCGTATTTCTTTTTTCTCTGATATATTTCCTCACTCTTTTATCCCCTAGTGATGGTATGTAACTCATCTCAGCCTTCATGTATCTCCAAATGACATTTTTTTTAATAGTTACTGAATCGTCTTTTCTCTTTACTCTTCTTCTCATTTCACATTCTCTAGATGCTGTCTTATTCTCACGTAATTCCTTGTTCCGTAGTCTGGTGTCTTTACTTAGCTGTCATGACTGTTTTATGCCTGATTTTAGTTGGGTCATACAGTCATAAATGACCCCAATGGTCTCTGGCTATTAGTCAAGTACTGGACATGTATTTCCTCTTTTTATGCTCGTGGTATCTTTTATTTGTTGCGTTGCGAAGCATTTTGTCCTTAATGGTGGGGAGATGGGAGAGGGATGCTGCTGATGGTGGGGAGATGTGAGAGGGATGCTGCTGATGGTGGGGAGATGGGAGAGGGATGCTGCTGATGGTGGGGAGATGTGAGAGGGATGCTACTTAACTTCAACTAATTTTTTACCCTATGTATCTTTCACACCATGAGGATTTCTCAAATTTCCCAGTCTTTACTCTATGATTTATGTCTCCCATGATTATTAATGTGAAATCTAATAAAATCTAATATTTAAATCTAATATTATGAAACCTAATATTATGAATTTCACATAAACTAATCACATGATTAGTTTATGTGAAATCTATGTGCTGTTGTTTCTCTGTCTGTTGTACTTAGCTTTGACTGTGACTTTGTATTTCTCCATGGCTATTAGTTGTGGATTCCCTCCCAGCAACTATAATACATCTGCTGTTGAAGAGTCCGATTAATGAATCCAAGTATTCATTTGTATTCTTCACATTGATAAAAAAATCCATTTGACATTTCCTTGTTATCTGTTCACATCCTTAGATTTATTTAATATAAAATCGCCTCTTTTTTTCTCCAGCATTGCAATTATATCAGGTTCAGTACTTATAGGATTTTGGTTTGTGGTACAGAGAGGTTGTTAGCTGTGAGGAGGTTGGGAGGTTAATACGTGAGGAGTAGAGATTTATTGAAAAATGTCTATAGTTACTGTGAGGTGGAGAGATGAGGAAATGAGGAAGCCAGAGGTTGCAAAGTGGGAGAGAAAAGTTTTGAAGTATGAGTGATAGGCAGAGATTGTGAGGCAAACAGAGACTGTGAGAGGAATTGAATTGTGAAGTGGAGAGGCCGAAAAATGGAGAATGAGTTTGAGAGGTTGAATATGGGTTCAGATGGAGAGGTAATGAGTTAAAAATGGGGGGATGGGGTGGATTATTATAGAGTGGGGTGAGGTGGGGCAGTTGGTTACACAGTGATTTAGTGCTCTGTTGGTTATATGGCATAAATTAAATCCATGTTGGGAGAACTATGTTGGTACTGGTACTGTTGGATACACGATGAATTGTTGTTCTGTTCTGAGGTTTGTTGAGGTGCTCGTTTACTTAGCTTTGAACATTGATAAATTTATTGGCTGGCTTCAAGCATTTCTGGGTGAAAAGTTCATCATTCTTCGTGGATCCTTTCCAGAGTGTGTGTGTGTGTGTGTGTGTGTGTGTGTGGTGCTGTGTGTGTGTGTGTGTGTGTGTGTGTGTGTGTGGTGTGTGTGTGTGTGTATGTCATTAGTTGTTTCACTTAGTTGTATTTTCCGGGGGTTGAGCTTTGCTCTTTCGGGCCCGCCTCTCAACTGTCAATCAACTGCTTTACTAACTACACTAACT
>WNGS01163642.1:11586-23071 GCA_020271785.1 Procambarus virginalis
CTCTTAAGAGCATGGCCGTTCACGATATCACCCATCCAGCTGCCGGTCAGATCCAACCGTGATTAACCTCAATGAGTACAGATGTAGTTTAAAGCCAAAGCAAAATTATAATCTGAATAAAGAATTATTATTTTGACGAATTCAAAATACAACCATTATCAGGTGAGTTGTGGCAACCACGTCGATCCCTGACAATAACCTTAAAGGTCCCGAACAGTTTGCGTGATGTGACAGCACAGAGCACTTTCCTATGTGGCAATCTGATCCAGATTGGAAAAAACAAAATGTGGGTAAGATTTCGCTATTGGTCCGGTATATACTTAATACTTCGGAAGATTCTCTGTCTCGGTGTGGCGGCACCGGTCTTACATTGCTCTGGAAGATTGCCACCGGAGGGCAGACTCAAGAAAGTTGTCTCAGTCATCGATTGCTCAGGATGAGAAGTTGCCGGCTATCTCAGTACAGCGATGGGCCGTGAAAACCTCGTGAAAGCGCCCCCTTCAACTGACGATGTGGACTTCTGCAAAAATTCGCTTCTCTTCAATACTAAATCTCTACAAACTTGAAGACTTTTGCCAAGCCAATTTCGGGTCTCCTTTTCATTAGAGTAAATGCTGCTTCGATTTAACAACTTCAAATAACTATTCTCTAGACAGGATTGATGTTTTATTGAGCTTGACAGTGATGTAATATTTTGATCAAATATACTTAAAATTTATTCATAGCAGTTCAAAACTGTGTATTTTTTTCTACACTTGAAAATATGTATATGATCTAAGTCCGTTTAGAACTGTAATTTAACCATTTAAATGGTTGTTTTATTTACCTGAGTGGTATAAATTTTATGTAGTGATTTGAAATATTTATTACAGACATATTTTCAACTTTATATCTCATAAACCATTATACATAACCCAACCATTCTGTCTCTTCTCACATAATCATTTCAGCTAAATTGATTAGGAAAATACTTGGAAAGAATTTAGCATAAAGAAAGTCTATTAATCATATGGTGTGCTTCCTGTGAGTGGCTCTGTGCTTTCCTGTATGGCTCTGTAGTTTCCTGTGTGGCTCTGTACTTTCCTGTGTGGCTCTATGCTTTCCTGCGAGTCTCTGTGCTTTCTTGTGTGACTCTGCGCTTTCCTGTGTGGCTCTATGCTTTCCTGTGTGGCTCTATGCTTTCCTGTGTGGCTCTGTGCATTCCTGTATGGCTCTGTAGTTTCCTGTGTGGCTCTGTGCTTTCCTGTGTGGCTCTATGCTTTCCTGTGTGGCTCTGTGCATTCCTGTATGGCTCTGTAGTTTCCTGTGTAGCTCAGTGCTTTCCTGTATGGCTCTGTGCTTTCCTGTGTGGCTCTATGCTTTCCTGTGTGACTCTGTGCTTTCTTGTGTGGCTCTGTGCATTCCTGTGTGGCTCTGTGCTTTCCTGTGTGGCTCTGTGCTTTCCTGTGTGGCTCTGTGCTTTACTGTGTCGCTCTGTGCATTCATGTATGGCTCTGTGCTTTCCTGTGTGGCTCTGTGCTTTACTGTGTCGCTCTATGCTTTCCTGTGTGGCTCTGTGCATTCCTGTATGGCTCTGTAGTTTCCTGTGTGGCTCTGTGCTTTCCTGTGTGGCTCTATGCTTTCCTGTGTGGCTCTGTGCATTCCTGTATGGCTCTGTAGTTTCCTGTGTAGCTCAGTGTTTTCCTGTATGGCTCTGTGCTTTCCTGTGTGGCTCTATGCTTTCCTGTGTGGCTCTGTGCTTTCTTGTGTGGCTCTGTGCATTCCTGTGTGGCTCTGTGCTTTCCTGTGTGGCTCTGTGCTTTCCTGTGTGGCTCTGTGCTTTACTGTGTCGCTCTGTGCATTCCTGTATGGCTCTGTGCTTTCCTGTGTGGCTCTGTGCTTTACTGTGTCGCTCTGTGCATTCCTGTATGGCTCTGTGATTTCCTGTGTGGCTCTGTGCTTTACTGTGTCGCTCTGTGCATTCCTGTATGGCTCTGTGCTTTCCTGTGTGGATCTGTGCTTTCCTGTGTGGCTCTGTGCTTTCCTGTGTGGCTCTGTGCTTTCCTGTGTGGATCTGTGCTTTCCCTGTGTGGCTCTGTGCTTTCCTGTGTGAATCTGTGCTTTACTGTATACCTCTGTGCTTTACTGTATGGCTCTGTGCTTTCCTGTGTGGCTCTGTGCTTTACTGTGTGGCTCTGTGCTTTACTGTGTGGCTCTGTGCTTTACTGTATGGCTCTGTGCTTTACTGTATGGCTCTGTGCTTTCCTGTGTGGCTCTGTGCTTTACTGTGTGGCTCTGTGCTTTACTGTGTGGCTCTGTGCTTTACTGTATGGCTCTGTGCTTGTATTGTTTCCCTGGTTTCGCTGTTGTCGGTCTTCTGAAATTTTCTCCTTCTTCTACAAACTTTCTCCTAATTAAAAGTTTCGAGGCAATCCCCCTCCGTGATCACCTGTACGGGTTCAGTGTGACCTCTGACCTTTCCTGTCTCGTGTCTGGTCTACCTAAAGGAAAGCAAATCTTTTGTCATTGTTTTAGATATTTTCGAAACTTTTTATACTCAGACAAAAATAAAAAATTTCCTCTACGTTGCTATTATTTGATTTATTATTAGGCTATACTATGGAAATTGACTATTATCTTTTTCTTTTATACCTCCATCACTGATGTTAGTAACAGATATTAACGTCTGTTTGTTCTTTGTTAACTGTTGGGTTGCACATAATTCTATTCTGGCAAACTACTGTTTTATATATATTATTTTATTATTCGTTGTTGTTGTTAAAGATTCGCTACCTGGAACAAGAAGTTTCAAGTAGCACGGGCTATGGTGAGCCCGTAGTGGGATGTCTACATTTTACACGCATGGAAATAAAATTTTGTGACGATGTTTCATTGTGTGTGTGTTTCTTTGTTTGTGTCAACCGAGTTGTTGTGGCTTGTTGTCTACATGTCTTGTGTTATCATAAATTATTATTAATATTATTACTGTTACCGATGTTTCCTTCCCAGGGGAGGGAAAGGAAGATGGAGCCGGTCGGCCGAGCGGACAGCACGCTGGATTTGTGATCCTGTGGTCCTGGGTTCGATCCCAGTCGCCGGCGAGAAACAATGGGCTGAGTTTCTTTCACCCTATGCCCCTGTTACCTAGCAGTTAAATAGGTACCTGGGTGTTAGTCAGCTGTCACGGGCTGCTTCCTGGGGGTGGAGGCCTGGTCGAAAAGACCGGGCCGCGAGGACACTAAAAGCCCCGAAATCATCTCAAGATAACCTCCCTCTGATGCTATCCTCTCTTACTCTGAATCTTCCAATAATGTCATTACCATCCTGCGGTCAAGGTGTTTAAAATATCAGTACAAAATAGAAAACGGAAGAATGACTAATAAATGCCAAAGCTTACCTATAGTAAATAAGAGTTTCCGCTTCAGGGTAAATAATAATATTTAAATAGAGTTGTGGATTTATGGAACACGTTACAGGTAACATTGAGGATTGTTTAAAGAGTAGGTTGGATACATATGGATGGGGTTTGGTTGGACACATACGGATGGGTTTGGTTGGACACATATGGATGGGTTTGTTTGGACACATGTGGATGGGTTTGGTTGGACACATATGGATGGGTTTGGTTGGACACATATGGATGGGTTTGGTTGGACACAAATGGATGGGTTTGGTTGGACACAAATGGATGGGTTTGGTTGGACACATATGGATGGGTTTGGTTGGACACATACGGATGGGTTTGGTTGGACACACATGATGGGTTTGGTTGGACACATACGGATGGGTTTGGTTGGACACATATGGATGGGCTTGGTTGGACACATACGGATGGGTTTGGTTGGACACAAACGGATGGTTTGGTTGGACACATACGGATGGGTTTGGTTGGACACAAACGGATGGGTTTGGTTGGACACATATGGATGGGTTTGGTTGGACACAAACGGATGGGTTTGGTTGGACACATACGTATGGGTTTGGTTGGACACATATGGATGGGTTTGGTTGGACACATATGGATGGGTTTGGTTGGACACATATGGATGGGTTTGGTTGAACACATATGGATAGGTTTGGGTTGGACCCATACGTATGGGCTTGGTTGGACACATATGGATGGGTTGGTTGGACACATATGGATGGGTTTGGTTGGACACATGGATGGTTTGGTTGGACACATACGGATGGCTTGGTTGGACACACATGGTGGGCTTGGTTGGACACACATGGATGGGTTTGGTGGACACATACGGATGGGCTTGGTGGACACATATGGATGGGCTTGGTTTGGACACATATGGATGGGTTTGGTTGGGTATATTGGAGCTGCCCCCCGTGGGCCAAGAGACCTTCTGCTACTTCGTATATACATATAATCCTTATGTTCGTTTTGCTAGTATGTACTTAAGTACTTATGGTAGTGAATTCACAATTAGTCGACCAGTTCAATTGTGCCTGTCCCTATTTCCATTACTTTATGAAGCTTGACCAGATTGGTCAAGCGGATTAAGGCTTCCCTGTACATACAGTTGCGTTGCTCCTGGCAGTATGGGTTCGAGTCACTTCTGGGGTGTGAGTTTTCAGTTGTATCTAGTCCTGGGGACCATTCAGGCTTGTTTGCATTNGTGAAGTGTGGCACTGAGAAGAGTGTGCCACTGTGAAAGTGTGCCACTGTGAAGAGTGTGGCACTGTGAAGAGTGTGCCACTGTGAAGTGTGACACTGTGAAGAGTATGGCACTGTGAAGAGTGTGCCACTGTAAAGTGACACTGTGAAGAGTGTGGCACTGTGAAGTGTGCCACTGTGAAGAGTGTGGCACTGTGAAGAGTGGCACTGTGAAGTGTGCACTGTGAGAGTGTGGCACTGTGAAGAGTGTGGCACTGTGAAGAGAGTGTGCCACTGTGAAGAGTGCCACTATGTGAGTGTGCCACTGTGAAGAGTGTAACACTGTGAAGAGTGTGACACTGTGACGAGTGTGGCACTGTGAAGAGTGTGGCACTGTGAAGAGTGTGGCACTGTGAAGTGTGGCACTGTGAAGAGTGTGGCACTGTGAAGAGTGTGTACTGTGAAGAGTGTGGCACTGTGAAGAGTGTGGCACTGTGAAGAGTGTGACACTGTGAAGAGTGTGGCACTGTGAAGAGTGTGGCACTGTGAAGAGTGTGGCACTGTGAAGAGTGTGGCACTGTGAAGAGTGTGGCACTGTGAAGAGTGTGGCACTGTGAAGAGTGTGACACTGTGAAGAGTGTGGCACTGTGAAGAGTGTGGCACTGTGAAGAGTGTGGCACTGTGACGAGTGTGGCACTGTGAAGAGTGTGGCACTGTGAAGTGTGGCACTGTGAAGAGTGTGCACTGTGAAGTGTGGCACTGTGAAGAGTGTGGCACTGTGAAGAGTGTGGCACTGTGAAGAGTGTGGCACTGTGAAGAGTGTGGCACTGTGAAGAGTGTGGCACTCTGTGAAGAGTGTGGCACTGTGAAGTGTGGCACCTGAGAGTGTGGCACTGTGAAGAGTGTGGCACTGTGAAGAGTGTGACACTGTGAAGTGTGGCACTGTGAAGAGTGTGTCACTGTGAAGAGTGTGCACTGTGAAGAGTGTGGCACTGTGAAGTGTGTGGCACTGTGAAGAGTGTGCACTGTGAAGTGTGTGCCACTGTGAAGTGTGGCACTGTGAAGAGTGTGGCACTGTGAAGAGTGTGGCACTGTGAAGAGTGTGGCACTGTGAAGTGTGCCTCTGTGAAGTGTGGCACTGTGAAGTGTGGGCACTGTGAAGAGTGTGGCACTGTGAAGAGTGTGGCACTGTGAAGAGTGTGGCACTGTGAAGTTGTGGCACTGTGAAGTGTGTGCCTCTGTGAAGTGTGGCACTGTGAAGAGTGTGGCACTGTGAAGAGTGTGGCACTGTGAAGAGTGTGGCCACTGTGAGAGGTGTGCACTGTGAAGAGTGTGGCACTGTGAAGAGTGTGCACACTGTGAAGAGTGTGCACTGTGAAGAGTGTGGCACTGTGAAGAGTGTGGCACTGTGAAGAGTGTGCCACTGTGAAGAGTGTGGCACTGTGAAGAGTGTGCCACTGTGAAGAGTGTGGCACTGTGAAGAGTGTGGCACTGTGAAGAGTGTGCCACTGTGAAGAGTGTGGCACTGTGAAGAGTGTGCCACTGTGAAGAGTGTGCACTGTGAAGAGTGTGACACTGTGAAGAGTGTGGCACTGTGAAGAGTGTGGCACTGTGAAGAGTGTGGCACTGTGAAGAGTGTGGCACTGTGAAGAGTGTGCCACTGTGAAGAGTGTGGCACTGTGAAGATGTGGCACTGTGAAGAGTGTGCCACTGTGAAGAGTGTGGCACTGTGAAGAGTGTGGCACTGTGAAGAGTGTGGCACTGTGAAGAGTGTCGCACTGTGAAGAGTGTGGTACTGTGAAGTGTGACAGCGTGAAGAGTGTGGCACTGTGAAGTGTGACACTGTGAAGAGTGTGGCACTGTGAAGTGTCGCACTGTGAAGAGTGTGGCACTGCGAAGAGTGTCGCACTGTGAAGAGTGTGGCACTGTGAAGTGTGACACTGTGAAGAGTGTGACACTGTGAAGTGTGGCACTGAGAAGAGTGTGCCACTGTGAGAAGTGTGCCACTGTGAAGAGTGTGGCACTGTGAAGAGTGTGGCACTGTGAAGAGTGTCGCACTGTGAAGAGTGTGGCACTGTGAAGTGTGACACTGTGAAGAGTGTGACACTGTGAAGTGTGGCACTGAGAAGAGTGTGCCACTGTGAGAAGTGTGCCACTGTGAAGAGTGTGGCACTGTGAAGAGTGTGCCACTGTGAAGTGTGACACCGTGAAGAGTATGGCACTGTGAAGAGTGTGCCACTGTAAAGTGTGACACTGTGAAGAGTGTGGCACTGTGAAGTGTGCCACTGTAAAGAGTGTGGCACTGTGAAGAGTGGCACTGAGAAGAGTGTGCCACTGTGAGAAGTGTGGCACTGTGAAGAGTGTGGCACTGTGAAGAGAGTGCCACTGTGAAGAGAGTGCCACTATGATGAGTGTGCCACTGTGAAGAGTGTAACACTGTGAAGAGTGTGACACTTTGACGAGTGTGGCACTGTAAAGAGTGTGGCACTGTGAAGAGTGTGGCACTGTGAAGTGTGGCACTGTAAAGAGTGTGGCACTGTGAAGAGTGTGGTACTGTGAAGAGTGTGGCACTCTGACGAGTGTGGCACTGAGAAGAGTGTGACACTGTGAAGAGTGTGGCACTGTGAAGAGTGTGGCACTGTGAAGAGTGTGGCACTGTGAAGAGTGTGGCACTGTGAAGAGTGTGGCACTCTGACGAGTGTGGCACTGAGAAGAGTGTGACACTGTGAAGAGTGTGGTACTGTGAAGAGTGTGGCACTCTGACGAGTGTGGCACTCTGACGAGTGTGGCACTCTGACGAGTGTGGCACTCTGACGAGTGTGGCACTGTGAAGTGTGGCACTGTGACGAGTGTGGCACCGTGAAGAGTGTGGCACTGTGAAGAGTGTGGTACTGTGAAGAGTGTGGCACTCTGACGAGTGTGGCACTCTGACGAGTGTGGCACTGTGAAGTGTGGCACTCTGACGAGTGTGGCACGTGAAGAGTGTGGCACTGTGAAGAGTGTGACACTGTGAAGTGTGGCACTGTGAAGAGTGTGTCACTGTGAAGAGTGTGGCACTGTGAAGAGTGTGGCACTGTGAAGTGTGTGGCACTGTGAAGAGTGTGGCACTGTGAAGTGTGTGCCTCTGTGAAGTGTGGCACTGTGAAGAGTGTGGCACTGTGAAGAGTGTGGCACTGTGAAGAGTGTGGCACTGTGAAGTGTGCCTCTGTGAAGTGTGGCACTGTGAAGTGTGTGGCACTGTGAAGAGTGTGGCACTGTGAAGAGTGTGGCACTGTGAAGAGTGTGGCACTGTGAAGTGTGTGGCACTGTGAAGTGTGTGCCTCTGTGAAGTGTGGCACTGTGAAGAGTGTGGCACTGTGAAGAATGTGGCACTGTGAAGAGTGTGGCACTGTGAAGTGTGTGCCTCTGTGAAGTGTGGCACTGTGAAGTGTGGCACTGTGAAGTGTGGCACTGTGAAGAGTGTCACTGTGTCAAATGTGGTACTGTGAAGAGTGTGACATTGTGAAGAGAGTGCCATTGTGAAGAGTGTGTCACTGTGAAGTGTGCCATTGTGAAGAGTGTGTCACTGTCAAATGTGGCACTGTGAAGATTGTGCCATTGTGAAGAGAGTGCCATTGTGAAGAGTGTGCCACTGTGAAGTGTGCCATTGTGAAGAGTGTCACTGTGTTAAATGTGGCACTGTGAAGAGTGTGCCATTGTGAAGAGAGTGCCATTGTGAAGAGAGTGCCATTGTGAAGAGTGTGCCACTGTGAAGTGTGTCACTGTGAAGAGTGCCACGGTGAAGAGTGTGTCACTGTGAAGAGTGCCACTGAGGTAATATTCTGTCATTCAATGAGGAACACATCAAGTGAAAACTGTTCAGTTTGGCCCTGTTGAACACAAATAATATGGCAGTTTGTATGCGGAGGAACATAACAGAAGAATAAAGGTAACTGCATCAGGCCTATTGGTCCATACGAGGCAGCGCCTATTTATAACCACCCAATCTCATTCATATATATTTGTGCAACCTACGCTTGAAACAATCAAGGGATCCCACTTCCTCCACGTTACGTGGTAATTGGTTCCACAAATCAACAACCCCTGTTATGGAACAAGTATTTACCCAGGTATTTCCTAAATCTAAACTTGTCCAATTTATACCCATTGTTTCGTCAATGGGGTATATAGCCACTATAACGCATAGCGACTTGGGCAGGTTCTTAATCTTAATTTGCCCAGGTATACGACTCGTCAAATCTTTAACAACCAGGTACCCATTGACTGCTGTGTGAACAGAGGGGCACAGTAAAGAATTGGCGCCTAGTCAATCCTCCCTGGCCAGGATATGAACCCTGGCCAAATTGCTTGTGAAGTGCGGGGCAAGTGTGTTACCAATGCACCACGGAGACTCAAAATATTTTTACATTTAACTTAACCTGAGCTGATATATCTATCTTAACTTAATCTGAGCTGATATAATCTATCCTAACTTAATCTGAGCTGATATAATTTATCTTAACTTAACCTGAGCGATATAATTCATCCTAACTTAACCAGAGCTGATATAATCTATTCTAACTTAATCTGAGCTGATATAATCTATCCTAACTTAATCTGAGCTGATATAATCTATCCTAGCTTAACCTGAGCTGATATAATCTATCCTAACTTAACCTGAGCTGATATAATCTATCCTAACTTAACCTGAGCTGATATAATCTATCCTAACTTAACCTGAACTGATAAAATTTATCCTAAATTAATCTGAGCTAATATAGTCTATCCTAACTTAACATGAGCTAATATAATCTATCCTAACAACATGAGCTTATTAATCCTACCCTAATGTAATCTGAATTGAAATGACTTAAACTAACCTAACCAAATCAGGCCTAATCTGACCTAACCTCACTTAGCCCATCCTGACCTAAGCACTGATCCGACCCTAAACACAGCTTTTCCTAGCCTGGCCTAGCCTAGCCTAACCTACACCAAGACCCAACCTAACATTGCCTTACAAATTTACAACGCTGTTTTTGTTCTCAATTTATTGTGAAATATATTGTTTTTTGTATTAATACCATTAATACAGATAATTCAAACTGTTTTACTTACCTTCGTGTAGAATTTTGTCCAAGGGGAGAGAGTCATCCTTGCCGTAATATGATTAAAACAATTGTTTCATGGTTCTGTTGTTTCCTTGATCAGATTACTTAAAAAACGTATTGTGAGGTCGATCTAATTAACACAACTGGTAGTTAATGCAGCTCACGTTTGTTCGTAAACATTCCTTGTAGAATCTCTCACGAAAAACGTAGTCCAGATGTATGGAAACATTATATCTGAACAGTTGAGTAATGAGAGGTGGATGATTGCGAGGAGCGCGGGGTGTTGTGTTCACAGGAGCGAGGAAATACACAACCTTCCTCCACGGCTCTCGCCGGCTGACTGACTCACAGGCCCGCCTCCCCACACGCCGCAAAGCTCACTACCTCCCGCTAGACTTAGCCTCTTGTACATGACTAGGGAGCGCACGCGAGCGCGTGCACACACACACACACACACACACACACACACACACACACACACACACACACACACACACACACACACACACACACACACACACACACACACACACACACACACACACACACACACACACACACACACAAGAGTTGATCTTGCCTTACAGGGTTGATAGAATTCTACGATCAGGTGACAAGAATTAAGCAAGAAAGAAAAGGGTGGGCGGACTGCAATTTTTTTGGACTGTCGGAAAGCCTTTGACACAGTACCCCATAAAAGGTTGATGCATAAGCTGGAGAAACAGGCAGGAGTAACAGGTAGGGCGCTCCAGTGGATAAGGGAGTACCTAAGCAATAGGAAGCAGAGAGTTACAGTGAGGGGTGAGACCTCAGACTGGCGTGAAGTCACCAGTGGAGTCCCACAGGGCTCTGTACTTGGACCTATCCTGTTTCTGATATACGTAAATGATCTCCCAGAGGGTATAGACTCATTCCTCTCAATGTTTGCTGACGACGCCAAAATTATGAGAAGGATTAAGACAGAGGAGGACAGCTTGAGACTTCAAGAAGACCTGGACAAGCTGCAGGAATGGTCGAACAAATGGCTGTTAGAGTTTAACCCAAGCAAATGTAATGTAATGAAGATAGGGGTAGGAAGCAGGAGACCAGATACAAGGTATCATTTGGGAGATGAAATACTTCAAGAGTCAGAGAGAGAGAAAGACCTGGGGGTTGATATCACGCCAGACCTGTCCCCTGAAGCTCATATCAAGAGGATAACATCAGCAGCATATGCCAGGTTGGCTAACATAAGAACGGCCTTTAGAAACTTGTGTAAGGAATCTTTCAGAACATTATATACCACATATGTCAGACCAATCCTGGAGTATGCGGCTCCAGCATGGAGTCCCTATCTAGTCAAGCATAAGACTAAACTGGAAAAGGTTAGAAGGTTTGCCACCAGACTAGTACCCGAGCTGAGGGTATGAGCTACGAGGAGCGACTGCAGGAATTAAACCTCACTTCGTTGGAAGACAGAAGAGTTAGGGGGGACATGATCACCACATTCAAGATTCTCAGGGGAATCGACAGGTTGATAAAGACAGGCTGGTTATACAAAGGGCACACGCACTAGGGGACACAGGTGGAAACTGAGTGCCCAAATGAGCCACAGAGATATTAGAAGAACTTTTTAGTGTCAGAGTGGTTGACAAATGGAATGCATTGGAAGCGATGTGGTGGAGGCTGACTCCATACACAGTTTCAAGTGTAGATATGATAGAGCCCATTAGGCTCAGGAAACTGTACACCTGTTGATTGACGTTGAGAGGCGGGACCAAGAGCCAGAGCTCAACCCCGCAAGCACAATAGGTGAGTACAACAACCAACA
>WNGS01163646.1:0-15754 GCA_020271785.1 Procambarus virginalis
GGTTGATATGGTACCAAAGTTTTGGGTGAGGTATTGACATTTACACAAGATAAAGCACGAACCAATGGGAATAAAAACATAAGAATGGAAGTAACTGCAGAACGCCTATTGGCCCATAGCATCAACACTTCCTCTTGATGCTTCTATATTTCTTCGGAGACTTGAAGATATATATATATATATATATATATATATATATATATATATATATATATATATATATATATATATATATATATATATATATATATATATATATATTTATAATTATGCATGTATACAAAACAAATAGTCTGTTAGTCAACTTGCCTGCCCCTATTTGAGGCAAGTTGACTAACAAGCCAAATGACTGCAATTGTTTTTAATTTTCGTTAAATATAACATAGAAATTTAATCAACCTAACCTAACCTAACCTAACCTATGCTAGCCTAAGCCAAGCTAACCTAACCTAACCAACTCGGCAATTCATGATCTTAATATAATACTGTTAATTGGATAAACCAATTGAAAAGAAATGTTTGAAAATAACGAAATTAACTGTGCTTGTTAGGAAAATTGGGCCTTGCACACTTGTCCGAATAGTGTGGTTCTCACTATTAGGTATGACATAAACATATACATAAGTTGAGAGAGAAAAAGATTCGCACTCAAACATGCATATCGATTGCCAGTCTTGAATTATGGGTAGATATTGTGTCCTCCCTTTTCATTTACCATCATTTGGATACTGTCATAACAGTTCTGAGAAAGATGAAATTAATAAAACGGGTAGCTCACTCATGTAAAAGGAAGAGTTGGGAAAGTCTTCCCGATGGTCTCCAACGGTTTGTGGTCAGTGACTATCGTGGTGAAGGGTGCACCAAGCAGATACACATTGAAGTGTTCACAGCCCCATACAAGAGCAAGAGCTTCCTTCTCTGTCTGACTGTATCGTTGCTCAACATCTGTGAGAGAACGGCTGGCGTAGGCAATTACTACTCTGGAGTCTGGTTGACCAGGTTTGTGTTGGGCTAACACAGCACCTAAACCAACAGGACTAGCATCCACCGTTAACTCAGTGTCCATTGATGGATCAAAGTACGCAGCAGTCGCATTTTCTACTAGTGCATCTTTCACAGCATCAAATGCATTTTGCTCGATATCGCTCCAGTACCATGATGCATTTTTCTTCAGGAGCTCACGTAGAGGCTTCGTAATGGTAGCAAAATCTGGAATGAAGCGAGAACAGTAGTTTGCCATTCCCAGAAAACTATGTACTTCAGTGGATGTTGAAGGAGGTGCAGCATTCTTGATATCTGCAACTTTCTTAGGATCTGGAGACAGACCTTTGTCACTAAGTACATGTCCAAAGAATTCAATTTTATGTTTATTGAACTCACACTTTGCTCGGCTTAGCGTCAAATTCTTTTCTCGTAAGCGTTGCAATGTTGCACGAAGAGCTTTGTCGTGTTCAGCTTGGGTACGGCCATAAACAATGATGTCATCAGACATGTTGTCAGCA
Organism: Procambarus virginalis; assembly: GCA_020271785.1. Lineage (NCBI taxonomy): Eukaryota > Metazoa > Arthropoda > Malacostraca > Decapoda > Cambaridae > Procambarus > Procambarus virginalis. Next base: position 1,503 of record WNGS01163646.1, read on the forward strand.
TTAGGTATATCTTGCAATACCTGGCTGATGATGTGCTGGAATACTTCAGCAGCACTGTTAATACCAAAACTCAGGCGCTTGTACCTATACAGACCTCGATGTGTCGTAAACGTTGTGATGAATCGACTCTCATCATCAAGTTCAAGCTGATGATAGCCCTTGTTTAAATCTAACTTGCTGAATACAGTTGCACCATTCAAGCGGTAGATCATATCATCTACAGTGGGTGTAGGATGGCGTTCACGCATTATTGCCTTGTTGGGAACACGCATGTCTACACAAATGCGTATCTCATCTGGATTCTTCGGCTTTGGTGGAGTGACAATTGGGCTTACCCATGGTGTTGGGCCTGTTACCGGTTCAATGATATCTAGTTCTATCAGCCTATCCAGTTCGGCATCGACTTTCTTGCGAGTATGGAATGGTTGTCGGCGATGTGGTTGGGCAACTGGAATTACATCTGGGTTGATATGCAGATGTACCTTGCTATCAGTATAACAACCTATGGATTTAAACCGATCAGAAAATTCAGCAACAATAGCATCAACATTGTTTGCAGATTCCACTGCTACAGCATTAGAAAGCTGAAGTAGCCCCAATTTGGTTGAAGTCTTGTAACTGAGTAAAGACTCCTTTGCATTCCTAACAACATGGAATGTAGTAATGAGCATTGCATTCTTTGACTTAATCTCTGCAGTGAAAGTTCCAATCACTGGTAAGGCTACCTTTGAAGCATAGGCAGTGGCTTTGCCATTATAGTTTTCAAGCTTTGGGAACTGTTTTTTAAATTTCTCATAGTGGCACTCAGCAATGGTGTCAATGTTTGATCCAGTGTCAATGAGAATTTTGAGACAAATGCCAGCAATGTATACTATAGTCTCTGGGTTGTTTGGAAGATCATTCCATTCTGTGATTGATTGTACTCCATAAATATAATCACATTCACTGTCATCTGAGACTGGTTGTAATGAAATGTTGTCTTGTATATTATTAACATTCTTGATTTGAGGTGCAATATTGTGTTTGCCACCTCGACTCCTATGACTTGATCCTCGTACATTGCTTTTATTTATTGATTGTGGTTTCTTTAGTGCGGAACGACACATAGCACCAAAATGACCTAGTTTTCTACACTCATAGCACTTCTTACCTTGTGCAGGACAAACATTATCTTGGTGTGGGTAGTCTCCTCCACAATTGTAACATTTATTGTTGACAACCTCTGATGTGAGTCGTTGTGACTGCTTGAGTCTTGTTCCATGACTCCAGTTGTGATGTGGTTCTCGGCTCAATTTAATGTTAGGTTTGGCATGATATCGTCTATGATCATGGTGTCCTCCCTGAACCTTACATACTCATCACTGTTAGTAACAGTGGCAGAACCGTTGTTGGCACTGCACTCCATGACACGAGCATCACGTGCAGCATCTTCCATTCGACGAGCAATATCCAGTATCTTGGTAAGAGAACTTTCATCATCAACAAGTTCTAGAGCTCTTCGACGGAGACGTGTAGATGTGCATGTTTCAATTATTTGCTGTTTGATTTCTCTGTCAACATCAGCAAACTCACAATGGGCTGCTAAACCCTGCAGACGTGTATGGTATTGATCAACAGTTTCATTAGAGAGTTGTTTTGCTCTCCTGAAATGCATAATTTCNAAGCACCAAAATGACCTAGTTTTCCACACTCATAGCACTTCTTACTTTGAGCGGGACAAACATTATCTTGGTGTGGGTAGTCTCCTCCACAATTGTAACATTTATTGTTGACAACCTCTGATGTGAGTCGTTGTGACTGCTTGAGTCTTGTTCCATGACTCCAGTTGTGATGTGGTTCTCGGCTCAATTTACTGTTAGGTTTGGCATGATATCTTCTATGATCATGGTGTCCTCCCTGAACCTTACATACCTCATCACTGTTAGTAACAGTGGCAGAACCATTGTTAGCACTGCACTCCATGGCACGAGCATCACGTGCAGCATCTTCCATTCGACGAGCAATATCCAGTATCTTGTTAAGAGAACTTTCATCATCAACAAGTTCTTGAGCTCTTCGACGGAGATGTGTAGATGTGCATGTTTCAATTATTTGCTGTTTGATTTCTTTGTCAACATCAGCAAACTCACAATTGGCTGATAAACCCTGCAGACGTGTATGGTATTGATCAACAGTTTCTTTAGAGAGTTGTTTCGCTCTACTGAAATGCATAATTTCCATAGCAGTATTTTGTCTTGGTTTGAAGTGCTCAGTTAATTTGGCTTTGGCAGTGTCATAATCTTTGGCACCACCAGTGTCTTTCAGTGTATCAAAGATGTCACAAACGTTATCACCTGCATAATGAAGTAGAAAGGCACGCTTTCTTTCAGCACTTTTGTTGTCTGAAACTATCAACAAATTTTAAAACCTTTTAAGCCATTTGATCCACCTCTGTGACAGGTTTGTCTGGTCACAGTCAGAATCAAATGCAGGAACTGAGGTATATTTGCCATTTTTACTTAATAAATGTAAACTTATCACTTAAATGTTCCTCAGAATACTAAACACTTACTGCACTGTATATTGTGACGGTGTCCCCCCCCCTTCTAATTCTCCCACGCCTGCTGTAAGAGTCATGTCCACTATGCTCGAGCGTTCTCTACATTGCAGGCATCAATTGAACATATGTGGGAGAGAGTAGTATTCTCGAAGAGCCGAGAAATTTGCAAAAATAGAACATTTTGGCCTGTGGGATAGGCCCTTTAGGGAGCCAATATGGCGCTGGCAAGTCTGTTCTCCCGCCAAAACTGTGTGACGTCAGTGGCGCCAGATTGGTCACCGTCAGCGACATGGCACTGGGAGCCAATGAAAACCAACTTTGGGAAAAGTGACGTCACATAGGCATGGGGAGTCCGGCCGTGTTGGCGCCGAGGCGATATCAGTCTTTCACGACACGTCCGAGAGGTAGGACGCGCGATCGGTCATCCTGTCAGAGTGACGGATTTACCGAACTCCGGTGGATTTAAGCGTCTCCAGTTGTTGGCACGCACTCTGTGAGGTCTTCCTGCAACCCAGAAGTGGCTCAGATAAGGAATTGACAGAATATTGAGCAACAAGTGCTCAGGGACAGGTGCGTTGCAAGAAGTGGGCCGGGCATCGACGTGTGTCGTCATTGGCGGTTCACCAGTATAAGAGACAGCTTAGTGGCCGGGCCACCCACCGTGAGTGAACCGGGTTGACAGCCATGTCAACCAGGTTGAACGTGTGATCGACGATCCTGTCAAGTTTGACAGTAACCCCACCTTCGTGGAACCCTACAAGTCAACAGTTGGATGCAAGCACGTCGAGAAGTCTTCCCAAATACCTAGCGATATATCTAGACGACGAGGGAATTGACAGTGAAGTGAGCTTCAAGTGCTCTGAAGTCGGGTGCTGTGCGTGTGGAGCTCAAGCAGCCTCGTCTGGGACGGCTGGTAACTTCACAGTGACTTCGTAGTGGTGAGAGGCAGTTACTCTGGGAGTAAAGTGACAAGAACTAATTGGGAAACGTACGACGACCGCCGAGACGTAGGCTGGCTGCCGTAGTTGGGAGGAAAGTTGACGGCCAGGAGACCGACATCAACCCTGCGACGTACTGTAGAGGAAGGAGCACGGACCTGCAGTGTACAGAAGCGGCGAGACGCGACATCCTAAGGCGTGGGGCTTGTGTTTCTGAATGGTGAACGAGGCGAGAGCCTGGACCAGGAGCTACAACCCAACGGTCATCCTAGGATAGGTGAAGTAGGTGTTTACAGTTACCCTCCCATTTCCCCTTTAGTTAGCTATATATATTCTTGTCAGGATATTTTATATGTCGTGAGCAAGTCTCACTTGAGTCTAAGTCACAGAGTGCACAGTATGTGGTGAGCCTGCCCAGAGCGCTCACAGTATCAGTTTACATATATATCTATGTGTGGGTGTGTGCAAGCACCAAGATTCATCAGAGAAATTACTGTGATTATTATTAATTTCCTGTGAGTATTATTATTATATATATTGGTAGTAAACCAGATATTGGTGTGTTGATCTCTATAATCTATTGATATAAATGCCTGTGGATTGATCTATAATCTATTGATATAAGTGCCCGTGGATTGATCTCTATAATCTATCGATATAAATGCCTGTGTGTTGATCTCTACGATCTGTTGATATAAATGCCTGTGTATTGATCTTCATGATGTATATATATATATGCCTGACATTTGATTACTGATTTATATATGACATGCCTGTGTACTGAATAATATCATATACGTGGAGTGATTGCCAGTGATATCTCTTTAAGAGAAAGTATAGATATAAAGAAAGTTCAGCGATCAAGCCAGTGCATTCACAGTAAATATTATTAAGGATAGAGTAATCTTTTGGTACGGTGAAAAGCCACTGTGAGAGTATTGTGAATAAAATGTTGATCGTGAGGCCAGTGAAATCATAAGTAAGCCATGTGAATGTTGAATAGTGTTTTGGAAAAAGTTAAATAAACGGGGATCGTGACAGAATTAGAAACAAGTACTAGACTGTTCCCACGATCGCGAGGGTCCCGGTCAGCTGACATTCTGACAGGTGACGCGTGGCGCGGCCGATGTTACCATATCGGTGCGCTCTAGAATATTATGCTATGAATGGAGCAATTGTCATATATTATTCCTGATACATTGATGCATATATATTTCTCGTTGTCTTTTAAGTAAAATACCAAAACTCTTTGGTGTTTGATATCATCCCCTCCATTTATCTTGTGACCGTGTAACGAAGTAAAGCTGAGTGACCTGCCTGATACCATATTATTGGAATTTGCTCTTGCCACAATTACACCTGACCACTGCGGTGTTACTGGCCACCTAAAAAAAACAGTTGGCGACCTTGAAGGCTGTGTAAGAGTTCGGTGTCGGGCGGGCCACAGATTGAGGGAACGATCTGTGCCCTCACTCATCTTATAATCTAAAGGCCGGTTGTGAGATCGACTGGGGTACTCTCCGAGGCCAGCAGTGGAGCCTAGAGGATTGAGGGAAGACCCGCCGAACGACGGTGAGTAAGGGTTATTGTTGGAGCAACCACCTGGAAAGGAGATCCAGTCTACTGTTGCTTAAACCCTTCTCTAACGAGAACACCGTGAAACCCCGACAATATATATATATATATATATATATATATATATATATATATATATATATATATATATATATATATATATATATACATATACAGTACACAGCTTACATATACATATAAATATAAATACATACACATATATTTACGTCTCTCCTACTATAACAGGTTAAGGTAGATACTATATAAACTTGTGAGTTATTAGGCACTAAACCACTGAAGGTGATTAGGGTGCTGTTACAAGCACAGGTTATAGTAACATCACAAACAGTGTATAACTGATGCATTACATAGTCAATCTTGGGAACAAGTCCAATATGTCATCAATTGTTCCAGTATTCATATAGTATTTTCAGTGGTGGATGACTTACATGTTGCTTACAGTAACGTGGTAGGTGAGTGTTCATTATTCTTATGTTAGTTACAGTAAGGCAGTGGATGATTTCACTTCTTTCAGCATTACCCTCTGTTTTCAACCTCCACGTTGTTCTCTCCTCCACACCAGCACTCCTTTTAGTTATGAAATCCTGGTCTTAAATTTTGGGATGGAGACCTACGCAATGGAAACTGTGTTACACGTTTGGTAATTATCAATGAAAATACATGTAGCTAAACCTTCTTCCCTCAGTTTTATCATTATTACTCAACATATAAATTCGTTGGACATTATATGCCTTAACTGAGTCCATGCTGATGCTTTGAGAGAAATCTTCTTTTGTTAAGTGTTCCAGGGGACATTTCCTTGCAATCTTCTCTAGCGCCTAACTGAGAATGGTCGATAATGAAGCTACTGTGTAGTTTAGTGTGTCCTTTCATTATGGCACATTGGCACTACATTGGCTGTCTTCCATTCCACTGGCAACGCCCTCTTTTTCAGTGATGAGTCGAAGAGTTAATGGGAGGCTCAAGTCCGCTGCTACGTCTTTCAGTCTCCACAAATACATTTGTTGTTTACAGTAACGTGATGGGTAAGTGTTTATGACTCATATGTTTGCATTTATTTCTGACCCTGTTGCATCTATTCCGGTTTACTTCTGTCCTTTGCCTTCTATATTTCCTCAACTCCCTCCTGCTTCTTGCTTTTGCTTCCTGGCACTGTCTATTGAACCACGGATTATTATATGCTCTCTTAATTTTTGCCCTTAATGGTGGTATGAATCTCTTTTCTTTCTCTTAGCACTTCAGTTATACTTGGTCCATCATTTCCTAGACCATCTTCCCTCTAAGTTCCTCCTCCCATTGTACACTTCCCAGATACTCTCTTAATTTCATGTAACTTGCTTTCATGTTTCATGTAAATGTAGTAGTGGGTGAGTGTTTATGACTCACATGTTGCTTAGTGTAACGTGGTGGGTGAGTGTTTATGACTCACATGCTGCTTGGAGTAAGGTGGTGGATGTACGTGTGTTCATGATTCTTATGTTGGTTACAGTAAGGCAGTGAATGAGTGCTTGTGATTCGAATGTTCTAGTAAAGCTAGATACAATGTGTTTTACAACGTCAACTTAGTCGTTTTTCCTTATTAAAAATCTGTATTAATTTGAAAATTTATATTGACGTTGACATCATATCAGCACTTCCATGCTCATGTGAATGTCCGAGGTGACTGTTTGTATTGATGTGAGTGTGTGTACTAATTATGCCCAGATCATCCATATATAGACATCATTTACATTACTTTCATTTATTTAAACATTCCAAAGTTTAAACTTATTCCAAAATTCATGAACAGTAACAATTCAACAAATGATATTCATATACATTTTACTTATTTATTAACTTGGTAACTCCCTAACCGACAGAAAACAAGCAACACACTAGATTTCATTATGCTTATTAGATTCTTGGTGTTTATGCAAGATAAGATCTGTGTTTATGAAAGAGTAATCAGAAGCCGTCGTAGCCCAGCTGTGGGAGCGTCCTCCGTGGCCTCACAGTCAAGAGTTCCACCCACATGTCAAAAGACGTCTTCTTTTACTGTTCACGTAAAAATTATTATTTTTTCTTTTTCATAAGATGTGAGTATTAATTTGGAAAGAATATAGTAAATTATCGATCAGTCTAAAGAGAAAATTAGAGATATATTAATAATATGAGTATATGAATAATATTTCTTAAATTGTTACTGTTCATGAACTTTGGAATGTGTTTGAATACGTGAAAGTAACGTAAATGATGTCTATATATGTATTGTCCAGACATAATTAGAACACACACACACATACACACACACACACTAATGCAAACAGTCAATCAGATATTCAAATAGTCATGGAAGTGTTGATTTTATATTTAATTCAATTGAACGTTACAAATTAAATCACATTTTCAATAAGATTTAATGAATCAGATGACGTAGCAAAACTCATTGTATCTAGCTTTATTATAACATTCGGCCCACAAGCACTCAACCACTGCCTTACAATATCCATCATAAGAATCATAAACACTCATCCACCAGGTAACTGTAAGCAACATATGAGTCACAAAAGCTTGCCGACCACATTAATGTAAGCAACATTTGACTCAAACACTCATTCACCACCATATGTGGTGGTGGATGCAACATATGAGTCATAAACATTCATCCACACGTTAATGTAAGCAACAAATGGAATATGTGGGGAGTGAAAGATGTAGCTGCGGACTTGAGCCTCCCATTAACTCTTCGACTTATTAGGGAAAAAGAGGGAGTTGCCAAAGGAATGGAAGACAGCCAATGTAGTGCCAATGTACCAGAATGAAAGGACACAGGTCCTCTAAACTACAAAGAAGTTTTGTTATCGACCATTCTCAGTTAGGCGATAGAGAAGCTTGCAAGGACTGTGGTGTTGTGTGTTGCTGAGGAAGTCTTGGTTGTAGGGTTGATATAAAGCCATTGCTTGGTTACTGACTTTAATACTTAAACTGATATATGACTAGCAGCTTCCAAGCTGGTGAGCGTCCTGTACACTTTCTTGTTTACCTCTCTGCTGGCGTCTGAGCCGCAGCACATACAAACGAATGGTACCGTTTTCTGTGAACATGACATCCCTCCTTTTCTTTAAAAAGAATAAAAACAGGATCTACCATGCTTGTAGCACAAAGCAAAGTTATTGACACAAAATAAGTTTTTAACATATCAACAGATGTTGCATACATTTAACATTAATTTAGCACACAAAGAATTTAATCAACTTAATCTTTACCACAAAGGATTTCAATGTTAAATATACAAATGCAATGTTAAACAAAAATGAAAGAACCTGTACAACAAAATTACAAAATATTGAATGAGAGATCTGCATTATTCAAACAATATTAAATTTAGTTTAGCATAATAAGTAAATACTTTGCATTACATAGGAACACAATTAATCATCAAATCACGTAGGGCGTTTAACATGACGTTTAGGACGAGAGTCCTTAAATACAAGAATATCCCTTGATGAATTGTTTGTCGGGTTATAACCCATTTTTTCTTTATCCTTTGTACGACTTTGCACTTCATCATTTTCTACACTAGTTAGAATCACTTTGAAATAAGCCATATTACGTGTTATACTATGATCTCTATTACTCACTGTTACCATAGTTCCTTTTACACTAATCACTTTATATGGTTTTGTATCATACGGCATATCTAGCTTTCCCTCTTTTTTTCTTCTTAACGAGAACAGTATCTCCAACCTTTATGAATTGTTCCTTTGCACGTTGATCATGAGCAATTTTCATTTTGCCCTTGGCTAGTGCATCCTTCTGAGCGAGACGTTTATCCGTTATCTCGGCTGGCATGACAGGCAGTGCGATTCTCATTGGACGTCCAAATAAAAGTTCACCAGGCGACTTGCCGAGTGTTCCATGTGGTGTTGCACAGTAGTTCCTGAGAAAAGCATACATAGCTTGTTTCCAGGATTGTCCTTCGGCATGAGCACAGCGTACCGCTTTCATGAGAGGTTGCATGAATCTTTCGACTTCTCCATTTGCTTGAGGATGTAGTGGCATCACACGGCGGTGTTTGAATCGAATATGCTCAGCAAAGTTGACGAAGTCATGTCCATTGATTGGCGGTCCAATGTCCGTCTTGACAATTTCAGGAAAGCCAAAGTTTGAAAAGATCTTGTCGAGTTTCGGGATGACAGCCTTTGCAGATGTGGAAGTAAATGATTTCTACTTCTGGATAACGTGAGTGATCATCAATGACTACCATCAAGTACTCTCCAGTTGGTAGCAGTCTGCAGAAATCCATCGATACTTCCGTCCATGGTGCAGCAGGTAGTGGTGAAGGATTTAGAGGTGTTGGTCTTGAGGTATCCACTGCAGCTTGGCAACGGACACAGGCATCATGCATATCCTTTGCTTGACGATCAATGCCAGGAAACCAACCTTTTCTCGTAGCAGCTGTTTGGTCCTAACAAGACCTTGGTGTCCTTCATGTGCAAGCTTCAGAGCACGCTGCTGGAGAACAGCTGGAATGCCGATCGAGTACCTCGCAGCACGGTGTCGCGTTGTTGCGTAACACTTAATTCTGTTTGGATGCGTTCAAGTGCTTTGAATGCATCTTGGTCAACTCCTGAGGGTGGGATGCGTGGAAACTTTTTCTTAGTCAATGCATCCACTGTTGCTTGCAGAGTTGGGTCCTCTAGGGTTGCAGTACGGATTTCATCAAGAGTGAGAGCCTTAGGGACTGCATCACAGGTTACAGAGTGTACATATTCCTCGGCAACTTGCTGATGCTTGGTGATGGTGAACTGTTGGCAGGATGTCGACTGATGTAATCAGCGGGATTGCCTGCACCCGGCTTGTATTTCACCGTAAAGTTGTATGGTTGCAGACGAAGAGCCCATCTCTCAATGCGAGCTGGTGGTTTGGACTTTGGATTATTGAAGATGGTCTCCAACGGTTTGTGGTCAGTGACTATCGTGGTGAAGGGTGCACCAAGCAGATACACATTGAAGTGTTCACAGCCCCATACAAGAGCAAGAGCTTCCTTCTCTGTCTGACTGTATCGTTGCTCAACATCTGTGAGAGAACGGCTGGCGTAGGCAATTACTACTCTGGAATCTGGTTGACCAGGTTTGTGTTGGGCTAACACAGCACCTAAACCAACAGGACTAGCATCCACCGTTAACTCAGTGTCCATTGATGGATCAAAGTATGCAGCAGTCGCATTTTCTACTAGTGCATCTTTCACAGCATCAAATGCATTTTGCTCGATATCGCTCCAGTACCATGATGCATTTTTCTTCAGGAGCTCACGTAGAGGCTTCGTAATGGTAGCAAAATCTGGAATGAAGCGAGAACAGTAGTTTGCCATTCCCAGAAAACTATGTACTTCAGTGGATGTTGAAGGAGGTGCAGCATTCTTGATATCTGCAACTTTCTTAGGATCTGGAGACAGACCTTTGTCACTAAGTACATGTCCAAAGAATTCAATTTTATGTTGATTGAACTCACACTTTGCTCGGCTTAGCGTCAAATTCTTTTCTCGTAAGCGTTGCAATGTTGCACGAAGAGCTTTGTCGTGTTCAGCTTGGGTACGGCCATAAACAATGATGTCATCAGACATGTTGTCAGCATTAGGTATATCTTGCAATACCTGGCTGATGATGTGCTGGAATACTTCAGCAGCACTGTTAATACCAAAACTCAGGCGCTTGTACCTATACAGACCTCGATGTGTCGTAAACGTTGTGATGAATCGACTCTCATCATCAAGTTCAAGCTGATGATAGCCCTTGTTTAAATCTAACTTGCTGAATACAGTTGCACCATTCAAGCGGTAATCATATCATCTACAGTGGGTGTAGGATGGCGTTCACGCATTATTGCCTTGTTGGGAACACGCATGTCTACACAAATGCGTATCTCATCTGGATTCTTCGGCTTGGTGGAGTGACAATTGGGCTTACCCATGGTGTTGGGCCTGTTACCGGTTCAATGATATCTAGTTCTATCAGCCTATCCAGTTCGGCATCGACTTTCTTGCGAGTATGGAATGGTTGTCGGCGATGTGGTTGGGCAACTGGAATTACATCTGGGTTGATATGCAGATGTACTTTGCTATCAGTATAACAACCTATGGATTTAAATCGATCAGAAAATTCAGCAACAATAGCATCAACATTGTTTGCAGATTCCACTGCTACAGCATTAGAAAGCTGAAGTAGCCCAATTTGGTTGAAGTCTTGTAACTGAGTAAAGACTCCTTTGCATTCCTAACAACATGGAATGTAGTAATGAGCATTGCATTCTTGACTTTACTTATATCTGCAGTGAAAGTTCCAATCACTGGTAAGGCTACCTTTGAAGCATAGGCAGTGGCTTTGCCATTATAGTTTTCAAGCTTGGGAACTGTTTTTTAAATTTTTCATAGTGGCACTCAGCAATGGTGTCAATGTTTGATCCAGTGTCAATGAGAACTTTGAGACAAATACCAGCAATGTATACTATAGTCTCTGGGTTGTTTGGAAGATCATTCCATTCTGTGATTGCTTGTACTCCACAAATATAATCACATTCACTGTCATCTGAGACTGGTTGTAATGAAATGTTGTCTTGTATATTATTAACATTCTTGATTTGAGGTGCAATATTGTGTTTGCCACCTCGACCCTATGACCTGATCCTCGTACATTGATTTATTTATTGATTGTGGTTCTTTAGTGCGGAACGACACATAGCACCAAAATGACCTAGTTTTCCACACTCATAGCACTTCTTACCTTGAGCAGGACAACATTATCTTGGTGTGGGTAGTCTCCTCCACAATTGTAACATTATTGTTGACACCCTCTGATGTGAGTCGTTGTGACTGCTTGAGTCTTGTTCCATGACTCCAGTTGTGATGTGGTCGGCTCAATTTACTGTTAGGTTTGGCATGATATCTTCTATGATCACGGTGTCCTCCCTGAACCTTATGTAATTCATGACTGTTAGTAACAGTGGCAGAACCGTTGTTGGCACTGCACTCCATGACACGAGCATCACGTGCAGCATCTTCCATTCGACGAGCCATATCCAGTATCTTGGTAAAGAGAACTGTCATCATCAACAAGTTCTAGAGCTCTTCGAGGAGCGGTAGATGTGCCTGTTTCATTATTTGCTGTTTGATTTCTTGTCAACATCAGCGTGGGTGTGCGTCTGTGCTGGGGTGTAGGGCTGGGTGTGGATTTGGGTCACGTGTGGGTGTGGTGTGGGTCTGGGTGTACTCACTAGTGTACTCACCTAGTTGTGCTTGCGGGGGTTGAGGCTGTCTTGGCTACTTTGGATCCCGCCTTCGTCCACCGTCATGGTCAACAGGTGTACAGTTCCTGAGCCTATTGGGCGGCCTTCTATCATAGGTCTACAGCTTTGAAACTGCTGGTAACGAGCAGTGAGCCGCTCACCACATCGCTTCCGTAATGACAGTTCCCATTGTGTCAACCGACTTCTGACCAACGCTAAAAAAAGTCTTTCTAATATCTCTGCTGGCTCATGTTTGAGGGCCACTCGCAGTATTCCACCTGGTTCACATAGTGCGTGTGCCGCCACCTTGTGTGGGCCTTGGTGTGCACATGGTGTGGGTCGTCTGTCGGACCTGGGTGTGGAGGTAGGTGGCTGGGTGCTGGAGTGGCTGGGTGTGGCTGTGGGCGTTGGGTGTGGGTGCTGGCCTTGGGGTGTGGGTGGCTTGGGGATGGATGTGGCTGCGGTATGGGAGGGCTGGGGCTGGATGTGTGGGTTTGGTTTTTTTGCTGGAAGTTGAGTGGCTGGTGTGTGGTGTGTGGCTGGGTGTGGGATGTGGCTCTGGGTGCTGCGAAGTGGCTGTGTGTGGGGCGTGGGCTGGGTGTGGAGTAGGCTGGGTGTTGGGTGGCGGGCTGGGTGTGGGTTGGACTGGGATGTGGGTGATGGTCTGGTGTGATGGGATGTGCGACTGCGGTGTGGGTGTTGGGTTGTGGCCCTGGGTGTTCGGTAGTTGGCTGTGGGTGTGGGTGTGGTGGCTGTCTGTATTTGCTGCTTTTTTGGGCATGGGTGTTGGTTTTGCTGCTTTTGGCTGGTGTGTGTTGCTGGTGTGGGTTGGCTGGGTGTGGAGTTTGGGTGTGCTGGTGTGTGGGTGTGGCCTGGTTATTGTGGCTGGGTGTGGGTGTAGACGCGTGTGGGTGGTTGTGGCTAGGTCGGTAGTGTGGGCTACGATATGCGGGTGTGGCTGATGTAGGTGTGGCTCAGGTGATGGGTGTGGCTGGGTGCTAGTGTGGATGGGCTTGGGAAGTTGGTGGGTGTAGACCGAGGTGAGGGTGTGGCTGGCGCCTAGTGTGTGAACTCTGAGTGCATTGGCGTTGTGGCCTGGGATGTGGTGGGCTGGGTGGGCTGTGCCTGCTGAGTGTGTGATGTCGGACTTGGCGTGTTAGTGTGGCTGTTGTGTGGTTTTGGATGTGCTTTTTCCAATTGTTTTTTACAATATGTATCAAATTGTCCTCTTAGTTAAATTAAGGATTGTTTTTTTTTTAACTGAGTTTTTCTTTCCTTTTTTTTTTTTTTTTTATTTTGGTATTTTTTGTTTTTTTAGATTGGTTTTGTGTGTGAGTGTTTTATTATGGTTTTTTTTTTTTTTTTTTTTTTTTTTTCTCTTTATTTTGAGTGATGTTTAGTCGTGATTTTTTTGTTGTTTTGAGTTTTTCTTGTATGTTTTCTTTTTTAGGGAATGATTTTTTATCTATGCATGGAATAGGGATGTGAGGATGTAAGCGAGGTGAGGGTGCTAGCGCGCATAGTAGTATTTATATGGTAGGTTTCCCCATCTGGCGGGCTTTGTGGGGCAGAACCGGCAGGGTGGCGCCTGAGGTGTGGGTTTGGATGGAAGTTGTGGGAAGTTTGGATGAGGTGATTGCCGGGTGTGTTGGCTGAGATGTGTTTTTTTGGGGAGAGGCGGGTGTGTGGGGGATGGGCGTCGGTTTCGGGGTTGCTGGCATGTATTTTAGGCTTTTTTCTCTTCCTTAGGTATGGCCTGTTGTGGCTGGACGTGTGGCTTGTGGTCTGGCTCGTGGGTGTGAGAATAGGTGTTGGGTGTGCGCTTGGCAGTGAGTGGATGGACTTTCGGGGGCGATCCGGGCCAAGGTGGCCTGGTAGTATGGCGTGACTGGACGAGGTGATGGTGTGGGCGAGAA
>WNGS01163647.1:22091-41503 GCA_020271785.1 Procambarus virginalis
ACATTACCGGGTAACATAATGGACGTGGGCTTGCATAGTATATTCAATGCGTTATTACATATATATATATATATATATATATATATATATATATATATATATATTATATATATATATATATATATATATTATATATATATATATATATATATATATATATATATATATATATATATATATATATATATATATATATATATATATTTTTTTTTTTTTTATAAATTTGTGAGGGTACCACCTCTGGTGCCAATGTGGGGACCCATAGCCTCGGAGAAGAAAATAAAACGTATTCAGAGGAGACCTTGTGGTTTCTCACTGAACACTAATATTTTCTTCTCCTACCACCCCCATTCTTTTGTATGTACACATATATATTTGCTTTATTTGAACTGTGTTACAAAAAAGGAGTTACATATAGGTTACAAAGATGGTTATCATAGGTTGTCGAGTTCCTCCAGCTCCTCAGATGGCGGGCAGGAACCCTGGATGCAGTGCGCATTTCCCCTCTGTATCGCCACGCTGAGGCGCTGGAAAAGAAAGCTGGCAGCTCTAGGGTCCCTTGTTGTTTCAATGAGCCTAGAACCCAGTTCCTTCAAAAAACTGGTAGCACTTTTACCCCAGGCGCCGAGTGTCTCAGAAGCAATGGGGACAAAATTGTAGTGGTGATCAAGTTCTCTATACTTACGGGATTTGGCTGCTTCCCTGTGGGTGGCAGCGCCACCTGGTTGTGCAACACTGAGGTCAATGTAGGTGTTAGCCAGGGTTGATACGCACGTGTAGTCCCATACCAACTGCTTGCCATTCTTCCAGGGGTTCACTGTGATACCATCCGGGCGACCAATAAGAGCATCAGAGTTACGGGGCGTTAGGTAACGAGGCTCTCTCTCGGCTGGGCATCCAGCTGTGGTGAGGCTCCTCTTGATGATGTCGTTAACTTCACTGTGCCTCGAGTGCCATCCTCCCGTGCTTTGGCAGAGTAGGCCATGGTGGCCGTACCTGTCAGCCACCACCTCGCCGCAAATACACCTATATCTGGTGTGGATTGGGGCAGCAAGGCGGAGGGCCACAGCAATTCGGAGGGCGTGTGGTGTGAGACGCGTGCCAGTTGCCGACATTGGGGTTGCTAACAGGAAATCCCCTGCATGAGGGGCTGCTACTGCTGTGAGGCGAGCAATGTCGTGCTGTGTTGATGCAGCACCCAGGCACTCTGCAGCAACTTTGTCTACAATGGGGCCATCCCAGCTGGATTGCCTGTGGGCTTTTGGGGATGGTGGTTGAGGTGATGGGCCTGCACGAGAGGCCCACTCTGTGGCACAGCGTGTAAAATTGGGATCATGTACACCTGCCAGCTGATGTAAGTGGGCAGGTAGAATTTCCTTCACAAGGTCGTCGGATGCTGATAAGGAGGACAGGAAGGCTGGAACAGCGATTTGCGTTGCTGTTCGAACTCCGAGGCCCCCAAGTCTTACGGGAAGAGAGGCTTGTTTCCACTGCAGGTCATCAAAGAGAGGTTAAGGGCTTTTTCTAGCATTGATTTCAGTAACCGGTCATACTCACTTAGTTTTTGGCTACTGTAAGATGGTGAACACCTCAGAAAGTAGGTTAACCTGGGGAGGGACAGACATCTGGTGATGAGGTAGAGTGCATCATGAGCATCAATATCCTCAATCCTCCCATCCATCCTCTTAAGGTCGGCGATTTTCTTATCAAGGACCTCATCGATGGCTTTCAACCCCAGGGGAGCTCCTAGGAGTGTGCTGTCTTCAGGTTTAGTTTTATGGATGTTTGGCAGAAGACCCTCTATTCTCTCTACGATGCCCTGGTTGGAACATATTATTTCACATTTAGAAGGGTTCAGGGTGAGGCCTAAAACTGCACCTTGCTCCTGGATTTTTCTGATGTCCTCCAGGAGGGAGTCTTGGGAACCAGCTAGGGTACCATCATCCAAGAACCAGATGTTAAGCTCGCTGGACAGGACCTCTGTGACTTGTTTGATGACTAAGCAGAAAAGGAGAGGAGCAAGGGGGTCACCCTGTTGGACGCCTTCCCGCGAGTCAATTTCATGTTCGCCAAAAAGTAGCTTAAGATCCATACTGTAGCATGAATGTACGAAAGGGTAGAGGGAAGGGAAATGACTATGAACCGCACGGAGTACAGCATCCCTCCGCACCAAATTGAAGGCATTTTTGAAATCTAGCTTGATAAGGGCCTTTTCGTCTGTGATATTGGCGATGAAGGCTCGAGCTGCATGGGCTGCCGCCTCACACCCTTGTGGAATGCCAAACCCAAGCTGTTTTGGCTTCAGCATGTTGGCCGCTGCATCACTAACTGTTCTTGCGGCTGCCTTTGCGACGAGACGCCGGAGAGAATTGCCCACAGCTATTGGCCTGATCCCTCCATCCTTTTTCTTTAGAGCACAGAGGGATGCTCCAAAAAAATAGGTCTTATGGACGGTGGTATGTTGCCAGCTAGACATGTGTTGGTGAATCTGGTTAGTTCCACCAAGAGGTTCTTTGCAATGTCACCCAGTGCAGGGTTGAGCATTTGCTTGAGGTGGTTGGGTTTTAGTCCTGTGAACCCACCTGCTGATCCGGTTGGGAAGGACATGGCTGCTTTATGGACCACAGATTCAGCCACCCAGAGAGGTTCTGCTCCGGTAGCCCCCACTTGTACAATGTCGTCCTCACTCGGAGCCCTGGCAGGGTGTTTCTCCCTTAGGGCTTGAGCTGTTGCGGCATCTCTATCGGCAATTGAGTCCTCACTGGTGATGACTCTTATTGCGCCAATAGTGTTTCCTTCTTCTATTTTCTTGGTGACTGATGTTCTGATTTTTGATGTCTCGGATATGGCACTGTTGCTCTTCCTGCCGTGGGTGTTTCTCGCTCGAGTGGAAAGGCGCACCTGGTTGTCCTCCCTGGGAAATCATTTATAGCTTTGATGATTGAGGCAGCTAAGGTTTTGTCTCTCCTTGCAGGGGTGGCTAGACATATATTGCCAAACAGTAGGAGGTTGTGCCATGCTTGGGTAGTTCCAGGAGAGTCGTTGACCTTTCTCAGGAGGGCAGATAATTTGGCTGCTGCGTGGGGGCGGGCTGCTTTAGGGATGTGTTGCAAGGTTCTGGCTGATGTTGCTTTGATAGCCTCTAATAAATTTTCCGTGGGAATGAAGGTCTGGGAGGTGTTTTGCCTGACGGGCGGTGTGGGCTGTTGATTGGTGTTCTCCCTGGGAGGGCGCCCAGAACCCAAACACCTGGCTCCGTTGTGGTAATGATTGCGCACATTACCGTCACTCGACCGGATAAGGCATACCCTGTCACACGTCTGACATCTGCCTTGTCTACCCCTGCTTGGTGGCTCATCTTGGCTTGGAGAAGCCTGGCTGGCTATTGAGAGCTGCGACATGGGCGGGCGCTGGGCGGGCACTAGGCGGGAGGGTGGACGGCGGGTGGAGACTGGAGGGTGGGCGGCGGTTGGAGGCTGGGGGCATGATCAGCTGGCCGTGGCACTCACTACTCAGATGAGTGGTAATACATATACCACCTCTTATACAAAGTGTGGGTATACACCCACTACACAATATGTGGGTATACAATGGGTGGGTGGGTGGCGTAGACACACATGGGAGCCTCCCGGCATCTATGGGCCGGGATACATGGATATATATATAGACATGCTATATACATGGATATATTATATAATATATATTATATATATATATATATATATATATATATATATATATATATATATATATATATATATATATATATATATATATTGTCGGGGTTCGCGGTGGGAGGTGAGCAACGGTATGCAAAGACTTTATCCCTGATATCCCTCTCAAAGCGGTTGCTCTGACGATGGCCGTTACTCACCGTAGTCCTGCGGGTCTTCCCTTGATCTTCTTGGTGCCACTGTATGCCCAGGAGAGTACCCCAGTCGATCTCTCAACCGGCCTCAGGTTGTAGAGTGAGTGGAGACACAGATTGTTCCCTCAATTTGTGTGCCTGCCCCGACAAGGACTCTCACACTGCCTTCAAGGTCGCCAACTGGTGTTTTTAGTGTCACGTCCAGTAACACTACAGTGGTGTTGTGTAATTGTGGTAAATGTGACAAGAGCAAGCTCAATTAGTTTGGTATCAGGCAAGTAATTATTTCTGTCACTCTGTCTTCTTTTCCTTTTTGCAGTCACAAGGTATATGGAGGGGATGATATAAACACCAAAGGAGTTTTGGTATTTTACTTAAAAAACAACGAGATATTTATGTATTGACAAACATGCAAGAACAAGTACAAATAGCCGCTCTCTCTCCTCAGCAGATAATCTGGAGCACTCCGAACGGCAACACAATTCTGCCCCTAACGTCACCTGTCAAAATATCAGCTGATCCGCGACCTAGTGCTCGTGAGAATGATTAGTGCTTGTTTTCTCTGGCGTCGCGCTCCCGTTTCTTTAACTTTTCGCGAACCACTATATTTACCATTCACATGACATATTTATGATTCCAATAGGACGCGATACACCACCTCACTGGTCTCACAATCAATAACTTATTCTCACTGCACTCAAAGTGATTTTTCACTGTACCAAGAAGCTACACTGTTCTTGATAATATTTACTATGAACACACTTAATCACTGCACTGTTCTTTGAATCTATAATTCCTCTTAAAAGGCGATATCACAAGTAATCACTTCACATATATGAGATTATTCAGTACACAGGCATATACATGGATAAATCATTAATCAATACACAGGCATATATATATATAAATCATGGAGATCAATCATAGCATTTATATAAAGTCTGGGCTCACAGCCTAACACCAATTAACTGGTTCACTAGTAATATATATAATAATCACAGGAAATGAATTCTAGTCACAGCAAATTCTTTAGTAAATCCTGGTGCTTGCACACACCACACATAGATATATGTAAACGAATACTGTGAGCACTCTGGGTAGCCTCACCACACACTGTGCCTTCTGTGACATAGATCCAGGTGAGACTTGCTCACTACATGAAAAATACTCTGGCTAAATATATATATAGCTAACTAAAGGGGAATTGGGAGGGTAACTGTAAACACCTACTTCACCTATCCTATGATGAGAGTTGAGTTGCAGCTCCTGGTCCAGGCTCTCGCCTCGTACACCCTCCAGAAACACAAGCCAACGTCTCAGGATGATCGCGTCTCGCCGCTTCTGTACACTGCAGGTCCGTGCTCCTCCTCCACGCCTTGCAGGGTTGGAGTCAGTCTCCTGGCCGTCAACTTTCCTCCCAACTACGGCAGCCAGCCTACGTCTCGGCGGTAGTCGTACGGATCCCAATTAGTTCCTTGTCACTGTACTCCCAGTGGAACTGGCCCCACCACTACGATGTCACTGTGAAGTTATCAGACGTCCCAGACGATACTGCTTAAGCTCCACCTGCACAGCACCCGACTCCAGAGCACTTGAAGCTCAATATACTGTCTATTCCCTCGTCGGTCCACATACTTCGAATGAAGGAAGACTTCTCGACATGCTTGCATACATCTGGTGACTCGTAAGGTTCCACGGGATTGTCGTCTTACTGTCAAACTTGACAGGACCGTCGATCACACGTCCAACCTAGTTGACAAGTCGGTCAACTAGGTTCCCTCACGGTGGAATGGCCCGGCCACTAAGCTGCCTCCTACACGAGTGAACTGCCAAGGACGTCACATACGTCAATGCCCGGTCCACTTCCTGCAACGCACCTGACCCAGAGCACTTGTTGCTCAATATTCTGTCAATTCCTTATTTGGTCCACACCGGGGTTGAAGGAAGACCTCTCAGAGTGCATGCTGACAACAGGAGATGCTTATATCCACCGGAGCTCGGGTAATCCGTCCACTTGACAGGATTCCTTAGCGCACGTCCTGCCTCGAAGACGTGCCGTGTGAGACTGATGGCGCCAAGGCGTCGCTACGGCTGGACCCCCCTGCCTATGTGACGTCACATTTGTCAAGGGAGGTTTTCATTGGCTCCCGGTGCCACGTCGCTGACGGTGACCAATCTGGTGTCACTGACGTCACACAGTTTTGGCGGGAGAGCAGAGTTGCCAGCAGCATATTGGCTTCCTAAAGGGCCTATCCCACAGGCCAAAATACTCTACTTTCACGAATTTCTCGGCTCTGCGAGAACACTATACTCTCCCACATATGTTAAACTGAGGCCTGCAACGTAGAGAACGCTCGGGAATAGTGGACATGACTCTTACAGCAGGCGTGGGAGAATTAGAAGGGGGGGAACACCGTCACATACCCCTCCCCTTAAAATAAGAGTCATGTCTGGTTAGTGTAAGCAGGACTACGCATCTGCGACTACGTGGTCCTGCCCATTAAAAAGCTCGACTTCCAGCCCGTACTCCAGCCGCCAATGTGAGACACTCCTCATGTGTCTGCTGACCATTCCCAAGGTCATCCTTGGCGCCCACTGCTTTTCTATCACAGATCGAGGACTCCACACCTCGTGTCCGTTCACCAGCTGGAACGGTGAGAAGTTTAACGATTCTGCGACTGCTTGACGAATGGCCAACAAAACAGGGTCCACTGTCTCTTCCCACTCATCTTCCTGCTCTACGCAGAACATTCTCAGGACTGTCGAGGTGGAGTGGAATCTTCCGATCGCCCCCTTCGACTGCGATCGGTAGGGCGACGACCGAATCAGCATCACTCCCCAACTCGTCACTGTTCGTCTGAAACACTCAGACCGGAATATATCTACACTGTCAGTCTGAGTTTCCCTGTTCCTTCTCACCCAAGAGAATAATCGTTGTAGTTGCCCGGCCACTCCTCTCGACGTCGAATGTCGCATCGTGGTCACCCCTAGGCGACCCGCAGAGTCAACGGCGTGCGACGGATCCAACACTGCCGCTCTGCACTCGGCTGGCAACACTACCCGGTTTCTCGTACCTGGAGAGGCTTTTCCGACCTCCATCCTTACAGGTTTACACTGTCTTATTAACATGCTGTCTTGTCTGTTGAAATGAGTGGCCCTCTCAGGACCAACATGTCCTCCTTTTGCCTTACAAATGAACTTGGGGAATTCTGCCTGCTGCAGCTCCTCGAGACGAGTGCGGTCCACCCCAGGAGAACCAGTGAGGGTCACCTGTACCTCACCATCTGGGCTGCCTTCGCCCTCCACTCGCTCTCCGGGTTCCCTGAAGAGGTGATCGTTTTCCAGGCCGTCGGACGTCTCCTCGTTGGCCTTATCAGATCCACGCCCTCCTTGTCCTTCGCACTGCCTCGGAACTATGGCACAAACAGGGAACGCCTCCATGGCGATTCCTTTCTCGTCCCCACAGGCGTCGAACACTCCGCCTTTCTTCTCGTAGCGCTCCAAGCACTCCTTGTCCTTCACGAGGTTCGGGAGGACACGTCCTCCACATGCGTCATTTCCCAAGATGACCTGTGCCTCCATCTTGGGCATCGTCGCACAGACCCCCACTACTAGGGTTTGGCATCCATAATCTGAACTCAGGGTTACCCGGTGTAGGGGCATCTGCACCGGGCCTCCTACAGTGGTCACACTTGCCACTCCCACACTGGTATTCCTGTGATTCTCAGGGAACAGGGTTTCGCTCACCAGGGTAAATTCCGCCCCAGTGTCCCTTAACATCTTCACCGGGATGGGGTCTGCATCCCCCATCCTTACAGTTCCCTCACGCACGAATGGGTTAGCCTTTTTCTCCTTAAGTACGGGTCCATGCCGCACTCCTTTGGCTATCTGGTACTCTACTCGCACAAAAGCAACGTAACCTCGCTGCTTAGGACGTCTACATTCGCGTGCGACATGTCCGAGTATTCCGCAGTTGTAGCAGCGGATCCTTCTTCTTCCACGGAATTCCCTTGCGCCTTCCAACGACTCCTTCTCAGCATCACCGGCCGTAACGATAACAAGATCTCTTGAGCTCTCCGTCGGGGACTTCTTTGACTGTTCTACAGCACTCTTCTGTCCTCTGCTGTCTCCATTCGAGGGGTAGGACTTGGGAGAACTCGCTCCCGTCCTCCATCCGTCCGACCTTCTATTATTTCTCCCATAACTGGAGAATGCGGGCGGTCGGTGCTGTCCCTCTCGACGTGGACGTAAGGCTTCTTCCAGCATGTCTGCTCGATCGGCCGCGGCTCTCAGGTCCTTGGTGTCCGCCTCCTTTACTCTCACCCTAATCTCGGGAGAGAGCACGGACATGAACTTTTCCATGACCATCAGCCTCTTGATGTCTTCAGCCGACCTTGCTCCTTCCGACTCCAGCCATTTCAAGAATTTCCTTTCCATGTCCCTCGCCGTCTCCGCAAATGATTTTCCTGGCGATCGGGTACATTCTCTGAACCTCTTTCTGTAGCATTCCGGCGTCAGCTTGAACGAATGGAGCACAGCCCTTTTTACTGCATCGCAGTTGGTACACTCTTGGAGATCGAGCATATTGTAAGCTTCACGAGCTTCACCAGTGAGCCTTCCCTGAACTAGCTCCACCCACTCTGCCCTCGGCCACTTCTTCAAGGTAGCGACCCTTTCGAAATGCTCGAAGAAGCCCTCAGCCTCATTAGGCACGAAGACGGGCAAATCCCTCTCTCTCACTCGGCGGTCTTCCTGCTGTGATGGGGCAGGTGGAGCTAGCCCCAGCTCAGCTCGCCTCAGCTCAACCTCCTTGTTTTGCTTCAACCTCCTGCAGCTTCGTCCTAGCATCTATTTCCTCTCGCTTTCAGCTGTACCTCTCGTTCTTCCCTGCGCAACTGTGCTTCTGCCTCTCGTTCTTCCCTGCGCAGCTGTACTTCTCTTTGCTTCCTCGCGCTTCAGCTGTGCTTCTCTTTCTTCCCTGTGCAGCTGTGCTTCTCGCTCTGCTTCCTCGCGCTACAGCTGTGCTTCTTGTTCGCGCTCTTCCTGCGCAGCTGTGCTTCTCTTTCTTCTGCGCTGCTGTGCTTCCAGCTGCAGCTTCATTATCTCCAGCTTAACGCTGCGCCTGCTGCCACTGGATCCCCGGCTGCTGCCACCGATGCTCAAGTTCTCTCCCACACTGGCAGGCGTCTGAGGCCGTTCCTCTCCGAAAGCTTCATCACGCGCCCTGAGCTGTGCCATGATCTCGAGTCTTCTTTCTCCCACTTTGGAAGCTTCCTCGCGCTTCAGCTGTGCTTCTCTTTCTTCCCTGTGCAGCTGTGCTTCTCGTTCTGCTTCCTCACGGTTCAGCTGTGCCTCTCGTTCTTCTCTGCGCAGCTGTGCTTCCCTTTCTTCTCTGCGCTGCTGCGCTTCCAGCTGCAGCTTCATTATCTCTAGCTTAACGCTGCGCCTGCTGCCACTGGATCCCCGGCTGCTGCCACCGATGCTCAAGTTCTCTCACACACTGGCAGGCGTCTGAGGCCGTTCCTCTCCGAAAGCTTCATCACGCGCCCTGAGCTGTGCCATGATCTCGAGTCTTCTTTCTCCCACTTTGGAAGCTCTCAACTTGATCCCAAATTGGTCGGCGATAGTTTGCAGCTGTGCCCTGGTGCACTCCTCCAGCACTCGCTGGTCTCTTGTGTCAATAAAACTCGTTACTTTATCATCCTCCATCTTGTGACTATGAGTGAAAACTTATGCCTGATATCTAATACCAAACAACATACCAAAATTACAACCTTTATCTTGTTCGCTATCCTGGCGAGGTCGCCAATGTCGGGGTTCACGATAGTGTGGGGGGGGGGGGTGAGCAACTGTACTGCAAGGACCTTATCCCTGAATCCTCTCAAAGCAATTGTTCTGACGATGGCCGTTACTCACCGTAGTCCTACGGGTCTTCCCTCGATCCTCTCGGCGCCACTGCACGCCCAGGAGAGTACCCCAGTCGATCTCCCAACCGGCCTCAGGTCGTAGAGTGAGTGGAGACACAAATTGTTCCCTCAATTTGTGTGCCCGCCCCGACAAAGACTCTCACCCAGCCTTCAGGTCGCCAACTGGTGTTTTTAGGTGTCCAGTAACACTACAGTGGTGTTGTGTAATTGTGGTAATTGTGGCAAGAGCAAGTCGATTAGATTGGTATCAGGCAAGTAATTATTCCTGTCACTCTATCTTATTTATCTTTTCGCAGTCACAAGGTATATGGAGGGGGATGATATAAACACCAAAGAGTTTTGGTATTTTACTTAAAAAAACGAGATATATATGCATCAATAAATATATCGGAGATAAGTACAATGGCTGCTCTCTCCTCCACAAATAATCTGGGGGACACCAATATGGCAACACGCTCCCTCATTAACGTCACTTGTCAAATATCAGCTGACGCTCTGGCCCTAACGCTCGTGAGAAAGGTTATTTGCTTGTTTCCTGGGGCGCCGCGCACCCCGTTTCTTTAACTTTTCGCAAACCACTATATCTACCATTCACATGACATATTTATGATTCCATATAGGACGCGATACACCACTTCACTGGTCTCACGATCAATATCTTATTCTCACTGCACTCAAAGTGATTTTTCACCGTACCAGAAGATACGCTATTCTTAATAATATTTACTGTGACTGCACTTACTCACTGTACTGTTCTTTAAATCTATAATTCCTCTTAAAGCGATATCATTGGCAATCACTTCACATATATGAGATTATTCAGTACACAGGCATATACATTGATAAATCATTAATCAACACAGGCATATATATATATATATATATATATATATAATATACTCTTAATCATACCAGGCATATATATATATTTATTATATGTTATATATATATACTAATATATAATATATATAATATATATTATATATATATATATATATATGGACGATGGAATCATATATTATATATATATATTATATATAACTATATATATATACCTCTCTTTTTCGGTGCCTCCCTCTGTGCTCTCAAAAAGAAGGACGATGGAATCAGGCCAATAGCTGTTGGCAACACTCTCCGACGCCTGATTGCCAAGGCTGCTACGAGGGTTGTCAGCCAGCAAGCGGCTGAATTACTGAAACCAATCCAGCTAGGATTTGGAATCCCCCAAGGCTGTGAAGCGGCTGCCCATGCAGCACGAGCATACATCACCAACATTTCTGATGAAAAGGCCCTGCTCAAACTGGATTTTAAGAATGCCTTCAACATGGTCAGAAGAGATGCAGTACTTTGTGCCGTACATCGCCATTTCCGGCCCCTCTACCCGTTCATACTATCGTGCTACAGTGGTGAGTCAAAACTGCTCTTTGGTGAACATGAAATCAGATCATGTGAAGGCGTTCAGCAAGGTGATCCTCTTGCTCCCCTTCTTTTCTGCTTAGTCTTAAAAGAAATCACCGAAAGCTTGTCCAGCGAGTTCAACATCTGGTTTTTGGATGATGGCACTATAGCTGGCACCGTAGACGACCTCTTGGCAGACATCAGGAAAATAAGGGAGCAAGAAGTAAGCCTGGGTCTTGTCCTGAACCCTTCCAAGTGTGAAGTAGTCTCCTCCAACCCAGACATCGTAGCTAGAATAAGGTCTGCCTTGCCTGGAGCCCATGTCATTAGGGCCGAGAACAGCACCCTCCTTGGAGCCCCCCTCGGGTCTAATGCCATTGAGGAGATCCTTGACAAGAAAATCGCAGACCTTAGGAGGATGGAAGACAGAATAGGTGACATCGATGCCCACGATGCTTTTTATCTCCTCACCAAATGCCTATCCCTTCCGAGGCTAACCTACTTTCTGAGGTGCGCCCCATCTTACGACAACCGAAAGCTTGAAGAGTATGACCTCTTACTGAAGACCATGCTGGAAAAAGTTGTTAATCTCTCCCTCAACGAGTGCCAGTGGAAACAAGCCACTCTTCCTGTTAGGCTCGGTGGCTTGGGTGTCCGCACCGCCACCCAAATTGCTGTCCCAGCCTTCCTGTCTTCCTCCTCAGCATCAGATGACCTGGTTAAGGAAATTCTACCTGACACCCTCAGTGATGTAGCGGGGATACAGGACCCCCACTACACGGAATGCGACACGAAATGGGGTGCCATGGCAGACCCAGCACTCAGACCAGCCATGCCGAAAGCCAAGAAACAATCCAGTTGGGACAGCCCCATTGCAGACAAAGAAGCCACAGCTTTGCTGGAGGCAGCAACAACCCCCAGTGATCGTGCACGCCTCACAGCTGTGCAGGCTCCCCATGCAGGGGACTTCCTTTTGGCAGTCCCTATGTCTGCGACAGGCACACGTCTTGATCCGCAGGAGCTCCGTATTGCAGTCGCTCTCCGTCTTGCTGCCCCTATCCACACTGTTCATAGGTGTATTTGCGGCGAGGCAGATGCTGACGAATATGGATTGCATGGCCTGCACTGTGGAAAATCTGGTGGTTGGCACACTAGACACGACGAAGTCAACGACATCATTAAAAGAAGCCTTGCCTCTGCCCAGTGTCCAGCGGAGAGAGAGCCCGCAACCTTCTGAACCGTGACTCTGTTAGCTTTGCCGGCCGACCAGACGGAATCACACTGCGTCCGTGGAAGGGTGGCAGACAGTTGGCATGGGACTATACTTGCGTATCCACCCTGGCAGCCACATACATCAACCTCTCTGCCGGCACAGCAGGAGCCGCGGCGACACACAGAGAAAGAGACAAGTCAGCCAAGTACAGGCAATTAGATCATCGGTACAACTTCGTTCCAATAGGGTCTGAGACCCTAGGCCCATGGGGAGAGAGTGCAAGAAGGTTTCTAAAGGATCTTGGTTCCAAGCTCATTGACACCACAAGAGACCCTAGAGCGGCAAGTTTTCTCTTTCAGCGCCTCAGTGTCGCGATCCAGAGGGGGAATGCTCGCTGCATCCTCGGTTCCTGCCCAACGTCGGAGGAGTTCGAGGAAATCTACAGCCTCTAGGAAGCGAACTATTTTTGTGTCCTCTTAATGTTCATTTTTTGTATACAATCAGATATGTAACTGTATAACCTTGCTTAATAAAGTGTACACCATAAAAAAGGGGGGTGGTAGGAGAAGCGAACACCCTTATGTATTCAGAGTTAAATGGCAAGTTTTTCCCTGAATGCTCTGTGTTCCCTTCTCTGAGGCTGTGGGTCCCTATAATTGCACCAGAGGTGGTACCCCCTTATATATATATATATATATATATATATATAATATATATATATATATATATATATATATATATATATATATATATAATATATATAATTTAGATATTTAGAACCTATTTTTATTATTTTATAACCCCGCCAAGTACAACTTTCAGTAAATATATTGAGAAGAGAAGTGGTGGCAGAGCAACAGGAGGAAGAAAGTCAAATAAAAGAGGGCAACTAAGAGTCAATCCCCCCCCTCATGGGCCCCTTCTCCCACATGCCCCCCCCCCCACTAATGCTGCCCCTTCACATTCTTAATACATGTGATAAGGAAACTCCCAATAGATAGTGGGTGGGGGGAGGAGAGATATACCGGAGACCGGAGGGAGACCAACACGAAAGATGTGGATTTATATTAAAGGA
Source organism: Procambarus virginalis (assembly GCA_020271785.1). Taxonomy (NCBI): domain Eukaryota; kingdom Metazoa; phylum Arthropoda; class Malacostraca; order Decapoda; family Cambaridae; genus Procambarus; species Procambarus virginalis. Next base: position 35,573 of record WNGS01163647.1, read on the forward strand.
AGAGCATGGAAAATTAGTAGTAAAGGCAAGGGGTGGTAAAGAAAGGGTGAGGGAAACAGAACGAGGCGGGTGAGAAAGAGCAAGAAGCGAGGCTGGATGGGAAATATTCAATACCCCAGGCCAAGCTTGGAACCACTCAGTGATATGTTGGCCTATATAAGATCACAAAAATCTAATTAATTTGAGTAACATTAAATCTCATTAGTGACCCGAGTCTCAACATCCCATCAAAATTTGGGTCTACTTGTTTATATTATAATGAACAATGAACTTTCTTCCCGCTTGGGCCTACCTTCGACAATGTCAGTATAAGGTCAAACAATAATGGCATACAATCAATGCATCAGTGGACAAACATGGAACGTCGCAAGGCTCGTACTCCACACTAATCCAACAGGCTGGATTGTATATAATTATTGTTTGATCTTTTATTTTTTTAGGATGGCTGCTGGTAGTAGGAGGGTTTTGTTGTCGTGGTGCTGTATGTGAGAATATTTCCGTGCTTTATTGCATGTACATATTGTAATATTGTGTTTCAAATGAGAACACTATTTGAGAGTATAGGCCATACTCAAGTGTCCGGGAGTGGCACCAGAGGATGGAGCTGGAACCCGCCCCCCAAAATGAAGGGAAAAGTGGTGACGTTTGGGTCCGTCTTGCACCATTATGAAGGCTTGATGGTGATCCAAGGCGGACCAACAACTTTCTACATTTGTGGGTTAGTGTTCAGAAGGCAGAGTTGGGATTGAAATGTAACTGTGCTTTCAGAGGACTTGGTTGTAGAATACAGATGGGTAAGGCTAATAACAGAAATCATTCTTTTTCCTACATTAGAAACCGAGATGGAATGGGCCTACCATTTATGAAGAATGTATTCATTTATTTTATACCTCAGGTCTTGACGGGAAATTTAGGTAGGTAGGCGTATACATCGTGCTCTAAACGCCTATGCATGAGAAGAATGCATGTGAAGTAAACGCATATATGAAGAAATCCTATAAAGATTCATTAATTTCACTTGCAGCCCAAAAAGCCTTTTATATCATAACTCTATGACTGGGTACAAAAGGTCGCGTTACGCAAGAGACAACACACAGATTTCCAGTACATTACAAATTTTGTTTTTCGAGCCATTCATGATTTTGAGGGCTTGCATTACTACCATATACAAATTACAAACAATTACTAGGGTGGAACAATTTGTAGGTGTATACAATAATAGTTTGGCTGATATTATTGTGGTAATTTAAATTTATTTGATGACGTCTGTATATTTATCTGTATTAGACAAATATATTAAACAGAACTTTGTGAGGTTTTCCAGGGAAGTAGTTTAAAAGTGCTCCATGTTAGATCTTTTTCATAAAAGGTCAATAAACTCTTACGCACAAAAGAAGAGCATCTCCCTTTTTCACTAATCTACATATAATAATTTTTATATCTGCTCTACACTATCTTCCTTTCGATAACAGTGCCAATTATATAAAGCAGTGTGTGTGTGTGGTGTTTGACCAATGAGAGTCGTCGTTACAAAGCGCCTATTCATTCCTAATCTAACCCAGTACTACGTGAGACAACAAACGCGGCGTTGCCATTTTGCTCTTTCCGAGAAACTGGGGGCCACCCTGGAAACACAAACCGAAACTGTCTCTATTTTCAGCATGTTACAACTTGTAATATAGTTGCTACATCTTGGCTTAACGTGTTTATGACGTATTAGAACGTTGTTACAACTTGCTATATTGGTTGTTATAATTGGTTAGGTGTTAAACTATAACTTTTAATGACACTATTCTTTCTCTTGTTAATATATTAATTACAAATACAAATGAATTAACATACCCTAAATAAATACAACAACCATCCACTCCTTCACTCGTCTTATCTCCACCCAAATTAATAAATCGTTTTCTCGGGACAACTTGTATATATATATATAGTGTGTGTGTGTGTGTGTGTGTGTGTGTGTGTGTGTGTGTGTGTGTGTGTGTGTGTGTGTGTGTGTGTGTGTGTGTCAGTAATGGGACAACTGTTGTACCATAACAGTTGTCTAACTCCCAGGTACCTATTTACTGCTAGGTGAACAGAGTCAGTAGGTGAAAGGAAACTTGTCCATCCACTTCTGTCAGGCCCGAGGATGGAACCCGGGATTCCTGATTGTGACTGGAGAACGCAGCCAACTGTGCTACGAAACCCATCACTGGCTAAATATTTCTCATGTTACAGAAAACACTGAGCTCGTCACATACACTTAACATAACATCATAAGAGAGAAGACACACACCATATATATATATTTCTAATTTGTAATAACCCTAATCTACATAAGCTGTACGACATCTGCGCAGGGGAGGGGGGGGGGGGGGAGAGACGCCATGACCCCGCTGCCAGACGCGCGAGCGCACCACCATGGCGTCGGCGCATGAAAAAAGTTGGGAACAATTTTCACGAGAAAGAGAAGTACAATCGCGAGGCGTCTCATCAACGACAACGCCACGGGAAATGGCTCATTCAACGCCACACACACACACAACCCTAAAAAGCAGAACGCACATGACAATACACCTTTTTATGGCCAACTGTAAGAGTGACAGCAGCGCCAGCTACTGCAAAGGACTACCTTTCCACAACCAACATTATGAAAAATACGGGAAAATTGCCATGATGAATCCCAAGCACAAAATATATATATTGAACGTGGAATGAAAACTAGAATGATAAAAAAAAGGTGTTAAAAAAAACATTTACTGAAGAAACCGCTAAAATTTTTCATATTTATCAAGATTTCATATATATTTGTTTTCCATAATCAGAGTTAGTATCTTATAATCTAAATCGAATTTAAAACGTGTGAAACCTATATTTCGCTAATTTGTTATTTCATATTTTGCTTCTAAACCAGATGGTATAGAAAAATCTATACAAGTCGATACAAAGAAGGAACTGTTTAACTAAACACATATATAGAGCAAAGTTCAAAAAATAAATTTATGACAAACAATGCAAGTCAACACTACCATTGTAGAAGTAACGGATAGGTCAACACACTATCACTGATAGCAGTAGTCACTAACACAGGACGTGTTTAGTGACTTAGTTCTACAGTGTCTAAGTTCTAAGTTTTTCGTTCTACAGTGTCACTGCCACTGTAGAACTCGACAAACTATAACTGCAGGAGACACTGACAGAACAAGTCAAGAAACTGCCACTGCAGAAGTCACTGACCTAGCCTAGCATTCCCACCCATTACCCTGACGTTAGCAAAACGTTATAATTTAGACCCTAAGAACGAGAATGGGAATGTACACCATGCAAGCCTAACCTCGTCAACGTATAATTTCATATCGATATGTGTGTGTGTGTGTGTGTGTAACACACATATTAAAAAAAAACACTAGTATTCTAAATTAAAATGTTGAAGTCTCTCAGAAAATCATTGGCTAAGACTTACAGACTTAATATAGCCTGTCTTACACAATAATTGTCTTTTGTCTCAGAACTTTTGTGATTAAAACTTTAATTTAAAAACAAGTTTAAAAATAAATAATAATTTTCTTTTTATCGCTAAATCTCCTTAAGGAGCTAGGTTACGTTAAAAAAATATGCTGAGATGTACAATTACAAAATTTCGACGATGGAAAGTTTGAAGCGTAATAACCATTAACAATTATATGAAAAATTAAATACAGTATTTCTGTTTTACGGAACATTCAAATTTCACTTAATATTGGGAAATGTTTAAATTCAATATATAATTATAAGAACTCCTAGGATGCACTTACAATTATATGTTAGAGAACGACACACACTTGTTGCGGAGGGCTGGCAGTTATTAGGGGAAAGAGCCAAGCCATTACGACTATATAGCACTTGGAAGGGGTGACGATAAAGATTTAGGATGGGACGGGGGGAAGGAATGGTGCCCACCATTTGGACGGTCGGGGATTGAACGCCGACTTGCATGAAGCGAGACCGTCGCTCTACCGTCCAGCCCAAGTGGTTGGTACATTTGTTGTGGGCTAAACACTATTCTGATAGTGTTTAATGTACTAACGCGTGCCTCGACATATCTAATAATATCAACTTTACATCCAACTAAGAAAGTTGAACGTCAACAATCCTAAATAAAAAAAATACATTACAATGCGGCAAAATATCAATAACTTAGAAATATAGCAAATAAAACAATAAAAAAATCACTATGCACACTGCCTAAGCCTTTTCATCTACAGTATTTAGAAAACAAAACAAAAAAAATCTTGAAATTCCCACATATTAGTACAGTACTAAGCTTGCATCAACGACACTTATCATTAGCTTACACTCCTCTAGCACTGTAAACGTGTTCTTAACTCTCCTTGAGGCACCATTAAGTGCCTCAATATTAGTACCCCGGCCCACCACACTTGAAAGGAAAATGACGATGTTTTGGTCCGTCCTGGACCCTTCTCAAGTCATGTAATAATACTTCATAAGGATCCAGCCTGGGGCCAGATTCACGAAGCAGATACGCAAGCACTTACGAACCTGTCCATCTTTTCTCATTTTTTTGGCGGCTTTGTTGACAATTAATAAACAGTTAATAAGCTCCGAAGCACCAGGATGCGGTTTATAACAATAACAACAGTTGATTGGGACATTTTTAGGTTTGTAAAGTGTTTAATAAATGTAACCAGAGCCCTCAAAGATTGAGTCAAGACGTACACGTTCGTAAGTATTTGCGTAACTGTTTTGTGAATCCGATCCAGGTCGAACTAAAACGGTATTATCTCCTTTCTTTCTCCTGAACCATTATCAAGACATGTGACACCACTTGAGAAGAGGTCTAGGTCGCACTGAAACGTCCTCAATCTCCCTTCTTTCATGTGTTGGGTTGCTAATGTCATTTTTCCCTTAGGGTAAAAACCCGTTTTGCTGTCCGTTCCTTACTTAAGCTGAAGCAAATCCATAAAAATCTGTCAATAGGCTATTAGTACCTTCTCCCGCCGCCGGTAAAATATGGATCCATCATTCCTTGTCCCTGGTCGATGTTTCATCAGTGCCAAGCAAACTTCAAGACGACACTGGCTCGTTGGGAGGTTTCCAACAATGCCAGGGCGCTGAAGGCCTGTTTCTACAGTGCCAGTATGATGTATAAAACTTCATACTGTGTCTCTTGAGCCCCAAGATATTTGTGCAACTGAAATACTCCAAAATGCTGGCAAAAAAAGTGGAAAAGTAACTAAAGAACCTATCCTGTAGGCCTAATATACCTCATATTATGTATACTTTTGTACACATATATGTGGTATACTAGGATTGGGAAACCTTAGGTGTATTTGATGCCTTTTTTCCTCATCTCGTCCACATAATTAATAACGAAAACAATAATTCGAGAATGCGAGCGCTCATTTTTTGTATGTTTCACAAATAGTCGATATAAGTACTATCATTTCCGGATGACAGGCTGCAGTGCCAGAGTGCTGCACAATCTTCCTGCAGTGCCAAAGTGCTGCACAACCTTCCTACAGTGCCAGAGTGCTGCACAATCTTCCTGCAGTGCCAGAGTGCTGCACAACCTTCCTGCAGTGCCAGAGTGCTGCACAATCTTCCTGCAGTGCCAGAGTGCTGCACAACCTTCCTACAGTGCCAGAGTGCTCCACAATCTTCCTGCAGTGCCAAGTGCTGCACAACCTTCCTACAGTGCCAGTGCTGCACAATCTTCCTGCAGTGCCAGAGTGTTGCACAACCTTCCTGCAGTGCCAGAGTGCTGCACAATCTTCCTGCAGTGCCAGAGTGCTGCACAACCTTCCTACAGTGCCAGAGTGCTGCACACTCTTCCTGCAGTGCCACAGTGCTGCACAACCTTCCTACAGTGCCAAAGTGCTGCATAAACGTTGCACGAGACTTACATAATGTGGAATACCTTCACAATTAATTAGGCAGCATTGA
>WNGS01163648.1:3268-17241 GCA_020271785.1 Procambarus virginalis
TGTGAAAGATAGGGGTCTTAAGAAGACTTGGCAAAACGACAACTAATAGCCTACACCTAGGACTTTTAAACGCATTTGATGTGTTAAGGACGAGTGCTGTGGTGAACCTGTTGTTCAACGAGGAGCCAAAGGCAAAGCAACGAGGAGCATTGAAACGCAGGTCCCTCAAACTGCTCGAAAGGAAAAGGGAGAATCGAAGCGAATTTGGTTGTGGGAGATCCCAGGTGAGATATTTAGACAGAACGTTTTGTGCCAGAGATAGGGGAACAGATTAAGGTGTTGTGCTATCCGGGAGCTGGAATTGGTGATATTGTTGGAAACATGAATGATATTATGAGGGAAATGGGAACAAACCCATTATTTGTATTAGTGCAGGGGGTAATGATGTTGGAAGAGTTAGGAGTGAGGAACTAATACAGAGATTCAGGACAGCCATTGAATTAGTTAGGAGCAAGGGAGGAATCCCGATCATATGTGGCATTCTTCCAAGAAAGGGAGTGGGAAATGAATGGATGTCGAGGGCACTTGGTGTCAATTGCCGGCTGGAAAGATATTGCAAATCAAATGCAATATCTTTCATAGACAACTGGGAACACTTCTATGGAAGGAATGAAATGTATGCTCGTGATGGGGTGAATCTATCGAGAGCTGGGGTTGTTGCTGTTGCGAACTCGTTGGAAGAAGTGGTTAGAGGTGTTTGTTTGGGTTTAAACTGTTAGTAGATAGAGGTATGGGAATTGATTTGGAGGAAGGAGGTAATAAAAGTTTGTGTTTGTGGGAGAAAGGAATTGGCAAAATGATCAGGGAAATAGAAGGGCCTCAAAATAACAATTCACTTACGGCATATTACACTAACAGTAGAAGTCTAAGAAATAAAATTAACGAATTAAATGCTCTTGTCTGCACAGAAAAAATAGATATTATTGCATTTACCGAAACGTGGATGAATGTAGATAATAGAGAACTATTAGCTGAATATCAAATAAATGGATTTAAACTATTTCACACAAATAGATATATTGACGAGGAGGTGGAGTAGCCATATACGTTAGGGACAATTTGAAATGTAGTCTCAAAGAGGGAATCAAACTGAGCCACACACAGAAACTATTTGGATAGAATTAAACGAAAAAGCAAATAATATTAAAATAGGAGTTATATATAGGCCATGAAATTTACACAGAATGGAAGCAAAGCATCTATGGGATGAAATATCTAGGGCATCTAGATCTAACAGTATTTGTGTCATGGGTGACTTTAATTTTAGTGGAATAAACTGGTTGAACAAAACAGGAATAGTGTAGCAGAAGATTTTCTAGAATTAAATGAAGATTGCTTTCTTACGCAACACATTAATTTAAGGAACCAACACGGGAAAATAATATTTTAGATTTAGTGTTAACTAACAGGGAAACACAAATTAATGACATCGAAATAGGGAACATAAGAACATAAGAACAAAGGCAACTGCAGAAGGCCTATTGGCCCATACGAGGCAGCTCCTATTTATAACCACCCAATCCCACTCATATACATGTCCAACCCATGCTTAAAACAATCGAGGGACCCCACCTCCACAATGTTACGCGGCAATTGGTTCCACAAATCAACAACCCTGTTACTGAACCAGTATTTACCCAAGTCTTTCCTAAATCTAAACTTATCCAATTTATACCCATTGTTTCGCGTTCTGTCCTGTGATGATACTTTCAATACCCTATTAATATCCCCTTTGTTATGTCCATTCATCCACTTGTAAACCTCTATCATGTCACCCCTAACTCTTCGCCTTTCCAGTGAATGCAAATTAAGCTTTGTTAATCTTTCTTCATATGAAAGATTTCTAATTTGGGGAATTAACTTAGTCATCCTACGCTGGACACGTTCAAGTGAATTTATATCCATTCTATAATATGGCGACCAAAACTGAACTGCATAATCTAAATGGGGCCTAACCAGAGCAAGATATAGCTTGAGAACCACACCAGGTGTCTTGTTACTTACGCTGCGATTAATAAATCCGAGTGTCCTATTTGCCTTATTACGAACATTTATGCATTGATCCTTTTGTTTTAAATTCTTACTAATTATAACTCCCAGATCCCTTTCGCAATCCGACTTCGCAATCTCAACACCATCTAGCTCGTATCTTGTAACTCTATCATCATTACCTAGCCTCAGAACTTTACATTTATCAGCATTAAACTGCATCTGCCAGTCCTTTGACCATTTCAAAACCCTATCTAGATCAACTTGAAGTGATAGTGAGTCCTCCTCCGAATTAATTTCCCTACCGATTTTCGTATCATCGGCAAATTTGCAAATGTTGCTACTCAAACCTGAATCTAAATCATTTATATATATTATAAACAACAGAGGTCCCAAGACAGAGCCTTGAGGCACTCCACTTACAACATTTTCCCACTCTGACTTGACTCCATTTATACTAACTCTCTGTTTCCTTTGGTATAGCCATGCCCTAATCCAGCTTAATATAGCACCCCCAATACCATGAGCCTCTATCTTTTTAATCAGTCTTTCATGTGGCACTGTATCGAAAGCTTTGCTAAAGTCAAGGTACACAACATCACAATCCTTACCACTATCAACTGCCTCAACTATGCTAGAATAAAAAGATAACAAATTTGTTAAACATGAACGGCCATTTATAAAACCATGTTGCGACTCAATTATTAATTTATGTTTTTCAAGATGAAGACGAATTTTATTTGCTATTATAGATTCGAGTAACTTTCCCACAATAGACGTTAGGCTAATTGGTCGATAGTTAGACGCAAGTGATCTATCTCCTTTCTTAAAAACTGGTATCACATTAGCAACTTTCCAAAACTCTGGCACTCTGCCTGACTCTATTGATTTATTAAATATGATTGACAGTGGGTCACAAAGCTCCTCTTTGCATTCTTTCAGCACTCTGGCAAACACTTCATCCGGCCCTGGGGATTTGTTTGGTTTGAGTTTTACTATTTGTTTAAGAACATCCTCCCTGGTAACTGCTAAACTCGTCAACCTGTCCTCGTCCCCACCCACATAGACTTGTTGGGCTGAAGGCATATTGTTAAGTTCCTCTTTAGTAAATACAGATACAAAATATTTATTAAAAATACTACTCATCTCTTCATCACTATCTGTTATTTGACCTGTCTCAGTTTTTAATGGACCTATCCTTTCCCTAGTCTTAGTTCGATATAACTGAAAAAACCCTTTAGGATTTGTCTTTGCTTGCCCTGCTATACGAACTTCATAGTTTCTTTTTGCTTTCCTTATCTCTTTTTTAACATTTCTAACTAGTTGTACGAATTCCTGTTCTAAAGTGACCTCCCCATTTTTAATCCTCTTGTACCAAGCTCTCTTTTTACCTATAAGATTCTTCAAATTCTTTGTTATCCACTTTGGGTCATTAGTAATCGATCTATTCAATTTGTGTGGTATACTACGTTCCTGTGCTTTGTTTAGAATATTCTTAAATACGTTATAAATTGAATCTACATCGAAATCCCCATTTACATCACCTATCGCTGGGTTCATGTCTCGCTCCAAGACCGGCCCACACCCCATACCCAAGACTTTCCAATCAATTTGACCCAAAAATTTCTTAGGCTATTAAAATCAGCTTTTCGAAAATCTGGCACTTTAACAGAATTTTCTCCTACAGGTCTATTCCATTCTATGCCAAATCTGATTTCTTTGTGATCACTGTTCCCTAGCTCACTCCCTATTTCGATGTCATTAATTTGTGTTTCCCTGTTAGTTAACACTAAATCTAAAATATTATTTTCCCGTGTTGGTTCCTTAATGTGTTGCGTAAGAAAGCAATCGTCAATTAATTCTAGAAAATCTTCTGCTTCACTATTCCCTGTTTTGTTCAACCAGTTTATTCCACTCAAATTAAAGTCACCCATGACATAAATACTGTTAGATCTAGATGCCCTAGATATTTCATCCCATAGATGCTTTGCTTCCATTCTGTCTAAATTTGGTGGCCTATATATAACTCCTATTATAATATTATTTGCTTTTTCGTTTAATTCTATCCAAATAGTTTCTGTGTGTGGCTCAGTTTTGATTCCCTCTTTGAGACTACATTTCAAATTGTCCCTAACGTATATGGCTACTCCACCACCTCGTCTAATATATCTATCTGTGTGAAATAGTTTAAATCCATTTATTTGATATTCGGCTAATAGTTCTCTATTATCAACATTCATCCACGTTTCGGTAAGTGCAATAATATCTATTTTTTCTGTGCAGACAAGAGCATTTAATTCGTTAATTTTATTTCTTAGACTTCTACTGTTTGTGTAATATACCCTAAGTGAATTGTTATTTTGAGGCCCTTCTCTTTCCCTGATCATTTTGCCAATTACTTTCTCCCGCAAACACATACTTTTATTACATCCTTCCTCCAAATCAATTCCCATACCTCTATCTACTAACAGTTTAAACCCAAACAAACACCTCTAACCACTTCTTCCAACGAGTTTGCAACAGCAACAACCCCAGCTCTCGATAGATGCACCCCATCACGAGCATACATTTCATTCCTTCCATAGAAGTGTTCCCAGTTGTCTATGAAAGATATTGCATTTGATTTGCAATATCTTTCCAGCCGGCAATTGACACCAAGTGCCCTCGACATCCATTCATTTCCCACTCCCTTTTTGGAAGAATGCCACATATGATCGGGATTCCTCCCTTGCTCCTAACTAATTCAATGGCTGTCCTGAATCTCTGTATTAGTTCCTCACTCCTAACTCTCCAACATCATTACCCCCTGCACTAATACAAATAATGGGTTTGTTCCCATTTCCCGTCATAATATCATTCATGTTTCCACATAATCACCAATTCCAGCTCCCGGATAGCACACCCTTAATCTGTTCCCCTATCTCTGGCACAAAACGTTCTGTCTAAATATCTCGCCTGGGAATCTCCCTCAACCAAGTGTTGAGGGAGATTCCCTCAACCAACTTATCTTTCAACCAAAATTCGCTTCGATTCTCCCTTTTCCTTTCGAGCAGTTTGAGGGACCTGCGTTTCAATGCTCCTCGTTGCTTTGCCTCCTCGTTGAACAACAGGTTCACCACAGCACTCGTCCTCTAACACATCAAATGCGTTAAAAGTCCTTAGGTGTAGGCTATTAGTTGTCGGTTTTGCCAAGGTCTTCTTAAGACCCCTGTCTTTCACAACTTGCCAAGACGAGGACTTCTTAATACTGGTCTCAACAAAGGCCTCCTTTGATTCTTCCTGATGTTGCTTCAGCAAACTTACCTCCTCCCATAGCGAATTCAGCTCTGTCCTCAGATCTCCAACTAGATTGACCAGTTCCTTCACTAATCCTTCCATTATTGTTGTAATAATATTACTACAATCGGAGCTCCAGCTAACACAACCTCTCACTGTGACAGCACCTGACTGACTGTCACTTTATACTTAATGTTTTAATATTTATTTATACTTATATTTTAAGGATGTAGTCATCATGAGCTACCATGATCAGAGAAATCATACTCATGGCATCCCCAAACTTTAAAATTAATATTCTTTAACAAAAAATCCCTATCACTTTGTTGATGAGGATTGGCCATCCAAACAGTAAAGTTCTCTTGGCTGTCCAAACCGTCAAATTCTCATGGCCAGCCAAACCAATATGGCCCCCACACGCACGCTGCCGTTCAGGTGAGAACTAATCGTTATAAAACTGGGAGTTGGGCTGTTTTATTCGAATCAGAACTGAATATATTAATTTGTTTAATATATAATGTGTTAGAATTTCTCTCACTTACCAGGCCTAAGAAAATTGTTGCAACTCAATCCTTGCTCAATCCAACCCAACATACCACACACCCTAACAGACGACACACACATATGTCAACCAATGGTGGACGGGCCACCGAACTTTCAAACCTCCTCTCTCTCTACACCCACATCCACTTCCAGAATTTCACCTCCCCACCGCTCTACTATCCCATCCTTTCCAAACCCTTTGGACATTAAATCCCAGTTGCAGGTATTAAAAAACGGAAGTAGTGTACCCTCGCGAGATCATTTAGGGTCATTCAAGTTGTGATATATGTCATCAAACTAACAGAAGAAAGTCTTAAGTATACTTACTTGCAGATTATGCATAATTGCTGAGATTTACAAACGAAGACGTTTGAGAGAGAGTACAAGGAGATCTAGATGCGCTCAAGCGGTGGTCGGACAGATGGTCAATTTCCTTTAACACTGACAAATACAAAGCACTAATTATAGGTGAGACGAAGAGAAGGCACCAGGAATAGTATAGGCTAGAAAGCTATTTCTTGATTCTGTTAACACAACAAGGTGAAGACTGCTAGGATGGTACACGCGCACATGGACAGATAATTTACATCAAAGTTGTGAGAAACGTTTAGGTGACCAAAAGACTATTATCTAGGAAACACAGTGTCCCGGACTTACTAATGTTCCACAGTCACATCCATATTGATTTGATCTCCATTTTTTCTTAAGATTGTCTGATTAAAAGTGATAATTTACTACATTCTTTCCAAATTAATACTCACATCTTAAGAATAAAAGGAAAATATATATATATATATATATATTAAGTGAATAGTAAAAGAAGAATCAACTTGACATTGGGAGGAACTTCGGACGGCGAGGCCGCGGAGGACGCTCCCACAGCTGGGCTACGAGGCCGCGGAGGACGCTCCCACAGCTGGGCTACGAGGCCGCGGAGGACGCTCCCACAGCTGGGCTACGAGGCCGCGGAGGACGCTCCCACAGCTGGGCTACGAGGCCGCGGAGGACGCTCCCACAGCTGGGCTACGAGGCCGCGGAGGACGCTCCCACAGCTGGGCTACGAGGCCGCGGAGGACGCTCCCACAGCTGGGCTACGAGGCCGCGGAGGACGCTCCCACAGCTGGGCTACGAGGCCGCAGAGGACGCTCCCACAGCTGGGCTACGAGGCCGCGGGGGACGCTCCCACAGCTGGGCTACGAGGCCGCGGAGGACGCTCCCACAGCTGGGCTACGAGGCCGCGGAGGACGCTCCCACAGCTGGGCTACGAGGCCGCGGAGGACGCTCCCACAGCTGGGCTACGAGACCGCGGAGGACGCTCCCACAGCTGGGCTACGAGGCCGCGGAGGACGCTCCCACAGCTGGGTTACGAGGCCGCGGAGGGCGCTCCCACAGCTGGGCTACGAGGCCGCGGAGGGCGCTCCCACAGCTGGGCTACGAGGCCGCGGAGGACGCTCCCACAGCTGGGCTACGAGGACGCGGAGGACGCTCCCACAGCTGGGCTACGAGGCCGCGGAGGACGCTCCCACAGCTGGGCTACGAGGCCGCAGAGGACGCTCCCACAGCTGGGCTACGAGGCCGCGGAGGACGCTCCCACAGCTGGGCTACGAGGCCGCGGAGGACGCTCCCACAGCTGGGCTACGAGGCCGCGGAGGACGCTCCCACAGCTGGGCTACGAGGCCGCGGAGGACGCTCCCACAGCTGGGCTACGAGGCCGCGGAGGACGCTCCCACAGCTGGGCTACGAGGCCGCGGAGGACGCTCCCACAGCTGGGATACGAGGCCGCGGAGGACGCTCCCACAGCTGGGCTACGAGGCCGCGGAGGACGCTCCCACAGCTGGGCTACGAGGCCGCGGAGGACGCTCCCACAGCTGGGCTACGAGGCCGCGGAGGACGCTCCCACAGCTGGGCTACGAGGCCGCGGAGGACGCTCCCACAGCTGGGCTACGAGGCCGCGGAGGACGCTCCCACAGCTGGGCTACGAGGCCGCGGAGGACGCTCCCACAGCTGGGCTACGAGGCCGCGGAGGACGCTCCCACAGCTGGGCTACGAGGCCGCGGAGGACGCTCCCACAGCTGGGCTACGAGCACGCGGAGGACGCTCCCACAGCTGGGCTACGAGACCGCGGAGGACGCTCCCACAGCTGGGCTACGAGGCCGCGGAGGACGCTCCCACAGCTGGGCTACGAGGCCGCGGAGGACGCTCCCACAGCTGGGCTACGAGGCCGCGGAGGACGCTCCCACAGCTGGGCTACGAGGCCGCGGAGGACGCTCCCACAGCTGGGCTACGAGGCCGCGGAGGACGCTCCCACAACTGGGCTACGAGGCCGCGGAGGACGCTCCCACAGCTGGGTTACGAGGCCGCGGAGGACGCTCCCACAGCTGGGCTACGAGGCCGCGGAGGACGCTCCCACAGCTGGGCTACGAGGCCGCGGAGGACGCTCCCACAACTGGGCTACGACGGCTTCTGATTACTCTTTCATAAACACAGATCTTGTGTTTAGTCTTTAGTTTAGTCTGTCTTTAGTCTTTGTCTTGAGTGTTAAACACTCACCCACCACCACACGCAGGGATGGCAGGTCCTGCCTCACAGGGTTACTTGAATTCTACGACCATGCTACAAAAATAAGGCAAGAAAGAGAAGGGTGGGCAGACTGCATATTTTTGGATTGTCAGAAAGCCTTTGATACAGTGCCACACAAGAGGCTAGTGAAAAAGCTGGAGATGCAGGCTGGAGTGAAAGGGAAGGTACTCCGTTGGATACAGGAGTACCTAACCAACAGGAGACAAAGAGTCAGTGTGAGGGGTGAGGTCTCAGATTGGCGAGACGTTACGAGTGGAGTCCCGCAGGGGTCAGTCCTTGGACCTATACTGTTTCTGATATATGTAAATGATCTCCCAGAGGGTATAGAATCGTTTCTCTCAATGTTTGCCGATGATGCAAAAATTATGAGGAGGATTGAAACTGAGGACGATAGTAGGAGGCTACAAGACGACCTAGACAGACTGAGTGAATGGTCCAACAAATGGCTGTTGAAGTTCAACCCGAGTAAATGCAAAGTAATGAAACTAGGCAGTGGAAACAGGAGGCCAGACACAGGATACAGAATAGGAGATGAAGTACTTAATGAAACGGACAGAGAGAAAGATCTAGGAGTTGATATCACACCAAACCTGTCTCCTGAAGCCCACATAAAAAGGATAACATCTGCGGCATATGCGAGGCTGGCTAACATCAGAACAGCGTTCAGGAACCTGTGTAAGGAATCATTCAGAATCTTGTACACCACATATGTAAGACCAATCCTGGAGTACGCAGCCCCAGCATGGAGCCCGTACCTTGTCAAGCACAAGACGAAGCTGGAAAAAGTCCAAAGGTATGCCACTAGACTAGTCCCAGAACTAAGAGGCATGAGTTACGAGGAAAGGCTGCGGGAAATGCACCTTACGACACTGGAAGACAGAAGAGTAAGGGGAGATATGATCACAACCTACAAAATCCTCAGAGGAATCGACCGGGTAGACAAGGACAAACTATTCAACACTGGGGGGACGCGAACAAGGGGACACAGGTGGAAACTGAGTACCCACATGAGCCACAGAGACGTTAGAAGGAACTTTTTCAGTGTCAGAGTAGTTAACGGATGGAATGCATTAGGCAGTGATGTGGTGGAGGCTGACTCCATACACAGTTTCAAGTGTAGATATGATAGAGCCCAGTAGGCTCAGGAATCTGTACACCAGTTGATTGACAGTTGAGAGGCGGGACCAAAGAGCCAAAGCTCAACCCCCGCAAGCACAAATAGGTGAGTACAAATAGGTGAGTACACTGTAGGAACATGTGAGTGTAACACTCACCACCACACTGTAGGAACATGTGAGTGTAACACTCTCCACCACCACACTGTAGGAACATGTGAGTGAAACACTCACCCACCACCACACTGTAGGAACATGTGAGTGTAACATCCACCACCACACTGCAGGAACATGTGAGTGTAACACCCACCACCACACTGTAGGAACATGTGAGTGTAACACCCACCACCACACTGTAGGAACATGTGAGTGTAACACCCACCACCACACTGTAGGAACATGTGAGTGAAACACTCACCCACCACCACACTGTAGGAACATGTGAGTGTAACACTCACCCACTACCACACTGTAGGAACATGTGAGTGTAACACCCACCACCACACTGTAGAAACATGTGAGTGTAACACTCACCCACTACCACACTGTAGGAACATGTGAGTGTAACACCCACCACCACACTGTAGGAACATGTGAGTGAAACACTCACCCACCACCACACTGTAGGAACATGTGAGTGTAACACTCACCCACCACCACACTGTAGGAACATGTGAGTGTAACACCCACCACCACACTGTAGGAACATGTGAGTGTAACACTCACCCACTACCACACTGTAGGAACATGTGAGTGTAACACCCACCAAGACACTGTAGGAACATGTGAGTGTAACACCCACCACCACACTGTAGGAACATGTGAGTGTAACACCCACCACCACACTGTAGGAACATGTGAGTGTAACACACCCACTACCACACTGTAGGAACATGTGAGTGTAACACCACCACCACACTGTAGGAACATGTGAGTGTAACACCTACTACCACACTGTAGGAACATGTGAGTGTAACACCCACCACCACACTGTAGGAACATGTAAGTGTAACACTCACCCACCACCACACTGTAGGAACATGTGAGTGTAACACTCACCCACCACCACACTGTAGGAACATGTGAGTGTAACACCCACCACCACACTGTAGGAACATGTGAGTGTAACACCCACCACCACACTGTAGGAACATGTGAGTGTAACACCCACCACCACACTGTACGAACATGTGAGTGAAACACTCACCCACCACCACACTGTAGGAACATTTGAGTGTAACACTCACCCACCACAACTTTCTGGGATCTTTCTCAGCACCCCCACCTCCCCCCCCCCACCCCTACCTCCCCCCAACCCATGGTAACTACCGCACAGGAGCCTATCCAAGTACCAATGCTCATGGAACAGCTTCCTACACTAGTGGGGAGGATGGGTGAAAATGGATATAAGAAAGTGAGCTTCAAGGTAATGTAGAAAGTGAGCTTCAAGGTAGCGTCGATGGGATTACCAACAAAGCAAGTGAACTGGCAGAAAGGGTGCAGGAAGAAAACTCAGATGTAATAGGACTCACAGAAACAAAGTTGTCAGGAGTCATAACAAACGCTGTGTTTCCAAAGGACTACTATATAGTAAAGAAAGAGAGGGAAGGGAGAGGAGGAGTGGCCCTGTTGGTAAGGAACTACTGGAGGTCTGAAGTAAATTCCTGGCTGTGACAGATTCAGAAACTATATAACGGGAAATATGACAGTGGTGGACCTAAGATAATAGTGGCAGTCATTTACAACCCTCCACTAAATGACAGAAGACCCTGACAAGAGTTTGACAGAAACAACATGGCTACAAATAATATAATAGAGAAAGCAGCTCCAGTTGCCTGCAGAACTCTTAATCATGGGCGATTTCAATATGGAAACATAGATTGGGAGAATGGGGACCCACATGGAGGTGAGGATACATGGAGAGCTAAACTCTTGGAAAGTGACAACAAGGAACTTTCTGACCCAACATGTCAGAGGACCCACAAGAATGAGAGCCAATGACGAACCAACTAGATTCGACCTGATATTCACCTTGAATGAGTCAGAAATAAGGGAAGTCAAATTTGAAGCCTCCATAAGAATGAGTGACCACAGTGTATTGACATTTCAGTATCTGGTAGAGGTAGGGATAACCTATCCATGGATGGAATTGGAAGGGAGAAGACTAAATTACCGAAGAGGAAAGTATGACGAAATGAGGAACTTCCTAATGGGAATACCATTGGGAAACAGACCTCAGAGAAAAGACTGTTCAGGATATGATGGACTACGTCACCCAGAAGTGCCAGGAAGCTGCAGACAGGTTTATCCCTCCCCAAAAGGAGAAAAATGAAAAGCAACAGAAGAATCCATGGATCAATCAGGAATGTAAGGTAGCGAAGCAATTGAGTACAAGAACATAGAGAAACTACAGGAATAACAGAACACCAGAGAGCAGGTAGAGATATCAGTGGGCCAGAAATGAGTACCTCAGAGTGAGGAGGGAAGCAGAGAGACAGTATGCAAATGACATCGCGAGTAGATCCAAGACCCAACCAAAACCTCTCCACAGCCACATCAGGAGGAAAACAGTAATGAAGGAACAAGTGATGAAACTAAGAGAAGGAGAGAACAAATACATAGTTTCCATGTTAGCAAGTTTAGCTCTTGCTAACCACAGAGCCAAAACCCAACCCCCGCAAGCACAACTAGGTGAGTACATCAAATCAGCACTTGCATGCTCATGTGAATGCCAGAGTGACTGTTTGTGTTGATGTGTGTGTGTGCATGTGCTAATTAAAACTGGACAATACATATATAGAAATTATTTACCTTACTTTCACTTATTCAAACACATTCAAAAGTTCATGAACATTAACAGTTACACAAATATTATTCTAATATAGTTCACTTATTTATTTATTTATTTATTTGGTAAATCCAAAACCTACACAAAACAAGCAACACACTACATTTCATTTTGCTTATTAGATTCTTGGTGTTTATGCAAGATAAGATCTGTGTTTATGAAAGAGTAATCAGAAGCCGTCGTAACCCAGCTGTGGGAGCGTCCTCCGCGGCCTCGCAGTCCAGAGTTCCACCCAGCTGCTAACAGCTTCTTCTTTTACTGTTCACGTATACTTAATACGTTTTTCTTGTATCATTTATTCTTAAGATGTGAGTATTAATTTGAAAAGAATATGGTAAATTATCAGACAATCAAAAGAGAAAATTGGAGATCGAATTGATATGGATGTGACTGTGGAATATTGTTAAGTAAGACTCCTCGCCCCTCACTGTGACTCTCTGACACCTGTCTGTCAGGTAATTCCTTACCAATGATTGTGCGTTTCCGTCTTCTCCCGCCTGCCTCTCAAGTTTGTATAAAAGCCATCTGTGTGGTACTCTATCAAAGGCTTTTTGGCAGTCCAGAAATATTCAATCTGACCATCCTTCTCTGTCTTGCTTTATTTTCGTTACCTTATCATAAAACTCCAGGAGGTTCGTCAGGAATGATTTCCCTTCTCTAAAGCCATGTTGTTGTTGTTTACTTACAAACCTAATTCTTTCTAAGTGTGCAACTAGTCTTAATCTTATTATTTTTTCAGGTACTTTGCAAGGGATGTTTGTGAGTGACACTTTTCTGTTGTTAAGTGCCTCTACTCTATCTCCTATCTTGTAGATTGCCATCACATGTGCCTTCTTCCAGCAGTTTCGTAATTAACCCTGTGTAAGTGACTCATTATAGATTAGTGTTAGAGGTATGATGAGGACCTGTGTTGCTTCTTTTAACATCCATGGTGATATTCTATCTGGCCCCCAGATGTTCAGTTACATCCAGTGATGCTAGGGGGTACACTACTTGCATTTTTTAATACTTGCAACTGTTTGCTGCTGATTTCTCTTCTTCCAGCATTACTCTCTCTTATCAACCAATGATATGTTCTCTCCTCCACACCAGCACTCCTTTAGTTATGAAATCCTGGTCTTCAATTTTGAGAAGAGGACATACTAAATGGAACTGTGTTACAAGTTTGTTAATTATCAATGAAAATTCAGACAGCTAACCCTTTTTCCCTTAGTCTTATAGTTTTTATTTAAACACAATACTTATAAACTCGTAGGGCATCATCTGCCCTAACTGATTCCATGCTGGTGTTTTGAGAGAAATCTTCATTTTTTGAGTGTTCCAAGAGATGTTTTCTTCTAAGTTTCTCTAGCGCCAAACTTAGAATGGTCGATAATGAAGCTACTGTGTAGTTTAGTGGCTCCTGTGTCCTTTCATTCTGGCACATTGGCACTACATTGGCTGTCTTCCATTCCTTTGGCAACTAGGAATGTATCAAATCAGGGCTCTATCAAATCTACGTTTGAAACTGTGTATGGAGTCAGCCTCCACCACATCACTGCTTAATGAATTCCATTTGTTAACTACTCTGACACTGAAAAATTATTTCAAATGTCTCTGTGGCTCATTTGGGTACTAAGTTT
>WNGS01163650.1:12182-18990 GCA_020271785.1 Procambarus virginalis
CTGCTTTTTTAGGATTTCACTAATTTCTTTGTCATCCTCCGTGTATGAACCTTCACTTGTACGAATAGGTCCAATACTGGCAGTAGTTTTTGCTTTTGATTTCGCATATGGNTCTCATCTTGGGCCACCAGCTGTGGGAGCGGGGCGTCTCATCTTGGAGCAATCTTTCAACATTGGGTCCTCTAACATTTCAATGGTGTTCTACACCCTGATGGCTTGGTGCTGCAGTCTGATGTTTAGTGGCTGTATGTTCAGGAGTTCATGGAGCTCCTGGATTGTCTGATTATATGGTGGACGGTGTTTTGCTGCTCTCCTTAGCGCCTTATTTTGTACTGCTTGCATTTTCTGCATGTTAGTTTTCTTTATGGTGTGTAGTGGTACTGGGGGTACTCTAGATGCGGCCGAACTAGAGCCTTATATAGGTGGATCTGAATGTTAGTACTGAGGCTTCGAAATCTTCTCAGTTTTCCTAATGCTGCTTTGGCTTTATTTAGTCGGTCCCTTACATGAATTTGTATCCCTGTTCTATTTATCATAAGTCCCAGTATTCTGCCTACCTCCGCATATTGGATCGGATGGTTGTCAAGGATGATGGGGTCCGGGTTTTTTTCGCAATGTGTATTATCTGAAACTTTTGTTGGTGCTAATTTTCCATTGCTTCTCAAAGTTGTTTATGAGTTCAATTGCTGCCTTGGTCTTGTCGGCTAGTAGCGGCTTTGATGGTCCAGGTTGGCATATTATTTGGGTGACATCGTCAGCGTATGTGATGTATTCTCCATGTTGAGGTTGGGGTAGGTCAGCTGTATATATGTTGAATAGAGTGGGGGAGAGGCAGCTTCCTTGTGGTACTCCACTTTTCAGTTCTATTACTTCACCCAAGTAGCTGCCGATATTAAGCCTAGCAGTTCTATTATCTATAAAGCTGCAGAGGGTAGCAGTAAATCTCTCGGGAAGCCTAGTTCAGATATCTTATATTTTAGGCCTGTGTGCCACACTTTGTCGAAGGCTTTCGAGACGTCCCTAAGCACTATATTACACTGATTTTTTTCGACACTGCGTTGGCTATATGCTCGTAGATCAAGGCTATTGCTGTATGGGCCCCTCTGCGGTTTCTGAACCCATGCTGCCTGGTGTTATACTTCCCTTCCTCTTCCATGTACTTCACAAGTCTCTGGTTGATAATTTTTTCGAATATTTTACCTGGTACTTCGAGGAGGGAAATTGGCCTGTAGTTTTCGGTTTGGGTTGGGGGTTTACCTGGCTTGGGGATTAATCTTATTGTGGCATTCTTGAAGTATGTGGGGAATAGTCCAGATGCAAGAGCTGCATTTAAGATACATGTGTATTGATGGAGTGCAATTACTGGTAGGTTGGATAATACCATCTTATTTATTTTGCTGTTGCCCGGCGCCTTGTTCTTGAAACCCATAATTGTTTTATGGACCTCTGCAATGGTTATGTGTTTCATAAGGTGGCAGTCATCGCGTATGTTGTTAAGGTCTATTGTTTGCGTCGGGAGTAGAGCTGCAGCTCTGTTATCGACTTGAGTTGTAATTTCCCTTTCATTAATTGGGCAAAAGTTTACATTTTCTTCCGGGTTTATCCTGAATATTTTTTCCCAGAACTTCCTGAATTCCTGCTCTTGTTCTCTCTCCTCATAGAGTTTATTTCCTGAGGCGTCTATGATGTAGGGTGTTTCCTCAGAAGAGCTTCCCATCAGAGTCTTTACTTTTTTCCAGAACTTTCCTGGGTTTCTGTAGTCTGCTTGGATCTTGCTTATTAGGTCATCCCATTGCTTGGTGTACTCTGTTTTGCATAGATCTTGCAGCGCATCTTGTAGTTCCCTTTGTAGTCTTTTGCGCTCATCCGTCCAACCGTGTTGTGTTATGAGTTGTAGAAGGTTGTTATATCTGGTTTGCAGTGTCCTGAGCGCCTCAGTGGCTGGGGGGTGTGGGAGTGTTATATGGTGAGCTACGGGAATGTGATCATTCATGCATTTTTCTATGGTGTTAATCCATGTATTTAACTCGGCGTTTATGCATGATGTTTCCTTTCCATTAAAATCTGTAACACTGATTTCCTGTGCACTGTTTTTGAACGCTTCCCAGTCAGTTTTAGTGTATTGAAGTCTTGGTGGTGAGGGTGTCTGAATGGGGTTAGTTGATAGCGTCATTATTATTGGTAGGTGGTCGCTTGTGCTCACAGGGCCCCTTTCTATGCGGGTGTTTAGGAAGTGGTGGTTGTTTGACAGTATTATGTCTGGTTTGCCACTGTGGCCTTGTCTGATGTAGGTTGGGAAGTCTGGGCCCAGGTGGGTTAGATTTCCGTTCCTTATCATATTGTGGATGGCATCCACTGCTTGGTTGTTCCTTCCATGTCCCAGTGTTCTGTGCTTGGCGTTCAGATCACCCAGAAAGTAGGCAGGTCTGTTCCTTCTGGTAAGTTTCATGACGTCGGCAAGGGGAAGGTAAGGACGTCTTGGTGGTTGGTAACATGTTCCTATGAAGATTATACCTTTCGTAGTTTGGAGTTCAATTGCCAGGAAGTTTTCCTGGAAGTTATCTAGAATTTTGTGTGGAATATTTCTTTTTACAGCAATTGCCGCTCCATCGTTGGCCTGGTCAGCTCTGTTGACCTGGTAAATTTTGTAATTGAAGATCTTGATCTTCTCACTATTCTTTTTCCCATGGCTATTAATGAGTATTATATCAGGGTCTATTACTCTGTACAAGATCTCCGCCGATGTTTTTTTTGGGGAGTAAAGAGGAAGGAGAGGCATAGGTGTCTTTCTTTCTCTCTTTCTTTCTTTCTCTCTTTCTTTCTTTCTTTCTCTCTTTCTTGCCGATGTCGCGCACGGCTTTAGGCACCCTGGGTGGCGGGGAGGGGGTGGGGCAGGGTGTAGGGGTGGGGTGGGGTGGGGCGGGGTGTGACAGTGGGGTGCTGGGTGGCGGGGTGTGGCAGTGGGGGTTGGGACGGGGTGTGGCAGTGGGGTGCTGGGTGGCGGGGTGTGGCAGTGGGGGGTTGGGACGGGGTGGGGGTGTAAGTAGTAAGGTAGGGTCAGGTGAGAAGGTACACAGGTAACGGAGTCATGTCTCCAGGCCTCGCCCCTCAATAGTGTCGCCCCGGCCTGACCTTACACCCCCCCCCTCCCATCACCCCCCATCCGCCCCCCATCACCCCCCATCCGCCCCCCCCATCCTCCCCACAACATCTGCCTAAGCTCGCCTTCACTACTGTTTACTCTCTAGTTTTTATCAAACGTAAACAGAATATTGTATTACACTAGTTAATCCTAATTTTACTTTAACTAATGTGGTAATATTTATGTGTTGACAGACGACCTGTCAGCAGCAGTTAACGTAGAGGGAAGTGTAGGAGCTTATTGCTCTATGCCAGGTAACTGGCTCTTTATACCAAACCTAATTGACAGGAGTGTATCAGGCCTCGGCCTCGGGCCGGGCTTGGAGAGTAGAAGAACTCCCAGAACCCCATCAAGCAAGTATCAAGCAAGCCTACGTTTGGAACAGTTTAGAGATCTGTTATGATCCTTAGTCATCTGTTCCATAAATCAAAACTATTCCCAAACCAGTATTTACCCAGGTCTTAACTGAATTAAAACTTACCCAGTTTGTACCCTTTGTTTCGTGTTGTGTTTGGTGGCGGCGATGTTCGTCCTTATGAGTCTAAGATGACCATCCATGACGTCACTACCAACTAGGAGGTGGGTGGGTGTGTGTCAGGTGATGAGACCAGTGCCTGTTAAGACGCCCTGGTGTGCAAGGCTCCCCCCACCCACGGCACGCGCCTCAGTGGGCCCTGCTGTAGTGGCCCAGGTGGCTCCAGCTTTGCGCGTGGTCATTGCCTCACTGTGGCGAGGGGCCCCTATGGTGAGGGGCCCCTGTGGTGAGGCCCCTATGGTGCGGCCTCCGGTGACTTTGCTTCACCAAGTTGGAGGGCCCTGACCAAGTGACTCCTAAGTGCTGGGGTTGATTACCAGGTCTTTGAGGGTCATCTTGAGGCAGTCGTTGAATAGTTTCATCTGCCCCCCCCCCCAACTGAACTCGTCCCCTGACTTGATTATCCACACAGCAGCTGTATCGTGCTGGTATATACCCTATAAAGGTCCCCCTTGGTCTACTTCACTCATGTCTTTCTTTGGTTTACTAAAAAATATAATTAATCTCTCCATAAAGACCTTATACTTTTGTCATCCACTCTTCTCCCGTAAATGAAGTGAGCGTGAACACTCCTGACACAGCCGCATGGTCTAAGTGAGACTCAAATCTGAATAACATTAGAAATGTTACTGCTGCCGTGTGTCGGAGACCATGGTGGTGGTGGTGACACGGCTCCGCCAGGTGGAAGTTGCAACCCGTTCTCGCACAAGACAGTACATATATGACTTATTGCTTATAGTCAATATTTGGCTTATTAATAAGTACATATGTGGTATATTCCATGTTATATTTTGTTTTTAAGGTACAAACTCTTCCTACCGATTTGCTATTACCAGTTTTATTATTTGAAATTTCTTTTTCAGTTTTATTAAACAATAGATTTTATACAAAGTTTGTCAATACCCTGAGTTACTTTACAGTTTATTTAAATATTTTACTTTTGTTTTATTATTTTTATAAAACTGTAATATCAATATAGGTATAGGTTAAGTATTAATTGTCATTAAGAAGCAATAAGATGCTTATTTTAACATACTAAGAAGGTTAGGTTAGGTTAGGTCGGGGTTTTCTATTCAGCTTTTCAAGGTAAACTCAAATATTCACAATAAATTAGCATGTCACATATACATTTATTAATAAACCAAATATTGACTATAAGCAAGTGCGAGAACCGGTTGGGAGGTCCACGGTTTTTCAACATCTTCACAGCGAGTATAAGAAATATGCCGGAACCATCTTGAAGAGAAAACAAGATAGTTTTCTTCAAGGAGTGCCGGACTGTGGTGGGCCTGCGGGCCGTTCCAAGCAACAGCCTGGTAGACCAAATTGTCACAAGTCAAGCCTTGCCTCGGGCCGGGCTTGGGAAGTAGAAGAACTCCCAGAACCCCATCAAGCAGGAAAGACACCAGTATCTAGGCTCCGTCTCCTTAAGATGTTGAGGGCTTGTGATAGTGATATTTTGAAGTTCTTGATGAATATAGAATTCCAGGAGTGTGGGCCTGGTGCAGAGTGCATGGGCACGCTCTCTATGGCTACTTCAAAGTCCAGTGGGGTTAGGGTGACATCTGATATGTGGTTCCATGTTGATGACAAATTCATTTGGATGACTGGTCTTCAAGGTGTTCAGAGGTTCATTGTAAACAGAATCGTAATGAAGCCTCAGTATTTCACTCGTTTCTTTCTTGTCATTTGTGAAAGTTCCATCAGCCTTGCGCAAGGGTCCAATGGTGGATGCCGTTTTTGTCCTAGTTTTTACATACGAGAAAAAGTATGCGGGTTCCTCTCTCTTTCCCTTATGGCCTTTTGCTACCTTCGTTACTCTTGGAATTTATATGATTCTCTCAGCTTGAGCTCGATCATTTCTATTTCCCTACACAGCCTTCCTCGTCGTTGTTGTGTTTGAGATGTTCTGTTATTCGTTTTCTTCGCCTATAGAGGGTGCGCCGTTCTCGATCCAGTTTGCATGTCTTTCTCGTGTTTTCTTAGTGGTCTATGCCGTCTACATGTTGCTTGTGCTACAGTGTCTATTTTAAATTTAAGTCTGTGTCTTTAAGGTTTATGTTTGCATTATGTAGTTGTTCTTCCCCGCATTGTTCTGTGAGGTCTTGGTTTATTCGTTCCCAATTAATCAGTTTGTTATTAAAAATGAATTTGCTGAATTCTCCTCCACTTGGATTTGAGATTGGTTGCTCAGATCTGTTGTCCATGCTCATCACACGTGTGCACGAGGTCATTTGTGTGTGACTGTTCATTCAGACTGCTTCTTGGCGTTCTCTCTCTCTCTACTTTGATACTATTTGTCACGTCTCAATTTTAGATGCTTGCAGGCATCTCTAGCCGCCCCCCTCCCCTGCAGGCGTCACTAGCCCCCCCCCCTACAGGCGTTACTGGTCCCCCCTGCAGGCGTTACTGGCCGCCCTCTCCCCCCCCCCTGCAGGCGTTACTGGCCGCCCTCTCCCCCCCCCTGCAGGCGTACTGGCCGCCCTCTCCCCCCCCCCCTGCAGGCGTTACTGGCCGCCCTCTCCCCCCCCCCTGCAGGCGTTACTGGCCGCCCTCTCCCCCCCCCTGCAGGCGTTACTGGCCGCCCTCTCCCCCCCCCTGCAGGCGTTACTGGCCGCCCTCCCCCCCCCCCCTGCAGGCGTTACTGGCCGCCCTCTCCCCCCCCCCCTGCAGGCGTTACTGGCCGCCCTCTCCCCCCCCCTGCAGGCGTTACTGGCCGCCCTCTCCCCCCCCCCCTGCAGGCGTTACTGGCCGCCCTCTCCCCCCCCCCCTGCAGGCGTTACTGGCCGCCCCTTTTTTCTTGGGGGGGGGGGGGAGTAAAGAGGAAGGAGAGACATAGGTGAAGAGAACTGTACAAGTGGGAAATACAGTGAGAGGTATGAAAGCAGGCGGGCCGTCCGCTTGCTGACACCGGGCGGGCTGTCCGCCTTGCTGACATCATCTATAGACATCCATATATGGTGAAACACATGTGAAGAACCTCTCACACACTCACAGCTCCCTGACAAGAGGGAGCCAGCTTAGCTTAGCTGCCAACACCCACACATCGTGTCAGCAAGGCGGACAGCCCGCCCGGTGTCAGCAAGGCGGACGCCCGCCCGGTGTCAGCTAAGGCGGACAAGCGCCCCGGT